>OW284510.1:17471437-18071437 GCA_935413205.1 Polydrusus cervinus
AAAGTTGCCAAAAAGTTTTGATTCATTCGGTTTAGACCTGTATTGTTTAATTTGTAATATACAGGATGTCCTAAAAGATATGGTCAATAGTTTGGGCTTTAGTAGATTACTTAAAAATAAGTTCATAACTTCCTATTATCCTATGTCTACTGGTCACAAAGCTTGATGATATTTTTGTACACCAATAATGTGTTCTTTATAAATAAACATAACCAATTTTCTTTTAGCAAAAAAAGTTTACCTGTTTATAAATGGTAGGTCTTCTTGAATAATACCAAATAAGTGCTGGTAAAATAGTTTCAGTTTAAAAAATGATTTATATTATTTATTTTCAAATTACATGAAAAAAGATGATAATAACTGTTATGCGGAAGAAGATATTATTTGTTTCATTTGGAACGATACGAGTAAAAATGAAATTTGGTACGCCGTGGCAACTGGGTTGGTGCAGCATGTTCTGTCAGCAAAAACGAAGCGAAGAATTAAGTAATTAGTTATATCATTACCGATATTCTTTTATTTAGTAACCATCGTCAAGAATGACTTGACAGTGACTTTTTTACATTTTGGTCAAAGTTGGTTGATTGTTTCGTTGCCAAGGGCATGTTTAAAATAGCAGATGTTTAAATAAATGTTGACACTTGTCAGTTTTCCCTGCAGAAAAGGGAAGCTTTTTTGAAGAAAAAACCTATAGAAAATGGAGGAAATCGATGAAAATTACGTTCCTGAGGATATCCTTACGGAAGCGGAAGAAGCAGCGATGCAGATTTTGTCAGAAAAGTCCCGAGATGCTTACGACAAGGAGTTCAAAATCTTTGAGTTTTGGATGAATTCACGGAAGATAAAATGTATCGATGAAAATGTTCTATTGGCTAATTTTTTACATTTACAAAAAAATTCCATCGTCACTATGGATCAAATACTCGACGCTTAGCTCGACTATTTTTATAAAAAAAAATATATTTCAAAATATGGTAAACTAACGATCACAGGGATTCAAACCAAAGAAGTCCAAGACATTAGAACGACCTGAAATAGAGAAGTTTTCGTGGCTTTAATAATGGGGACTCGCGGTGCTTGTAGATGCGACCAAGAAATCGAGAAGTTTCACCATACTTGAAGAAGGATTTCCAGTCAACCCGATCAATTTGTGTAAAAATTGTGCTAGTGAGTTATGGAGTATAACTCACTAGTGTGATAGTTTACTTGTCTAAAATTACATTGATAATAGCAGTCATAACTGTCATGTGTTGGATAAACATAATTTTTCAAATTTTTCGACGGTATTTAATACGCAACTTTGCCCTAATTTCACCATCTCTCTATGTGTTATAGTTTTCAAGATCCCAATGCTCTTCTATCGAATTCGTCACACTATGTAAAGTAAGCAAAATCTTTTAATAACAGTTAATTGTTTTAGTTTTCAGGAAAAACGTTCTTCTATAGTTTTGGCCACCTAATGGATTTATAAGCAGTTAAAAGTTTACCTTAGGAAAACTTAATTTGCGTAAAACAATCTAAAACTTTTTTAAAGAGTTTTAAAGGAAAACTTTTTTTTTCACACTGAGAAAAGCTTCAGTAAGAAATTCTTTGTTGAGAATATTTAACTGTACTAATTCATTCTTAATATCTACAGTAACAAAATGAATGTCCTAATGCAAAAGAAACCATTTACTTTACCTTTACCATATATATTTTTTACAAAAAACTTTGCTGTTGTGGAAAACTTACATTATGATGACAGTTAAGTAAATGTTTATAAACAGGTCTGCGACTACTATTTGCTTTGCTGAGGAAGCAATGCAGTTTCTATCGAAAGAAATTATTTTTAAAAACATCTTTTCTAATCATTTTATAAGGCTTTAGGGGATTGGATAAAATCAAAACCTAAGTTTTATACAGAGTTACGACAGCAATGAGCTTAATCAAATAGTATTTTTAAATTAAAATGAGATAAATTATAATATGTATGTGTGTATTGTTTTCATTTGTATTAAACATTTTTTTTAACGTAAAAGTGATGTACCTATAATATATAAAATACAAATTAAAAGATTTTTTGTTATTTCTTAGTGATCGTAAAAAAATTGTATACGCACTCGTGTGAAAGTGTTTATTTCAATTTCCGCACTCGACAGACTCCTCGCGTTAAATATCTCTTCGTTTGAAATCATCACTTTTATCACTTGTTACGTAATATACAGTTTAATAACACACTGTTAATAAATCAAGATTTTCAGTATCTTATTAAGTACCTGAATCTAAGAAAAGTTGGTTTATTTAAAGCGTGTTAGTTAACATAATATTTTCTATAGTATATCAAGACCTCTAAAACATATATGGGTTTTCTTGGTGCTCTCCATATACCGGGTGTCTAATTATGGATGGCCACCGGCCGTATGTCGGAAACTACTGGACATAGAAACTCAGGAATAAAAATCGTAATTAAAGTGGCTAAAAGAAAATCCTGGCAATTTTTTTAAGTTCTGCATTTTGCCGCAAGGGGGCACAATTGAAAACTAAATATTGAAATTCTAAATTTGTCCGAAAATTCCTACATTAAGGTATATCTTTGGTAACATCATTAGAAAGCTTAGACAATTCTTCATCATTTTGGTTCAAGGCTCATTGGCTTACCGACCGTGATAAGAGTGGGGGAAGCTATTGAAAGTGTAATCATTTCATTTCAGAAAAACGACTTATCCGATTTTAGTAAACTTAAGCTTGTTTGGAAGAGAAAGATAAGTACTTTTAATTGTCGTATCCACTGGTACACGATAGATCTTAATAAAATAGCTAAAGGGCGTAATTTGTTACAGTAACACGTTTTTTTTAAATTTTATCCCGAAAACTCAAATCATACGGTATAACTATGACATCATAATCAGAAAGTCGATTAAATCCGCAAGAAATAATGTGTAGACCGGGGTTCAATATCTTCTTTCGTTTCGGAGTAATTGCCAAAAAAATATTTTTTAACACTTTAATTGAAGATTGTGATTGTTTTCATAGTTGTCATCGAGCATTCCATGGTAAAAAAATATTTTTAACTTTTGTGATTATGTAAGTTTGTCAGTCATTATTCCTATGGCCCAAAACTTCTTATTTATCATATATTCATCGAATACTTTTAATTAAGACATAATTCGAATATTTTTATTAGGTATACCAAAGTCTATCTGGCAAGAAAAAATTAGCATAAGCGACCAACTAATTTTTTCGAGTGTACCGTAGTTTAAATTAAAGGGGCTTTTTGGAACTTTTAACACTATACATTTTTTGCCAGTAGAGAAGTACTTTAAGTTTCTAAAGCTATTAGAAAGTTAAAACTGGGAGCTATTTAAACTTTTGACTAAGAAATAATATCTAACTAAATCTAGGTATTTCAAAATTTTTTTTTTAAATAATAACTTAAAGTTTGGTAGAAAAACTAACTAGGAGAAAAAAGAAATTAATCGAAGGAGAGAAGAAAAGAATAGAAAGAAAGTTAAAATAAAAAAAAATTAGATCAAAAAAGGCAAACATGTCAGAAGAGTGAGGTTTGACAATCATGACGTTGGGGAATCCTCTGACTCCTCCATATCAGTAAATTACATGGAGGAAGATGACAATAATGTAGAGGAACAAGAAGAAATTTGTTTAATTTGTAACGATTCTGGAAAAAATAAAATTTGGTACGCCTGTTTCCTCTGTCGTATATAGGTTCATGCAGCATGCTCAGGACTAACATCTGCAGAAGCGAAGCGCAAAGCATATATTTGCGACTTTTGGTAAAATTCCTCTGTTCTATAAATTATATATTTTCTAAAAAATTGGTTGGCCGGAGCTGCGCTCACTTTCAACTCCTCTAAAGAAAGAAATATACCTCCCCCTTCACAATAGTTGATAGGTCATCCCCTCTCTCCAATCAAATTATCGACTTCTCCAATGTTATGTACCAATTTATATGAACGCGATCTTAATTAAATTTTATTATTCCGAAAAATGGTCACATTTTGTGGACGCCACCAATAAAAATGTACTTTTATGATCCAAGATCCAAGCTATTTAATAACATTATAGATCTGTTTCAGAGTTTATTGTCAAAAATAAATTAATTGATCTAAGTAGGGCCGTCTCTAGGTGGTGGGCAGCAGGGACGAGGCCACGGGTGGCGTACAGATAAAGGGCAGTAAAAAAAACTCTAAAAAAAAGGTTGTCAGGCTAGTAGTTCCGTACATGTTCTATGATATTGCTTATGTTATCTTCATCAGCCAGATAATTTCTATGGAAATAGTTGTATCAACAATGGTATCTTTGGAAATTATCTTGTCGGTAAAATTACCAAGAAATGGATCTAGCGGACCTTAGGGGGAGAGTTACTAGTCCCTATCATAAAATTCGATAAGGTAAATTGCCAAAAATCCATATATTAGATTAAAAAACAGGGGCTTGTAAAAATTGAAAATATTTTGCTTCCTCAACAGAGTAACTTGTAACAAAAAATGCCAGCAGGATATTTCTTCTGCAAAGTAAAAGAATATTGACTTTTTTGCAAAGTCAGCCAAAGTGCTATAATTTTTTTCATCTTGCTAGCACAAGTAGTTTTAAAAAAGGATCAAATTTTGACTTAAAAATACCTTGAAAATATAGCTGCCGGTTTAAGGTTTCCCCTGAAAAAAAAAACATATTAGAGGGAGGGGGGGTGTATAGTCACTTTCGCTCCAAAGCGTCACCTACCTACTGTAAAAGGGGCACTGGTAAGAATCAGTACTAGATAAGATAATGAATGTACATAAAAAATGATTTGAAATATCTTGTCTTCGTTGTGAAATATTGTTTCCTAAATGAGTTCAACCGTTAGGTAGTTAGTCGTTAGTTATAATTTTACGGTATTAAAAAAGGAATCTTTCAGTAAGTGAAGATGCATGTAAATACGAAAAAACTAATTTCCTAGCAGTAAACTCTTTGTGCATTACTTCTTAAGGCTATTTGTTACGTTTTACTTTAGTTTAGGTTATTCAATAGGAAAATTAGTAGGTTTTATATTTAGAATGGTTAGATTTAAAAAAAAAATAAAGTACCTGTTAATAGAATTTTTAGCTGGTATATCCTCTTAGTTGTGGAGTATATCCTTTTAAAGAACATGTGAAAATTATATCCAGAAAAAGAAACTGTATTTCACTAAACAACTTTTAATTTTCTTTTCATTGTTATTTCACTAAAGTAGAAAAATATTTGTCGCTATGGCTCGATTTCAAATTATTTATTTCAACTGTAAACAAACAATTAACTTTCTCGCGCACGGTATGTAGTTTACTAAATCGCGAAAACATGTGTGGTCTTTGTGGCACAAAAAAAAGGGTCTAGCGATAAAATATAAATGCAGTACCAGTCGTGGTACCTATCGGCTAAAGTATTAATTTGATTTTAAAAATTTTTGGGGAAAAAAAGATAACTTTGGTTTATTTGTTATTTTTGGGCTAACTTTGCAGATTCTCTAAAATTATGCTATAGTACCATGCGTACCTGTAAAATACAGAAACCTATAAAGGAATGCATTAGAATATATTGATTTTGGTAATGTTTTGCTAGATAACTGTGATGAAAATTTTAAGGCCCTGGATGCTAAGGACATCATAGTAAAATGTTGGTACTACAAAATTAGATGCGCAGAGGCATAATAATACTAATTAACTAAATAAAAATAATTGGGTAGATCGGAAAATTTGTAATTATGGTAATTTATGAACTTTGATTTTCGACTTGAAGGGTAGCTTTGGAATTTTGGAGTTTTCTTTAATTGATAAGTAGTATTTATCATTTGAATTTTAAATTCTCGTTTTCCCGGTAATGGTCACGTGATTTATGCTAGCTGACTTGAAAGTCGTACAGGGTACGTGAAGCGATTGATCGGTAGCCATTGATTAAAGTCGGTCACTAGAGGTTCGTCTGCTTGATTTTCTTTTTAAACGGGCTTTGTGATAGCCACCAGATTTGGGATTCCTGTTAAAATATTGAAAATTAAGTACTCGAGTTGTGTAGTTCGTTCTTTTGAATATTGGAAGTTAGTATACACAACTTTTTCGAAGTTTTCGGATTTTCCAGTGGACCTGTGACCGCCATTTTCTAAAACTGATCCTCTTCAAGCCATCCTATATCTAAGTAAGTGACATTACTAATTTCTTTTGGAATTATTATTAATTATTACTTGTTGTAATTTATTTAGGGCTTTCATTTTGGGGCCCATAAGCCAACGACTCAGGTATAGCCGTATCATATTCTACATTCTGCTTCATGCCCATGATAAGACGCCCACTGACGTTTGAAGTATAGGCTTGGTACCGTCTATGGGACTACTAAGCTAAGGAGACTGTTAGAATTTTTGGATTGCCACGCTGCCTACCAAACTAAATCAGATAAGCCCTAATTTTAATTCTACTAACTAAATTGATTAATACTGAATTAGCTGAACTTACCGGGTGATTTAATAATAATTAATACATTTACCTTCCGGTTAATATAAAAGTTTTCTTTTGTGTAATAAGGATAAGTTTTCTTTAATAAGTATATTATACAATGATGTTATAGTACTTGCAATTCCCCAAAACATTTAATTTTAGTATTAGTGAGGTTTTAATACGTGTAAACTTCACGTGATCACGTCAAGTATTTGTTGCGTTTAATAATTTAAAATTTTAATTAGAACAACAGGGGCTAATTAATTGTCGCCTCAAATATAACTTTGAAACATTACATTATTAATTTAGTAATTCATAAGAAGTTTAAGTCATAACAATTGAGCAATGATATTTAATTTAATTATTGAATAAAATCTTCGAATATTAAATAATTTTCGCTTTGATTTTTTTTGCGTTTCCTAGTTTAGGGTTTACGACTACCTGTAAGTATTCTGACTTACCTGCCTAAGCCAGTGGCGCCCGAACTCACACCCTTAATGGCATAGCTAGGCAAAATTTTGCTGCACTTTTGGCAACCCTAAACTAGTACTAACTCAGCGTGTAGCATATTGCTTGAATCGACAAACCCATTATAGTAGGCTACAAAGTTACTTACAATTGTGCTATAGACATATTTACAGTTCAGCGGCGCAACCAGAAAATATATTTGGGGGGAGGCTCAGAGGTCGTAACTATGACAATTTTTTCGGGAGGGAGGAGTAATCGGAACTATATGGATTTCATGATTCTATATTAAGTTAGGTTGGTGGGAAAGCGCCGTAGGCGAAGCATTTTCAGGGCAATGCCCAAAGTTCGGTAAAAATTCACCCAACTACTGTCAAAGATCGAAAATTAAATTGTTACCTCTACCCCCTTTAATTAATCCTTGGTTGGATTACGATTGGTTTTGTGAATGTTTTATTTTATATTTTGATATTCCTATTCCTAAATATATTTTTTACATTTATGATTGTTGTGTTTCAATTCAAAAATGTTCATATAAGACGAATCAATGACTTCCAAATTATGAAATGAACAGTGGAGCAGTCTGCCCTCTATTCCCCTAGTTGCGCCACTGCGGGGCTTGTATCTTCAACTGTGCTCATGTATTTTTGGGACACGTAGATTACAAACCTGACAGCTTTGTTGTTGAAAATGCTTACTGCTCCCCCCCCCCCCTCCCCCCAGCGACGGAGCTCTGGTCTAAAAGTCTAATTGCAACCTAATTTTTCGTCTCAAGCTTGGACTCTTAATTTAAATCTTTAAATAATGTATTCTTGGCTTAGATTACAAAGGTCTTGTAGGAAATGTTTAGTTTTTGAACTTTTCCTTCTAAAAATCCCGTTTTATATAGAGATTAAGGTTTCGGACGCATCGTTTTAGTTATTGATTTATGATGGAATTTTAAAGGAAAATGAGTAAAACGAATAATATTTTATACTATTATACTTGTCAGTTCCGTTTTCCCTTTTTTAGAGCTATTAACAAAAATATAACCCAATGCAATAAAATATTTTTACAACAAAAACAGAAAACAATTAGGTATTTTTTATGGAAAAAGTGTGATAATTTATAATAAAAAAATAGTGCGGGAAGAAACGAGAATGCTTTATTACGAATATACAAAACGGCACTTAAGAAGGAGTATTTCAAAATCTAAGCATTTGCACCAAATACAGCTCTTAGATCTACGTTTCTAAAATACATGATTTTTGAAAAATCATCAATTTTGGCGTGGTGAGCGATATTTACTTTATTTTTAATCATGAAAAACCCAGTCCGAAAAACGCTGGTTAGAGTCATACATACGTCTTATGTTAAAATTTTAGATCGACACCAAGTGAATTTTAATCGAACTGGCGGCGCTTTTCCGGCTTCTTTACTAAGTACAATATCATAAAATACACGTAGTCCCGACTGCCCCTCTCTCCAAAAAAAAATGTCCTACTTACGCCCACTGAGCTCCCCCCTAAGGATATTTTCTGGCTACGCCACTGCACCATCCTCCCTTTATCCCATTCACCCTGTGTTGCAAGTAGCATCATCAAGGTAATTATTATACTATACGATACGAAACTTAGGAAAGGCCAAACGGTAGTCGATATATACTTAATTTGGACATTCTGTATCAACTTTGTAATTACCTAACGACAACACGTGTCAAGTCCAGCTAAGTAAAAGATTAATAGTACGAGTTTTCAACAACAAATTTAAACAAAAGTTTGTATTTGTTTGTATAGTTTGTAATTTTAACAGTAGTTTATATGTAACGAACTTTATGACACTTTAACACTATAACGTAGTATGTAATTATATCGTATGTAATAAATTCTTGCAAAGTTTGCGATAATTTTTACGTTATACAGTGAGTCTGAAATTCGAAATATTTGTATCTCGGCTATTTGGTGGGTTACCGAGTGTATTTTCGGGGGTAATACCACGAGTGCTTAAAAATTATCTGGTTATACACGAGCGGTATTTAGGAAGAATATTTCTAGAATGAAATATATATAAAAAAAATTTTTTGTCATACAATTTTCAATTTCGCCAGGATGACCCCGGACGACCCGGGTTCAAACCCGGGTTGGGGTTTTTTTTTTTAGGTAAATAATATTTATATTTTTTTATTTATGCGATAATTTTCATGAAAGCTTGTTATTTATAATTCCACGAGTTCGAAGAACGAGTGGAATTAGTATAACAAGCTTGAATGAAAATTATCTGGTTAATTTTTATGCACGAGCGGTATTTAGGGAGAATATTTCTAGAATAAAATATATATAAAAAAAAATTTTTGTCATACAATTTTCAATTTCGCCAGGACGACCCCGGACGACCCGGGTTCAAACCCGGGTTGGGGTTTTTTTTTTAGGTAAAGAATATTTATATTTTTTCATTTATGCCATAATTATATCTTTGTCGTTATCTGTTGAGAGGGTTTGTTTTTCAAAAGCAATGAATTTCCCGAAGGGAACTCATAACAATAATGATCGCGTTCGCAGTAAAAAGGTAAAAAAAAAACTCTCGTCAAACAGGTTCGATTGTTGTGTGTTGGATATACAACGTTGTCTAGGCAACGTTGTATATCCGCTGATATTTTTTTATTTTTAACGTTTCTTATGGGAAAATTTATACATGAGTGAAATATTCGGGGGTAATACCACGAGTGCTTAAAAATTACCGATAATATTCATGAAAGCTTGTTATTTATAATTCCACGAGTTCGAAGAACGATTTGTACCCAAAATTATCTTGTTAACTAAAAATACTACTAAATAAAAATAACCGCACAAAGGAAAGCGAGCGGATAAAAGGACTTGACAATCATTGTGCCGCTTACTAGTCTAGCAGACGAGGGGCGGAAATCTAGATTTTTGTTCTTTGATTTATGAGTCTTTGTATAATCTATTTATTTGAGAAGTTTTTTTAAATTCTTTTTTGATTGTATGTTTGTAGTATAAATCTATTTTAAGACTGTTTTCTAGATTTAATAAATACTAGCTATAGTCATACACACGGATAATTTAATCGGGCGAAAAGCGGAGAAAACATTAGATATAGAATTTGAAGTCACATTAAACAATATAGATTTCTGTGGAATTTTTTTTCTCATTTGTATTTAGTAGTACGACAACCGACAATATCGCAATTTTTTTTCTGCATTCCTTAGATGGTTTCAGAACCGTGTGTTGGACAATATTTTTGTTTTTGTAATTTATTTCCTCTATGATATCATTTGAACATAATAAATCATTAATTTGTACCGTATTAACCCTTTCACTATTTCTGTACATCACCATGTACACTAAAGTGTATTGCGTTATATAAAATTCAGAATTATTTTGCTCTTAATCTAAATATGTACATCAGCATGTACAACGTATATTGACCATTATAGGTTGGTAGCAAACGCACTAAAATTTCCCAGAGATAAGTTTGGCAACATTTTAAACGTGAGCGGCGTGTTGTACGAACAGGTGGCTTTGAGGTTAAGTGATATATTTAACGTTTTTTTGCAAATCCTTTGGAATTAGTGGTTTTGGAGTTTGTTAATGGTAAGTACATATTTCAATCTTAGTGCTCCATAATAATTTTAAAAGTTTTATGCCCTAGCAAGTCCAGAAATGTAGTTTGAATTATGTATACATCAGGATGGACAAACGCAGTTTATGGACCATATATTATACCATGTTTTTACAGTAGTGATAAATTTTATTTTTGTTTGATCTTAGTTGGGTCGATATTATGGCAGACCCGTAGCCAGGGGGGATGAGCACCCCCTAGGGCTATGCTGAGCCCTTCTTAGAAAGTTTATTTTTGTACTATTTCTCACCAGTTGTCTACTAAATATAAATATACCGCCCCCTCTAAGATAATGTTTAGAATTACTAATTTTGTTTTTGATAAGATTGTTTTGCATTGTAGATAATGGCAAACGCAAGAAAAAATCCAAAAAGAGCGCTAACCGAAGATGAGATTCTTTATTATCTTGACAACGATGTTTCAGATATTGAGTTTCTATCAGATGATGATGATGATGATGAGTTGCAGTCAGACGAAATAGCCAGAGAACAAACAAATAATGATATTCTAGATATGATTATAGATCAAAATAATGAAGATGAAGTTCAGCCTGAAATAAGCGACGTTGAAGATGTAGAGTTGGCAGAAGAAGAAATCTTGGAGCAAATTGGCAATGGAGAAAATGACAAAGATGAGCTGTGTATGATTTTTTTACATCCATGAACTATAATTGTCCATTGTGATGGACATCCTGTACTGGGTAGGAGGGGGGTAGTTATTTTTTTTTATACGATTTTTTTTGATCTATAGTGCAACTATACTTTGTATACCAAAAATTAGAATTTTTGAAAAGCTCCAAGGGGTAGTGATAGTGAAAGGGTTAAGAAAAAACACTATGAAGTTGTGATAGGCAGGGGCGCCCATAGGGAAGGGGGATGTCCAGTAGATCCTGGGGGATTTTAGATGTCAATTTTGATAGAAGAAGTTTTTGATATCGCGTACCGCGGCCACGTTTTTTCTTGGCTGGTTATCTTCCCCGTCCCAGCCTCAAATTGTCGCTCTGGATGCCTATGATTAGGGGTTTCGTAAATTCCGGTATTTACTATTATTACAAAAGACAGTTTGTGCAACCTACAAAATTCCTCCAGACCATATTTAAAACGCGATTTTTTTTCTCTGAAACTACAAAAACAATTTGGTAATAGTATATTACATAACAAGTGATGAAAGGGATATTTTTCAAACGAGGAGATATTTGTCAAAGAGTTTTTCCTTTATTTATAGTTTAACTTTTTAATTTTTTTATATTTTATATATCTTAGGAAGGACTATTCCGGGATTGACTTCTAGATCAACCAGAATGAAAAATTTTAAATTTAATTAAGGAAAAATGTATTAAACATAAATTTAAAAAATCCACCTAACAAGGAGGATTTCAATTCAAGATAATTCTATAGATTATTTATTGTTTTTATAAAAAAAAAGTCAAATACTCCTGATGGGATTTGAACCTGTGACCTTGCGATCTGTAGGCTAGAGCCCTATCCTCTACGCTATCGATACCAATTAAGAATTATTGTTTAATACATGACACATTCTTCAGCGCGATTTGTTTTTTTTTGGTAATAGATTTTTCAGTATATTATTAACATTTTTTATAATTTCAGATAGAGTATTTTCACACTCTAGTTCTGAATCCCTCGACAAATATAAAACTATAAGACTATAAAATTGACACCATATGTTTATATTAAATAGTGTGCCTTGTATTTCAGCACTAGTGTTGAAATATTTTTTGTCAACACGCGTGTGTTATACGGCGCTTTCTAGCCAAATTAACCGTGCTTTATTTCTCATTTTCATAGGTGGTCGTAGGAAAAAATCTGTTTTATATTTAGTGGCATATTATTATTTCTAGAGAATCACAATTTAGGTGTCAGGAGTTAGTAAATGCGGAAATAATAACGTGGTATGCCGTGCTGTCTTATTTCCCACCATTCATACGTTTATAGCTATATACATAAAAATGTCCTCGCACTTATAATCGTGATAACCAAATACGTCTCTGGCATGTTACGGACTTTCCGCGCTCTAATTATTATATTAGATTTCGTGCGATAGCGTATTCCCGCTAAAGATACAGGGTCGGATTAGTAAATTACACCAAGTGTTAGCATAAACGTTTATTTGAAGATTGGAGATGTTTGGTGAACGGCAGAGAAGTTTTAAATGTGCATTGTCTTTATTTGTTTTGAGTCATAATATAGTATTTACCTAAAGACCACTGGAGATACTTACCAGTTGATACGTTGTGATTTAAAACAAATAAAAACAATGCAAGTCCAAAACTCTTCTACGGTTGAAGAAACATAATTCTCCAACCTTCAAACAGACACTGATCAAATGTAGTTGTTATATAACATATTTCGTGGGAAGGATGTCCAAGATATCAGG
The DNA here is from genome assembly GCA_935413205.1 of Polydrusus cervinus. Taxonomy (NCBI): domain Eukaryota; kingdom Metazoa; phylum Arthropoda; class Insecta; order Coleoptera; family Curculionidae; genus Polydrusus; species Polydrusus cervinus. Next base: position 17,484,355 of record OW284510.1, read on the forward strand.
GATTTCCAGAAAACATCAAATTTCCGTAATAAACGTACATTTTTTAGAGTAACGCCATCGATCTACATTTATTTAAGAATTAGATATTTTTTAACTCAAAAAAAATCATTCTGATAAACATTTGGGCAGTTTTCTGATATGCTAAAATAACTTCCACTGTACGTATCCATAACACATCCATCAAAATTTTAAAATAACATTTTGTATTGTTATATCGGTATATATAACGAAAATACAGATAAAAAAAATTGACAAGCGAGTTTATTGAGGGTGATTGATTAAACCGACTTGCGTTTATTCTGATTTTTCATTATTGTAAAATTATTGACTTTTATTTTTCTATCTAATAGAAAAAAAACATTATTGTTATAATTTCGTTATAGTCTATTTCAGAACGGTGTAGAGTAATAAAATGGGATATTCCGTCCAGTTCGGCTCAATTTAGGTGTCGGCCATAGGCGCACATGAAAGCAAGGAGGGATTTTTAAAAGAACCTTTCAGTCGTTAAATACGGGAGATTACCACGAGGATGTGAGTTCGAATGTTTTTAAGGACTATTTTAGTGAAATAATAAAATATCTTTCAGCTGATTCAGTAGTAGTTATGGAATATGCAAGCTATCATTCACGACGCACAGAGAAGACTCCAACTTCATTTTGGAGAAAACAAGAAGTTATCGACTAAATAACCACCATCGTATTAAATTTGAAGATAATTTGATAAAGAAGGATCTATTAGCTATAGAAAATGTACATAAACATCGTTTTATGAAATATGACGTGGAAGATATAGCTGAAAACATGGTGTAACTATGCTACGCGCACCGCCATATCATTGCGAACTAAATCCTATAGAACTTATATGGAAGTAAAAGGATTTGTAGCGCAAGACGCAATATGAGATTCAAAATGAAAGACGTTAAGCTATATACTGTTTGATTAAGCTTGTAATAAAGTGAGACCAGAGAACTGCCGAAAAGCAGTCCATCCTGTCATTAAAGAAGAGTAGAAAATGTGGGATCTTGACCACCTGATCGACCGGACCGTCGATCCGTTAATTATAATGTCAAGAGGAGATGACAGTTTTCCAGATGACGAACAATGTGATTTTTTATATTTTAATTTCTGTCCAATGTATTTTGTATTTTTTTTTTATAATGTTTAATAAAAATAAGTATACATAATGCATGCCTTTGTCACACAATAAAACATAGGATAAATACAAACACTCAATTATGTTACAGTTATTTCGAAATCTCTTAACCAACTTCGACCAAATAACTTATTCAATTTTTATGGTAGTTTCTTTATCTGGAATCTTTGGCGATTTTAAACCCCGAAGGATGTCATTAAGGAAAAGAAGTTTTTGATTGATTAAGAAATAAATTATCTTTATCCAGATACGTCTTCGACATAATATAGCGACATCTGCTAAAGTCCGATGTAAGAACTGTGAAAAATGATATCTAGTTTTACACTAACTTACATTTTCTTGTAGTTAGCAGAATTGTTAGTTTTTGTTAATGTATACTGAAAAATATTTAGCGGCTTGGAGATTGTTTTCTTCAAAATTGAAATTTGAAGAGATAGTCTATGCTTGAGATTGAGTGGTAAGTTTAATTAGTTAAATACCAAATATTTAAATTCTCCACATAATTTTCGTCGCCACATATATAAAAATAGCTAATCATGAAATATAACATTTCTACTTCTATAGTCTATTTCAGAAAGGTGTAGAGTAATAAAATATAAAATGCCGTCCAGTTCGGCTCAATTAAGGTATCGGCCATAGGCGCAGGTAAATTTTGTGCATTAAATTATTTATGATAACTAACCAAAGAAAATAAAAGAAGATAATTTGATAAAGAAGGAACCTATAGCAAATATACACAAACATCGTTTTATGAAATATGCCGTGAAAGATATAGCTGAAAAACATAGTATAACTGTGCTGCGCATACCGCCATATCATGGCGAACTAAATCCTATAGAACTTATATAGGCGCAAGTGAAAGAATTTGTAGCAAGACACAACATGACATTCAAAATGAAAGACGTTAAGCTGTTTGATCAAGCCATTAATGAAGTGACACCAGAGAACTGGCGAAAAGCAGTCCATCATGTCATTAAATAAGAGGACAAAATGTGGGATCTTGACCCCCTGATCGATCGGACCATCGACCCGTTAATTATAACGTCAAGAGGAGATGACAGTTGCTCAGATGACGAAGAATATTTATAATGATTTTTTCTAATTTCTGTATTATATATTTTTTCATATCGTTTAATAAAAAATAAGTGTACTTACCTAATACTATGTACATAATGCACGCCTATGTCACACCATTTTCAGTATTTGTGAATGGATAACAATAGGCAAAACCCATAAATTGACCCAAACCCGGATCACCTGCACTTGATGAAAAGAATGAATTTTGCAATGAAAATGCCACATTATGAAAGTGGCTTAAATATTCTTTGGCTTACTCTGTAGCCTCTTTGCATACCTAGTGAGCTTTTATTACTCTACACCTTTCTGAAAAAGACTATAAGTTTTGCAAATAATGCTAAGTGATTGCGCAATCATTTTCTAAAAAAAGGCTATCTAGGTCCTTGTGTATAATTTCATATTTTTTTATGGGCCACTTGGCAAGTTTTGCTATCTTTTGTTGATTAAAAAAATCAATTATGCTTAAATATTATTGAAACAGCCTATCTTTTAAAGAAATCCAAGCAAACTTAAAAGTCATAACTTACCAGACAAAAAAAAATAGCTAACATATTAAATATTACGAAAATAATACGAAAATGTCACTGTCCCCAGGCATAACTTGGCAATTTGAAGTTAAGTATAATCTTTGTTTTATAGCACATGCTAAAACTCGTATATTTTTATTCCTACTATCCCCGAAGAGTCTACTAAATTCATATTATCCTCACTTTAATTCTAAAACTCATAAAACGGCACAAAGTATTATCCCTCAAAATGTGGTCACAAGTCCGTGCCGTTTATATTGCAACTTGAGGTGGCCTATTTTTGTGATATTGTGGTGTTAAGCACCAGCTAAATTAAAATGTAGAACAGATGATTTTATTTGTTTGGCATAGAATAATTTAATATTTTTATTTTTAAAATACGATTCAAATCAGACGGTCACGTCTGTGATGATCTTTAAATAATGTAGATTATGACTTGTAAAGTCAAGAAAATAATGTCAATAAGCGCTAATATGACTGGACATGACATAACTTCAAATATTAAATTTAATTGTTTTGTAGTTTTGTCACTTCTGTGACATAAGGTCACGTCCGTGACATATTATGTAACATTACATTATTAACATAAATGTATGTTTTGGCGGGTAAAATCTCAAGACATTATTTTAGATAGGATGTAAAAACAGAGGCGTGTTGAATTTTTTAAAAATTTGAAAATCATCCCTGACATTTTAGAATTTTCTTAAAAAAATCAAAATAAAATCTTTTGTTTAGGTAACAAGTCAAATACCTATATCTTTACTTAAGAGCCTCCCATACAAGAGTAAAATCATTTCCTGGTTTGTCTCATTAAAAATTTATTACAGAAATTTGACTTAGGGGTTCACAAGAACTTCTAGTTTGGCGGATGATACCTTATTCTTTTTTTCAAAAAAATATTGAAAAATCATTTTAAAGTTTCAATTCTATAGGTTCAAATTATATCATTCGCCATGCAGAAAATAAAAGTAGAAATATTACGGATATTTATGTTAAATTCTAATTTTCATTAAAATTACATACGATGCCCCAATATTATCCTAAAAATCTCCATTGGCTCAGCACCACTTAATTTCGTGAAATTCGTTTCTATAATATTGTGTATATAAAAACAGAAGTTTGGTTGCCATCGCCAGACACAGGTACAATATGCGCGATATGGTGGAAATGTACTATTTGTTTGTGATGACTCATCGACTACTGTTTGCTCTTTATAGTTATTTACATTACTAGTACGATATGCGTTTCATTACAGTAACGAGTGGGGAATATTGACGTGGTAACTACATGAGTGCTGTAATGTAAGGTTCATACGTTCGTACGTGTGATATACAACATTTTATTTAAAACCCTGATTTTTGTTTTTCCAAAACGTTCAAAACACAGACCAGGTGCTGTCATTAGCAGCGGGGATTAATTTTACTTTTGATAATAATGATAAATAATCATTTTTTTGAATAAATAAATTGTAAAAAATTGATGTTTTTTATTAAAAAATTTGTTACGTAATTAGTTTATTACATCACTAGTGATGTAATGAGCTGAGTTTATTACATCACTAGTGATGTAATGAGTTGAGTTTATTACATCACTAGTGATGTACTGAGCTCATTACATCACTAGTACAATAATACAAGTTATTACGTAATCAAAAAGGCTAACATGGTTACGTAATAAGCACATTATAGTGTTGGTCGTATTTGAAAAGATTTATAGTACTGGTAAGGCGAGGCTTCTGTGCCAGTTAGTTTGATAATTCCTCTAGATTTACGACACACTCTCGAGTCACATTTTATCTCTTAAAATTCTTTAAGTTCACCTTTAATTTTGTTGTGAATTCGATGGTGTATATCTTTTCTCTAGATATTTGTCCAACTTCTATGACGGCAGATCTGCAAAATTATTAAATGGAACAAATGGAAATGACGTCACGGACGTAAGAAAAATATTGATTGTTCTATCAAAAAACGCATTTTAGCAGCTTATTAAGAAAAAAAATGCGGATCCTTTATCAAAACTTTAAAATAGAGACAGTAAAATATGCAAATCAATAAATGTATAATTCCAAATTTCAAATTTTTAAATTTTAGTTAACGTTTTTCTGACGTGGCACATGAAAAATAATATGTTCATACGCAAAAGTACGGCGACATAGATTTTACATTCCTTCTTCACGATAAATAACTAAAGAACGATGTGTTACATAATAGACTCCTAAAAATGTATTTATATTTTTATAACTTAGATTTTATGTATTTCCCAATTTAAAAAAATTAGGTACTTTACCACTTTAATGGGTTTGAAACCCCAATTTACATTTATTATTCGTTCCAATGAAAAATCCCACGCTATATCATTTTTACTAATTGTGGTACAAATTTTCGCGTTATTTTAGGAGTGTACCTGGGAGTTATAAATAATAATATCGTTAACAATTTTGACCAGAAACGTTTTTTTTTTTACGGTTCGCCGACTACGTAGGCCATCTTGAACCGGTCATCGACCACAAATGTGATCTACCGACTGGGGAGTGTGAAACGGCACCTTCATCCTACGAGATATCCGATCTCATCCGGCCTGTCCGGCGTGAATAGGATGGCTAGGTGTCGATTCATTTTACACACTACCCTGAGGCAAGAGCACGCCGTGTTCCCAAGCGGTCACCCGCCCAAGTACTAACCGCGCTCGACACAGCTTAACTTCGGTGATCTGCAGGAACCGGTGCTTAATATGTCGACAGGCCCTCGCCTAAACCAGAAACGTTATTTTCCAGTTTATCAAAGAGGTTAATATTACTTTATACAGGGAGGCGCATCGAAAATGAAACAGAGACATTTACTGGCAGCTCAGTTCTTTTTTGGAACAGACCCGAACAGACCCGTCGATTTTGTTTTCGAGGGGGACACAAAATTGGCAAAAAATTACGTTAACCCATTCAGCTTGTGGGCGGGGGTGGCACCACCCCTAAAATCTTAAATGAAAAGGATGTCGAGTGATACCTTATTTTAAATCCCTTTACTGCTAAACTGAAGTACATGAATTTTACATAATTATACAGGGAATTAAAAGACCTTTAAAATAAGGTATCACTCCGTTTAAGATTTTAGGGGTGATGCCACCCCGCCCAGAAGGTAGCACATCAATAGGAGCTAAAGGATGATGGCGGATGCCTGAAAAAAAAACTACCATTATTTTCAATTTCCTAATATTCTCAACTTACAGTAACAGTAGCGTATTTTACCCTGTATACTACAATCGATCTTTTTAAATGTCTAAAATAACTTATTCTCTGTTTATATTCGGTTTCTTCCGAAAAGTAAAAGCTCTCTTGACAAGTACAATCTTTTAGTTTGATTGATTAGAGCGGCAATCCTAAAACTTGAGGCTTATACAACTCAAAAATAAAACACACAAATGTATAGATCATGTGATGTTTATAGTCCTTGTCAATAAAAATTCATATTAATATTAAAAAAAAATTTCGGGTATGCCTGCGATATGGATATCGCCAGTATTTAGTTCAGGCGAATTGGTTGTCTGGACCGTTTTACAAACAATAGTCGAAAAAGTTAAATTAATTTATTATATGCACCCTGACTAAAAATGTTTTCTCGGCTGGCGATTTTTTGCTGTGGTTCGGCTCGTGCATGGAATTTGTATGGGAATTTAGTAATTAAACTCTATTTATGATTGGCTGCGACTATAATACCCTTTGGTAATTTTAGTCTCGTGAGTCAAAACGGTTGTAGGTATTCATAAAAAAGTTGTATTAAAAAAAACAGGTGACAAAATATATGATAAATCTCACCTCTTATTTTATTGATATACGACTTTTTTATGAACTCGACTGTACAAACCAATAGAAATCCTACGCTGTAACTGATTTTTTCAAATTAACACGCAAAATTATATACTGGGTGGTGCATCGTGGTTGGAAACATAGGAAATCCTGTGCAAGTTATCGACTGTCTAAAAATTTGCTCCCCCGTTGACTTTAGAGCGGAGACTTTTTAGGATCTCTGTGTGGTGAGTCCATATGCAGAGTTTAAACGATTTTGGATAATCTGATCTTAACTTATTTAAATAGGATTTCGGTTGGTTTTTCATTGGAATTCAACAGGTGATGCTGCAGACACCAGCATTCATTAGACTTAACGAAGTCGTTGGACTTGTCAATCTGTGATTTGTCATTGTCAAATGTAATTTGAAGGTATTAGATTTTAACTAGTTATAATTTTTTTGCGTAGGTGTTGGAAATAATGTTTTATTTCAAAATATTAGTTAAATCCAGTGTAAAATGATTCTGTTAATGATTTAAAAAAAGCCTGTCGTTTGTAAATTACATTTGACAATGACAAATTATAGGTTGATAAGTACAATCAATGATGGTTTCCGCCGCATCACCTCTTGAATTCCAATGAAAAACCAACCGCAATCCTATTCAAACAAGCTAAGATCGAGTTGTCCAATATTGTTTAAACTCCGAAGGTGCACTTACCGCACAGCCCCGCTCTAAAGTCAACAGGGGAGCAAATATTTGAACAGTCTAAAACTTGCATGGGATTTTATGTTTCCAACCACGAGACACCACCCGGTATTTGTTAACGACAATTTTATATATAGATCGAATCTCATAAATCAAATAAAAGGTATCGTAGGAATAACGAAATTCTGCTATAAATCACCTGAAACTCAAAGCAATAGATTTGAATCAAATGTTTTGTAAATTTTGTTGTTAAAATGTTAAGAGACTGCTATCACTTTTGTGCTTTTCTTGCACTTCCACCTTGAATTTATACTGTTAACCATTGTCGGCTTTCAGTGGCGTATTTAAGGGAGGGGGAGCTGCCGGACTGCAGGGCTGCAAGCCCCCCCCCCCCCCGAGCCTAGGAGCTCGGGTCTAAAAGTCTTGTAGGAAACGTTTAGTTTTCAAACTTTTCCTTCTAAAAGTCCTTTTTTATATAGATATTAAGGTTTCGGACGCATATCGTTTTAGTAATTGATTTATGATGCAATTTTAAAGGAAAACGAGTAAAAATAATAATACTTTATAGTATTTTTCTATCAAATAATTGTCTGTTCCGTTTTCCCTTTTTAGAGCTATTTTATATCAACAAAAATATAACTCAATGCAATAAACTATTTTTGCAACAAAAACAATTAGGTATTTATTTTTAAAGTAAAAATTTTAATAGAAACATTTTTTATCGAAGAAGTGTGTTAATTTATAATAAAAAAAACAGTGCGGAAGAAAATGAGAATGCTCTATTATGAATATATAAAATGGCACTTAAGAAGGATTATTTCAAAATCTAAGCATTTGCACCAAAAACTGCACTTAGATCTACGGTCCAAAAATACAGGATTTCTAAAAAAATCATTAATTTTGGCGTGGTGAGCGATATTTACTTTATTTTTAATCATGAAAACCCGAGCCCGAAAAACCCTGGTTAGAGTCATACATACGTCTTATGTTAAAATTTTGGAATGACACCAATATTCATATTTTTCACAAATATAATAATAAATAAATAAAAAGCCAGCTAGAAATATCAAACAAAAAGTAAAAATAACATTTACAAAAACAAATTTAATCCAACCATGAGAGGTAATAATTTTCGAAATTTGATAGTAGTTAGGTGAATTTTGAACGAACTTTGGTCGTGGTACTGACAATTTTTCGCCTGCGCCACTTTTCTTCAGGTACGTGTAGTGTTGACTGTCACTCTCTTCACAAAAAAAAAATCTCCTACTTACGCCCATTGAGCCCCCCCTAAGCATATTTTCTGGCTACGCCACTGTCGGTTGTTCCATAAGGTTATTTGATCAATGACCTTCCACAAAAATTATTTTATTATTTAACTCAATATTTAATAAATTAAAATTCCGTTCAACTATCCAAAATTCTTTTGTTTCGTGTATAATTACTATTACCTGTAAATAATTCTCGTATTTTTGTATTAGCACAGTGGTAAGCAAATCGGACTTAACGCTACTTTTTGTGCATCCCCGAAAAAATTTCGGGCCCAGGTCACTCCGACCAAGGCATTCAATTATATTTTCACTATGGCATATACTATAAGTAAGATAGAGATAAATGCATGCTACACCGCTTGCACAAAAATCAAAGAAATATACAGGGTGATTCCTAAATTAATACTTCTTTTTTAACTGTGTATAGTAGGCAATAAAATAAACAATATTTCAAATATCTTTTTTTTTTAACTTAAAAATAGGCGAGATACAGAATTAAAAAATCTAAGTGCGGGCCTGGTCATCAAAACGTAGCCTATACTTTATATTGTTTGTCTTATTAGTCATGCAATTTATGGGTCGGTGGTGACTTACTCGGCTGCGGTGTGGTTTTCTGAAGCAAATTAATGTTAAATTAGTGACACGTGAAAATGGTAAAATTTGAAAACAGTAGATATGGTGCTAATTTACGGTGAGTGTCGTCAAAGTGCAGCTGCTGCTTCGAGATCATAAGCAGAACGCTTTCCCTTGCGGGCTCCTCCTACACCCAGAAGTTTTCTTAATGTCATTCTTTTTTAGCTGTGTACAGAAGGCATTAAAATAAACAACATTTTTAAATACCTTTTTTCAAAAAACTTAAAAATAGCCAAGTAACAGAAGTAAAAAAATCTAACTGCGAGCCTGGTAATCAAAACGTAGCCTTTACTTTATATTGTTTTTCTCCTTTTTTTGTATTGTTAGTCATGCATTTTACGAATCGGTCGTCAGTTATTTATTTAAGCAATTCGCTGCGCGGTGTGGTTTTCTGAAGCAAATTAATTTTAATAAATTGGTGAAAATGGTAAAATTTGAAAACAATGAACTAATTATGGTGCTAATTTGTGAGTGTCGTAAAAGTGCGGATGTTTCTTCTCTACACCCAGAAGTTTCTTAATGTTATTCAACGGGCAAGTTAGGCAGAACCGTATTTGATCCATAGTTTAATAAATGAATGTAAATACCTTATTTATGAGTTTTTTGAAAAAAGGTATTTGAAAATGTTGTATACACAGCTAAAACAGAAGTATCAACTAAGGAATCTTCCTGTATAATTGAAATTTTAAAATAAAGTTTCAATTTAAAAAAAAACTCAAGGTAGGTATCATCCGCTTAACTAGAAGTTCTTGTAAACCCGTTAGTAAAATTTCATGCTGGTATAGAAGGCTCTTAAACCATTGGTCATACCTGAAATCCCATAAATCATCACATCTGATGGTTAATATAAACATGACGTGGAAATTATTCCAGGCAATAAGAACGTAGGTATATTATGAAAAACACCGTTAGGTATATTTCTTTGACACGATATAAATGGCTGTCGGAGGGTCGGAAGTGTAAAAGCAAATATTTAGTATGATGTATTAAAGGGGGAAGCATGAGAAGACATTTTTAAATTAGATCCTTTAACCGTTTCTGAAAATGTTTTTTTTATCGCGTTTATTTTTCTCTTATCACTCACTAAAACGTATTTTCAATGAATATAGGTAGACTTCTTTAGATGGATCTAAAAGCAATATAATATACATCGTGTTCTCATAACTTTATTGAGATGCTATGAATTTGAGGAAAAAACCTTACTCTTTAGGGAGAAATAACACTCAAAGTCAACCTTCACTAAAATATATTTAGTAAGAAAATTTTTAGTTACTTAGTACTACATGTTTCGAACGTAGAAACGTTCATCTTCAGGAGAAGTATCGTTATATAATATGAGAAATTGTAAGTGACACCATCATAGAGCTTTTAAGGACTATGATGGTGTTACTCACAGTTTCCCATACTTTATAACTATATTTCTCCTGAAGACGAATGTTATACGTTCAAAACATGTAGAACTAAGTAACTAAAAATTTTCTTACTAAATATATCTTAGTGAAGGTTGACTTTGAGTATTATTTCTCCCTATTTAACTTGCCACTATACTTCAAGTGTGGATTACTTCTTCAAATTAAATAACTTTGACTTACCAAATTAAAATTTGATATTTGTAGGATCACTTCATACTTAAAATGTAGCGGTAAGTTAAATAAAAAAAAACGAATATTAAAAAAAAATATTTATTTCAAAACGCTAAAAAGAAGAAAAAAACTTTAAAGCAAATAAAACCCATTCTCTTGTTACATTACAAAATTATATGATATAAAAGCTTGTCGCAAGACTAAATCTTCCTATAATAGTATAATAACATCACGAATTAAGTATGGTAATAGTAGTTTGTACAACAAGAGTGGATCTGATGTTTTTTATCACACGAGAAAGTAAATTGAGTACGACGTCGTAGGCAGAGTGCTCAAACTTTCGAGTGCGATATAGACAATCCACTCGAGTTGAACAGTATATTTTTTCTACGACCAAAATTACAAACCTTATGCTAAAAAATGTAAAAAAAAAGTTTGTAGGTTGCCGGGCTCGAACTCACGACCATTGGATCTATAGTAAAACGCTCTACCGTCTCGACTATCGAAGCGTTTAGTTAATTAGGATAAAACCAATTAAATAATGATGCTACATAAAATTAATTTTCTATGTACATTCAGCAGGTTGCATTATTGATAAATCTATTATAAATGCATATAGATTTTGTTATATTGAACAAATTAATGATATATTTTACCATACACATTTAAATTATATAATTTAGTGTCTTGAAAAAGAAGGCGGAGCCTCAGAAAAAATAATATACTGTGATTGGTCAGTACTTTTAAGAACAACAATGGCTTCTCTGTAATTAACTTCTGTGATTGGTCAGTTTCATTATTTATTTAGGATTATTATAAAATTTTGCCGCACAGTTAACTGGAATAGCCTACTTTACTCGCCACTTAAGTGTAAAGGAAACAGCAAATTTCCATGTGGGAGTAGAAAAAAGATGTTAACGGTCTGTAGGTTTATTTTACACATCAGCAGAATCAGAAATAAGAAGCTGATATTTTTCCTGCGTACCGCTCTTACCTGTCAGCAGCTAATGATGTTATACAACGACATTTAAGTTAAAAACCTGAAATTTATGTTTTCACTTCAGTTCTCATCTCCTGATTGTAACGACTTATTGAAGTAGGAAAGTCGACAGTATTGTGACATGGAGCTTCTGCGATTGCAAATAAAATATAACATTATTTGTAATATAAGATAAAGTTTGTTTTCTTCTATTCTTACCAATTCTATGGATTTAGCTTGAGCCATGTCGAAGCTAGTCTTTAACATTGTTTTCGTTTCCCAATTGCATTTCTCTTTTATTTTAGATATTTTTGTAGACCTTACTCATTATATAGCATTTCTAATAATTTAACAATGTAGTATTGTCAGTGTTTGTGTAGTAAACGTGCTTTTTCTAAAAAGATTCATGTTTGGTGGTAACCAAACGGGTAAAGGATAATTACACTCCTTTAAAAAACCATGTAAAGATTAGAGGATTTGTTCTATTAGAAGGGAAACTATTTAAACTGGTTTAGGAAAAATTTGGCGCGCTTTCTTTTGCGATTCTAATATAGAAGGGGAGACTTTTAAATATCATCGTAGGAATAATTTAAAAAACTAAATTTGAAATTTAGTGCAAATAATCAAACTCGTTCGGGCACCGGTTTAAATGATTCAAATGATATGTAATGATGAATAATTTCCATAGTATTCTGTTGTATTCAAAAGATGGATTTCTAGACGATTTTTTTTCAATTTTTTAAAGAGACGAACATAATATTTCATTCACGACACAGATGGCGCTCCGTGCCACATCTTACTGGTATATCCCACCAAGTGCTGCCTTTAGTAGCTTCGAGATCCCTTTTCTTTTCGTCGGATCCTAGCTCTACTGATGAGTCATGATATGACGAAACGCGTCTAGAGATGGATCTGGCGAAATGGAAAGGAAAATCTTCTTCTTTACTCATTGTTTTCGGTTTATAAACCGATGTGAGTTAGCGCTGCCTAGCGGGACTCCTGTAATTGTGACGACTATCTTTACAGGCGATTTCCTCTTACCATATACTTATTTCTATAAGTTTGTTAGAGGTGCTGGTATGCTCAAGAGTGTCTAACAACGACACAGATGGCGCTCCGTGCTACATCTTACTGGTGTTTCCCACCAAGTGCTGCCTTAAGCAGCTTCAAGATCCCTTTTCTTTTCGTCGGATCCTAGCTTTACTGATGAGTCATGATATGACGAAACGCGTCTAGAGATGGATCTGGCGAAATGAAAAGGAAAATCTTCTTCTTTATAATATTTCATACTTAGGTAAGTCCACTGGAAATTAATTTAGGAATAATAAGTAAATAGGCCCTTCTTTACTTAAGCTTTATAATTTATTAATATTTTCTTTATAATATTTATAAACATAATATTATTCACCAACATGATTTAAAATGATGTCGGGTTGTTAATTAGGGTTATTCTACATTAATATGGACAAAATTAATTAATTTTCTAAATATTTTAAGGCAACAACCCTTCAAAAGGGCTATTATACTCGTATTTAACGTAAAATGATATTGCTACATGTATCTTCTTGGACAGTTCAACATTCCATAATAAATTTAAATTTATTATTAGTTCTCACTGCTTGGATAAAATTAGGTTTTAAGTACAATTTGTAGATGATGTTATCAGCAACTGCTTATTACCCATAAAATAAAAAATAGAAATGTAAAACTATTAAAATTCCAAATAACTTGACAGAATTCTAGAATTTAAGGAATCTGTTAAAATCAATAAGATTTCACTAAACGAAAATGTTTTTTTACGAACGGTATCATTAGTAAAATAAAATCGGATACGAACCATAAAAACAGAAACATTAATCGGACCTCTCATAAAAAAATAATGACATCTAATGCTTGTTATTTTTAAATTGTTTTCATATCGTTTTTCTTTTGAAAGACCAGTTACATTTGAAGATTTTTATTACTGGTATTATTTTACCAAAAACCAGGGGCGGTCATATCAACTTATTCTCAATACTTATTATACTAGTGACTTGTGACTAGAATTGTTTAATTGTAAGTAAGACCCACTTTCTGTGGCGTAGCCAGAAAATATGCTCGGGGGGGGGGGGGGGGGGGGAGGAAATTAAATTATTACTTCTCCCCCTATGCATGGTTGGATTAAATTTGTTTTAATAAATGTTTTTTTTTACTTTTTTTTGATATTCCTAGCCTAGCTAGCTCTTTATATAAAAAAAAACATTTTTATATTTGTGAAAAATATGAATATTGGTGTCAATCCTAAATTTTAACATAAGACGCATGCATGAGTCTAACCAGCGTTTTCGGGCTCGGGTTTTTATGATTAAAAATAAAGTAAATATCACTCACCAAGCCAAAATTGATGATTTTTTCAGAAATCATGTATTTTAGGAGCGTAGATCTAAGAGCAGTTTTTGGTGCAAATGCTTAGGTTTTGAAATACTTCTTCTTAAGTGCCGTTTTGTATATTCATAATAAAGTATTCTCGTTTCTTCCCGCACAATTTTTTTTATTATCACACTTCTGCCATAAACAAATCAATCAATTAAAATTTTTACTTTAATTTTTATCTTTAAAAATAAATACCTAAATGTTTTTTTTGTTTTTGTTGTAGAAATTTTATTGCATTGGATTATACTTTTGTTGATTTAAGATAGCTCTAAAAAAGGGAAAATGGAACAGACAAGAGTATATAATAAAAACATACTATAAATACTATTCTTTTTACTCGATTTTGCATCATAAATCAATAACTAAAACGACATGCGTCCGAAACCTTAATCCCTATATAAAATAGGACTTTAAGAAGGGAAAGTTAAAAAACTAAACGTTACCTACAAGACCTTTATAATGTAAACCAAGAATACATTATTTAAATTAAGAGTCCAAGCGTGAGATGAAAAATTAGGTTGCAATTAGACTTTTGGACCCGAACTCCTAGGCTTGACAAACGAAAATAATAAAATAGATACCTTATATACAATACCTACCTACAAAAGTCAAAGAGTTATACAACATTATAAATAAAATAAAATCTACAGTAAAAATTTGGTATTTCTATTTTACTTTACTTTTACTGTTGGGGAACAAAACTTTTTTTTAATTATTTCGGAATTATCTTTAAATAAATGTCCATATCTAGTACCTAAATATGCTGCTCCATCAACAAGATGGGTCTCGTCAGCACTTACTACCATGAAGGGAACATACTAAAGTGGTAAACGCTTATAGAATCGTTTTGAAAGCGACTTTGTATGTCTGAGCGGGGCTCTTATAATGTAAATCGACGCAAAGAGGAGGGGGGGGGGGGCATGGCTCCTCTATATAACCGCCCCTGCCAAAAACCTAAATTTTACATCCTAAAATCGCGGATTATTTTAATTATGCCATAATGTTGGTGTAGTTGGTATTTTCAGAGATTATTTTGCTATTAGTTTATGCGTAGACTATCTGGTTATAAACTGTTGGACTGTGTGTAACTTATATACTGTAGAAACTAGGTTAAAAAGAATACAAAAATGTATAAATCTTCACTTATTTTTTATTGTACTATGACAATTGTTTCGACACACAGTGTCTTCGTCAGATAGTAGAAATCTAATGCAAATAATATTCTCTTAAAATATGATGGTAACCTACTCCAAAATAATGTACCTATTTTACAACTTAATAATAAAGACATTATAGTAATAAAGTACCGAACCCTAATTATGAAAACACACCTTTTCTTAACTATTCTGAAAAATATTTTTAAAAACTATTGTTATATTAATGTCAGGGAATACCGAATGGTTATAGATTTAATAATGGGGAATTATTCAAATCGAGCTGATCGTTTAATAAAATATTTAAATTTTTGTATTTGTTAATTTCCATACTTTCTAAAAAATTAAGTTTTATTGATTTGTTTTCTACATGTAGAATTTCAAATTTGTCATCAAAATTATGTTGTTCGTTATTAAGATGTAAGGAATAATGAGAATTGGTGAGTTTTTTATTATAGCTTGCTTTGTGTTCTTTAATTCTTGTTTCAAAACTTCTACCTGTTTGTCCGATGTAAACTTTTGGGCAACTACCACATTTTAGTTTATACACTCCACATTTTTGACCTTTTTTGGTTCTGCTTTTGTTATTTTTAATTAGTTTGCCTAACTTATTATTGGTTTTATATGAGATTTTAAAATTTCTTTTCGTTAAGTAGTTTTTAGCTAATTGTGAGTATATGTGAGTGTTTTGTAAATTAAGTTTTCATTGTGTTTAAAAGTTGGATGTGCTAAACTAATTGCTTTATTTAGTTGTTTTTTGTTTATAATTTGATCAATTACATTAGGTTGATAGCCATTATTTACTGCTAGTTGCTTTATTATATTTAACTCTTGAATATAGTTTTGTTCTGATAACGGAACACTTAACAATCTATGGACAAATGAGTTAAAAGCTGCCATTTTGTGGGAATATGGATGATTCGAACTGTTATGTATTAGAATGTCTGTATGTGAAGGTTTGTGATATATCGAGAAACTGTGTTTATTGTTTACTTTGGTAATTGTAAGATCTAAGAAATTTATCGAATTGTTTTGTTCTACTTCTAGAGTAAAATTTATGTTAGGATGTAAAGTATTGATAAAATTAAAAAAACTTTGAAGTTGGCGTTCCGTCCCTACAAAACAACAACAACTATTGAAAATAACATAATTTTTACGCGAGCAGACAAAGGTAATACAATTGTAGCTTTAGATAAAGATGATTACGTATCCAAAACACTTACATTCTTAGATCCAGCTAAATTTCAAGTAATGAACTCTGACCCAACACCAATGTTTCAAAAATTAGTCAAAGAATTTATAAAAGACTCCAGCCTATTTAATGACTCTGAAAAGTATAAACTTACTGTAATGAATCCACAAACTCCTAAATTATATTCGTTAATTAAACTACATAAAAATAATATGCCCATCAGACCAGTTGTTTCTTACGTAACCGCACCTTCAGTAAAATTATCCACCAAACTTATTGACATTACTATTAAACATTGTAACTTTACGTCAAAATTCAGTATTAAAAATTCTTATGAACTGGTCGATAAGATTAAAAATATAGACATTCCTAACAACGCTAAAATTATTTCTTTTGATGTACAAAACCTTTTTCCTAGTATACCACCGAATGATGTAATTAACTTAATAGAAGATTTACTTATGAAAAATTAAACTAATCCAATTATAACACAAGATATCCTAGAAACACTTTCAGTTTGTTTAGATCAAAATTATTTTGAATTTAATAATAAAATTTATTTATCAACAGAAGGATTAATTATGGGAAACCCTCTTAGTCCGCTGTTAGCTGAAATATTTATGGACAACCTCGAAAATAGAATATTTAAAAATACTTTGAGTAGTAAATTTCTTTATTGGTATAGGTATGTCGATGACATTCTAGCTTGTTTTGTAGGGACGGAACGCCAACTTCAAAGTTTTTTTAATTTTATCAATACTTTACATCCTAACATAAATTTTACTCTAGAAGTAGAACAAAACAATTCGATAAATTTCTTAGATCTTACAATTACCAAAGTAAACAATAAACACAGTTTCTCGATATATCACAAACCTTCACATACAGACATTCTAATACATAACAGTTCGAATCATCCATATTCCCACAAAATGGCAGCTTTTAACTCATTTGTCCATAGATTGTTAAGTGTTCCGTTATCAGAACAAAACTATATTCAAGAGTTAAATATAATAAAGCAACTAGCAGTAAATAATGGCTATCAACCTAATGTAATTGATCAAATTATAAACAAAAAACAACTAAATAAAGCAATTAGTTTAGCACATCCAACTTTTAAACACAATGAAAACTTAATTTACAAAACACTCACATATACTCACAATTAGCTAAAAACTACTTAACGAAAAGAAATTTTAAAATCTCATATAAAACCAATAATAAGTTAGGCAAACTAATTAAAAATAACAAAAGCAGAACCAAAAAAGAACAAAAATGTGGAGTGTATAAACTAAAATGTGGTAGTTGCCCAAAAGTTTACATCGGACAAACAGGTAGAAGTTTTGAAACAAGAATTAAAGAACACAAAGCAAGCTATAATAAAAAACTCACCAATTCTCATTATTCCTTACATCTTAATAACGAACAACATAATTTTGATGACAAATTTGAAATTCTACATGTAGAAAACAAATCAATAAAACTTAATTTTTTAGAAAGTATGGAAATTAACAAATACAAAAATTTAAATATTTTATTAAACGATCAGCTCGATTTGAATAATTCCCCATTATTAAATCTATAACCATTCGGTATTCCCTGACATTATTATAACAATAGTTTTTAAAAATATTTTTCAGAATAGTTAAGAAAAGGTGTGTTTTCATAATTAGGGTTCGGTACTTTATTACTATAATGTCTTTATTATTAAGTTGTAAAATAGGTACATTATTTTGGAGTAGGTTACCATCATATTTTAAGAGAATATTATTTGCATTAGATTTCTACTATCTGACGAAGACACTGTGTGTCGAAACAATTGTCATAGTACAATAAAAAATAAGTGAAGATTTATACATTTTTGTATTCTTTTTAACCTAGTTTCTATAATGGATCTTCATCAAGTAACGGCTACATCTATTGAATATTTATATACTGTATATTGTTTATTTGATAATTAACCATTATAGAAACACCAGTCGGGCTCAGATCAAATCTTAGGTTTTGTAACATGAATGTTACTAGAATTGACGTATGTCATAGACCGCCATTAAATGCTTACTTTAAATACACTATACCTGAACCTGAAACGCCAAGTTGGGCTTGAAATTTTTCGTCATAGCTCCCTCCGCCGATATTATGATCGGAATGATGTCTATTTTTTCTAGTTTCCATATATTTTTTTTTATCTGCATCGCCAAATTCGAGTACTTGGTCTTCTACGCTTCGGTTTTAGAGAGGTTGTGTATTGGTGGGCAACCTATATCTATTATCCAAGCTTTCTTGGTCGTCTTTTTGATAAGAAGAATATCCGGACGGTTGTGGTCTACTGTTCTATCCGTTATTATTGGCCTGTCCCAGTATAAGAGATATTCAGAAGATTTAAGGACTAGCTCGGCTGAGTATTGGTAGTATGGTGGGAGGTTTTTCTTTAGACCTAATTTATGGGCGAGTTCTTTGTGGATGATCTTTGCCACCTAATTATGTCTCCCTAGATTGGGGGCCATAGCACCACAACCTACCGTAATATGTTCTATTGTTTCTCCGGGGTAATTGCATTTTCTGCACACATCTTCCACATTTCTTTTCAAGATTACCTTTTCATAGTTTCGAGTTCGAATGATACGGTCTTGGATAGAGATTATAAAACCTTGTGTTTCAGCGTGAAGCGGCCTTTTTTTCTAACCAATTCAGTAATATTTCTCTATCTATGAGTGGATTCTGAAGAGCAGTAGAGTTTACAGCAGCAGAGAGTCTTACTAAGTTACAAGCTGTAGACTTGGCGGCGCGCGGATGATGTTAGGTAATCCGTTTTGCTTTAAGTTAAGGGCTGTATGTATACAGGGTGATTCCTAAATTGATACTTCTTTTTTAGCTGCGTATAGAAGGCATTAAAATAAACAACATTTTCAAATACATTTTTTCAAAAAACTCAAGAATAAAGAACTTACATTCTTTTATTACACTACGAATCAAATACGGTTCTGCCTAACTTGCTCGTTGAATAACATTAAGAAAACTTCTGGATGAGCCCGCAAGGGAAAGCGTTTTGCGTATAATCTCGAAGAAACATCCGCACTTTTACACCATATCTATTAGTTCATTGAAGGTAAAAATAAGAACACAAAGTCTTCCTCCACTGATATATTATAGAAATATTTAGTCAAATTCTCTACATGTTTCGAATGCAGAAGCATTCATCTTCAGGAGAAAAATTAAAGATTAAGTATGGACTACTTCTTCATATTAGTTCATTGTTTTCAAATTTTACGATTTTCACGTATCTATTTAATCAATCAATTTAAAATGAAATTGCTTCCGAAAAACACACCGCAGCGGTTTGCACAACACTAGTTATATGACTAATACTAAAAACCCATATCGCCTGATCGTCACTGTCGTGACTCTAAAGGTAAAAGTTATTACATAAAAGAATTTAAAAAAATTTGAATTTTTAATTTTTTAAATTTTTTTTTCATTTTTTATAATTTTTTTTTTAAATATTCCGTTTTACTATATTATTTACTTTTGTATCACACTCCTTCGGACTGTGATGTGAAAACATATCGCCTAATTTGTCGATATAACACCTGTCAAGAAATATTTACAAATATTTCATTTGATATTTAAGTATTTCAATCTTAATATGAGAACTACACTAAAACAACAAAATATTTTTTTATAAACGTGATTATTACACATGAAAAATGTCAAAATGACAGCTGTCAATATATAACTAATAATACTGTAACGCGTGTATTTTATTTTTATTCCTTTTATTTATGTTTCACAAAATTAACACTTAATATTAAATAGTTTAATTGAAATAGTTGAACTTTAAAATTGTCAAAATGACAGCTAGCAAGAAACAACCTTTTTTTAACACACAAAATTTTTTTTCCACACAATAACTCATTTTTCATTCGTATGCCAAATTTTGTTTAGACCAGATAAGTAGTTTTCAATTTATGCTTTAATTTCTTCGGATATATTCGTTTTTCTAAACCCATAATAGCAGTCCATTTCAAATTTCACAACCATCATACTTTTCCGAATATAAAGATTGAAGATGTTTTATAGGATCGAAATGTTGATATTTGGTTTAAAGCAATATTGCACAAAAACTTTGGAAGAAGCAAGATTTACGAAACTGCAATAAAAATTGCAAGTTTATATTTAAAAATAAAAACCTGATGATGGTATCTAGATGACGAAACGTTTTACTCGAAATCTGATGACATTATATGATAGGAAACAAAATACGGCTATGCAAAAGTTTAATTAGTTTTTCTTTATCTTTACAAATAAAGTCACAAATCCGAATGTAAGAATATAAAGATTGAAGATGTTTTTTTATAGGGTCGAAACGTTGATATTTGGTTAAAGTAATATTGCACAAAGACGTTAAAAGAAGCAAGAGTTACGACACTGCAATAAAAATGACAGGTTTATATTTAAAAATGAAAACCTGATGATGGTATCTCGATGACGAAACGTTGTACTTGAAATCTGACGACACCATATGATAAGAAACAAAATACTACAATGAAAATGTTAAATTATTTTTTCTTTATCTTTTCAAATAAAGTCACAAATCCAAATATAAGAATATAAAGATTGAAGATGTTTTATAGGGTCGAAACCTTAATATTTGGTTAAAGCAATATTGCACAAATACGTTAGAAGAAGCCAGATTTACGAAACTGCAATAAAAATTACAAGTTTATATTTAAAAATAAAAACCTGATGATGGTATCTAGATGATGAAACGTTTTACTCGAAATCTGATGACATTATATGATAGGAAACAAAATACGGCAATGCAAAAGTTTAATTAGTTTTTCTTTATCTTTACAAATAAAGTCACAAAACCGAATGTAAGAATATAAAGATTGAAGATGTTTTTTTATAGGGTTGAAACGTTGATATTTGGTTAAAGTAATATTGCACAAAGACGTTAGAAGAAGCAAGATTTACGACACTGCAATAAAAATGACAGGTTTATATTTAAAAATGAAAACCTGATGATGGTATCTCGATGACGAAACGTTGTATTTGAAATCTGACGACACCATATGATAAGAAACAAAATACTACAATGAAAATGTTAAATTATTTTTTCTTTATCTTTTCAAATAAAGTCACAAATCCAAATATAAGAATATAAAGATAGAAGATGTTTATTGGGTCGAAACTTTAATATTTTTTTAAAGCAATATTGCACAAATACGTTAGAAGAAGCAAGATTTACGAAACTGCAATAAAAATTACAAGTTTATATTTAAAAATAAAAACCTGATGTTGGTATCTAGATGACGAAACGTTTTACTTGAAATCTGATGACATCATAAGATAGGAAACAAAATACGGCAATGCAAAAGTTAAATTATTTTTTCTTTATCTTTTCAAATAAAGTCACAAATCCAAATATAAGAATATAAAGATAGAAGATGTTTATTGGGTCGAAACTTTAATATTTTTTTAAAGCAATATTGCACAAATACGTTAGAAGAAGCAAGATTTACGAAACTGCAATAAAAATTACAAGTTTATATTTAAAAATAAAAACCTGATGTTGGTATCTAGATGACGAAACGTTTTACTTGAAATCTGATGACATCATAAGATAGGAAACAAAATACGGCAATGCAAAAGTTAAATAATTTTTTCTTTATCTTTTCAAATAAAGTCACAAATCCAAATATAAAAATATAAAGATTGAAGATGTTTTATAGTGTCGAAACGTTGATATTTGGTTAAAGCAATATTGCACAAAGACATTAGAAGAAGCTAGATTTACGAAACTGCAATAAAAATTACAAGTTTATATTTAAAAATAAAAACCTGATGATGGTATCTAGATGACGAAACGTTTTACTCGAAATCTGACGCCATCATATGATAGGAAACAAAATACGGCAATGTAAAAGTTTAATTAGTTTTTCTTTATCTTTACAAATAAAGTCACAAAACCGAATGTAAGAATATAAAGATTGAAGATGTTTTTTTATAGGGTTGAAACGTTGATATTTGGTTAAAGTAATATTGCACAAAGACGTTAGAAGAAGCAAGATTTACGACACTGCAATAAAAATGACAGGTTTATATTTAAAAATGAAAACCTGATGATGGTATCTCGATGACGAAACGTTGTATTTGAAATCTGACGACACCATATGATAAGAAACAAAATACTACAATGAAAATGTTAAATTATTTTTTCTTTATCTTTTCAAATAAAGTCACAAATCCAAATATAAGAATATAAAGATAGAAGATGTTTATTGGGTCGAAACTTTAATATTTTTTTAAAGCAATATTGCACAAATACGTTAGAAGAAGCAAGATTTACGAAACTGCAATAAAAATTACAAGTTTATATTTAAAAATAAAAACCTGATGTTGGTATCTAGATGACGAAACGTTTTACTTGAAATCTGATGACATCATATGATAGGAAACAAAATACGGCAATGCAAAAGTTAAATAATTTTTTCTTTATCTTTTCAAATAAAGTCACAAATCCAAATATAAAAATATAAAGATTGAAGATGTTTTATAGTGTCGAAACGTTGATATTTGGTTAAAGCAATATTGCACAAAGACATTAGAAGAAGCTAGATTTACGAAACTGCAATAAAAATTACAAGTTTATATTTAAAAATAAAAACCTGATGATGGTATCTAGATGACGAAACGTTTTACTCGAAATCTGACGCCATCATATGATAGGAAACAAAATACGGCAATGTAAAAGTTAAATTAGTTTTTCTTTATCTTTTCAAATAAAGTCACAAATCCAAATATAAGAATATAAAGATTGAAGATGTTTTATAGGGTCGAAACTTTAATATTTGGTTAAAGCAATATTGCACAAATACGTTAGAAGAAGCCAGATTTACGAAACTGCAATAAAAATTACAAGTTTATATTTAAAAATAAAAACCTGATGATGGTATCTAGATGACGAAACGTTTTACTTGAAATCTGATGACATTATATGATAGGAAACAAAATACGGCAATGCAAAAGTTTAATTAGTTTTTCTTTATCTTTACAAATAAAGTCACAAAACCGAATGTAAGAATATAAAGATTGAAGATGTTTTTTTATAGGGTCGAAACGTTGATATTTGGTTAAAGTAATATTGCACAAAGACGTTAGAAGAAGCAAGATTTACGACACTGCAATAAAAATGACAGGTTTATATTTAAAAATGAAAACCTGATGATGGTATCTCGATGACGAAACGTTGTACTTGAAATCTGACGACACCATATGATAAGAAACGAAATACTACAATGAAAATGTTAAATTATTTTTTCTTTATCTTTTCAAATAAAGTCACAAATCCAAATATAAGAATATAAAGATTGAAGATGTTTTATAGGGTCGAAACTTTAATATTTGGTTAAAGCAATATTGCACAAATACGTTAGAAGAAGCAAGATTTACGAAACTGCAATAAAAATTACAAGTTTATATTTAAAAATAAAAACTTGATGTTGGTATCTAGATGACGAAACGTTTTACTCGAAATCTGACGCCATCATATGATAGGAAACAAAATACGGCAATGCAAAAGTTAAATTATTTTTTCTTTATCTTTTCAAATAAAGTCACAAATCCAAATATAAGAATATAAAGATTGAAGATGTTTTATAGTGTCGAAACGTTGATATTTGGTTAAAGCAATATTGCACAAAGACATTAGAAGAAGCTAGATTTACGAAACTGCAATAAAAATTACAAGTTTATATTTAAAAATAAAAACCTGATGATGGTATCTAGATGACGAAACGTTTTACTCGAAATCTGACGCCATCATTTGATAGGAAACAAAATACGGCAATGTAAAAGTTAAATTATTTTTTCTTTATCTGTTCAAATACAGTCACAATGAATAAAACTTGGAAAAAATCTTATCGGCAATTTTCGGCTATTCCGAAAATCCCCGATATTGAAAAAAATTAATCAAAATTTAGGTAAGCAGACCTACATTAAAATGAAAAATGCATGTATAAATACTATTTTTGGAGTTATCTGTTTTATAACACTGAATTGTAGAAGTTTCGAACTATCTCTTATACCTAATTTTAAAGCGCGAATTGATATAATAACTTTAAAAACTTACGATGAAATATGCCATTTTCGACTATTTTTGGCTTTTTTTGACACTTCATATTTTTAATATCCACGATGACGTTTTATGCATCCAAAGCAATCTCTTCGAAAAGTCATAATTCTGTTAAAATGAAACTTTTACGGAAATTGCAGAGTCTTTTTAAAATTAAAAATTCGATAACTAATCGGACATATGAAGCTTTAATTTTGGTCTCATTAAATTTTAAAAGTCTCAAATAAGCTATAACATTCAATTTTTAACGTCAAAACGTTGAAACAAGGTCACATTCTGAAGTCAAAAACACCCATTTTAGGCCAATTTTGACAGCTGTAATTATTTCAATATGGAAGCCAGTTTGAGATTTCATGGCAAGCTATTTAAAAAACGTTGCATTTCGATAATTGACGAATTTTTCTGTTCGCGCTCTAAAAATATCAATTTTACTCTAATTTAAAAAAATAAATTGGTATATTCAAGTATATAGGCGTGTTGAGAAAAGATTGAGGAATAAAATAAGCCTAAAATGAACTCTCTAAGGATATTACAGTAGAAGCTATAATCGATCATAAAAAAATTTTGGTAAAAAAAACATAAAAAAATTAAATAATATTTTTTTTGAACCACGAAAAGTCATACCGAAGAGCGCGCACGGTATGAATTTTAAAGTCTATTTATGCCTGTAAACAACAGTCCAAAAAAAAGTTGAAAAAGTTAATTACAGTAGCTCACAGACGGGTTTAAGCGGACCAGTACCTAAAAAAAAAATTGTAAAAAATCAAAAAAAAATCAAAATTCATTCGTTTCGTCCTCTGTAAATTAAAATGATTAAAAATCGAAAAAATATAATTTAAACGTAAGTCGACGAGCTCTTTCCGATAGGGTATACGACATTTTAATAAAAAAATTATTTTTCGAGAAAAAAATTAAAAACCGTGAAAATTTTGGGTCTAAAATCGTAATTTTTAAATTTTCACAATTTTTCACCATTTCTAATCATTTTAGGTATAGAAAGATGTATTGTGAAAAGATAGTATTTGAGACGGCCCATCTGATCGTTTAAACCGGAAATATGTCCGACGTACCCAATTCGAGTTATTCGGTACCCAAGACGACGCTGCGATGGCCATTTTTCGACTTAAAAAAAATCAAAAAAATTACTTCTCAATTTCCGATATCCTCCATCTACGAACTTGCTCTTTATTTGACGGATCTCTTCAACCTCCAGAAATGAAAATCAAAAAAAAAAATTTTTGCGACCTGAAATGCGTTACAGCGGATTTCGCATATTTCCCGACTTTGACGTTTAATAACTTTTTTCCGGTACACCCTGTATATTTAAAATTTTTCACAAAATGTGCCCCCGTTATTCCTCTATAAAACCAAATAATCAAAATCAGTTAGAGTTTTACCACTTGAGAGAAAAAAAATCGAAAATGTCAAAAATCGCGATTTCAAAAATCGGGTACGACGACGACGACGACGACGACGACGACGACACGGGTCACACATTTTAAAAATTAAGAGGAGATATACATATCGCTCGAAAGGGGCGATATGTAATAAGAGATAAGAAAAACAACAGAAACTATAGCGGAGTATGTTTTTTTAACAAGGCCCGCACTTAGATTTTTTACTTCTCTATCTCGCCTATTTTTGAGTTTTTTGAAAAAAGATATTTGAAAAAGTTGCTTATTTTAATGCCTCCTATACACAGCTAAAAAAGAAGTATCAACTTAGGAATCATCCTGTACAGTTATATGTATTAATGATTTTTTTATTATTATTACTATTATTATTATATTATTATTATTATTATTATTATTATTATTATTATTATTATTATTATTATTATTTTGACCAAAATATGTGCCTTTACAAGTAGCTTCTTTATAATTGGTGCGCCATAAACTCATAAAAAATGAGTTTTTTTTTAAACAAATTTATTTCTGACCTTTAAACAGTAATAATACTGATAACAAGGCCTAAACTTTTAAGTATTTACAATAGGTAATAGGTTACATTTTAAGGTAATATAATAATAATATACAATATATAATTAACAGTATAGTAAACAGTAGGTTATTAATAATTACTTACTAATAATTTACAGTTAAAGCAATAGTCCATCATAAGATTAAAAGTTGTGTACAAGGAAGAAACAGCAGGTCATAAACGTATAAGTAGTACTACACCAAAATTAGGCCGCCTCTTTTCTAATAGCACTAGAACTTTTAAGTAGAAGAATGCCATTTAAATACTTTTAATTTAAATCATTAGTTACATTTCGCTTTACGAAAACTTTAAATTCTAAAGAAACAGGCATAATGATCGCCAACATTTAAAAGCAATCTTTTAGTATTAGGTTCTAAATTACCTAAATGGCTACTACTAACTCTCCAATGTCCCAACCACCTATAACTTTTACCATTTGCCATCCAGACATTATTTTCCCTGGAAACAAGGTCCTTAAGTAATTTAACGTTCGTTCGATAGATAATAACAGGAGAATGGTCCTAATCACAGATTTTAATGCGGTGCCATTCTAATGAATTACCTAATTAAGCATTGGCTCGGTCGTCAGCGCTTCAGCGGTTATATTTAGAATTTTATTTGATTGGAGCCAGACATGCATAATTCAAATGATCAAATTATGGAACAAAGTATCAGTTTTAGTAGGTAAGGTAGGGTTAGAAACGCAGAAAGTAATACCTTTCTTCTTACAAGTTTATTTGATAAGGTATAAAGTCAAAACACATAAAGATTAAGTAAGGCGCACCCTAGCCAACAATAGTAGTTTGTATAACAAGAGTGGATATGATGTCCATATTGCACGAGGAAGTAAATTGAGCACGATGCCGTAGGCAGAGTGCTCAACCTTCCTAGCGCAATATGGATAGTCCACTCGAGTTGTACCGGGTGAGTCAACGATTGCGCGGAGTAATTTTATGCCTTGAAGATAAAATTTGTCGACAATAAACTTTTATGTTAAGGTATAGTTGGATATTAGGCACATTTTAAAAATATTTTGAATTATACAGGATGCGCCCAAAAAGTAAGGTGTCAAAAAGGTACATTTTTTTAAATGGGACACCCTATATATTGTATTATTTTCTGATTCCTCACAAAATTCTCCGCTTATTTTGTAAATATCATATGTCTAAATTCAATAGTTTTTGAGATATTGACGGTTAAAATATGGTATTTTCATACTTTGACAGGCTGTAGCATTGGAACGGTTCATCTTAGAGAAAAATAATTTTCACCTCCCTATCTTAGTTTTTTATTCTCTATCCAAAGAAATCAACCTCCGGTTTACCATGTTAAACCAAAAAACCGGTTTTAACGGTTTAACATGTTAAACCGGAAGTAGTAACGCTTAGATAGAGAATCAAAAATTAAGATAGGGAGGTGAAAATCATTTTTCTCTAAGATGAACCGTTCCAATGTTACAGCCTGTCAAAGTCTGAAAATGCCATATTTTAAACTTCAATATCTCAAAAACTATTGACTCTAGACATTTCACATTTAAGAAATAAGCGTAAAACTTTGTGAGGAATCAGAAAATAATACAATATATAGGGTGTTCCATTGAAAAAAATTTACCTTTTTGACACCCTACTTTTTGGGCGCACCCTGTATAATTCAAAATATTTTTAAAATGTGCCTGATATCCAACCATACCTTAACACAAAAGCTTATTGTTGACAAATTTTATCTTCAAGCCAGGAAATTGCTCCGCGCAATCGTTGACTCACCCGGTACAGTATATTTTTTCTACAAGTAAACTTCTTTTTTTTTAGTCAATTTACTTCCTCGTGCGATATGGACATCATGTCGACTCTTGTAGTACAAGCAACTATTGTTATATTTAATAAAAGAAACTTGTATAAATTTTTAAATTAAGTCTGTTGTTAGTTATAAAATAATAAAATGAAAATAAAAAGTACATATTTTTATTATTATAGCGTTGTTTTGCCTAAGGTACAAAAACAATCCTTTACCCGCCCAATAGACCTTACACTATTAAGTTGATTCGATTAAACGCAAACGTGGGTTTTCTTGGTGTTAGAAAGGCAAGAAAGAGGGCTTTTTATCTGTTTAATTTTAATTAAATTCGTCGAATCTACGGTTTCGGAGACAATAAAAATTGAAAATAGGTAACTGTTTTGTACTTTTGCGACAAAATATATTATGACAGACTTTTGTTTGGTCGCTAGCTGAGTGAAGCAAGTAATTAGTAATAAAAAATGGTCAAATGTTAAAATAATAGTAGTTGGTACAACAAGAGAGAAAACGATGTAAGCGTAGTGCTCAAACTTCCGAGCGCAATATCGACAATCCACTCGAGTTGTACAGTATATTTTTTTACGACTCAACTTTCGAACTTATACAAAAAATTAAAAATAATTATTTAAATAGGCATCATAACTTTTCAGTTGGCCATGAACTTGTGAGAAAGATAATAAAAAACAATTGAAGAAATATTCATTTCGTGGGCAAATTCATGGACCAAATTACACTGTAACATATTTATCAATTTGGGTTATTTCTTATATTTACACAAAATCACTTTAAATATATCGACCTTTCTCTCAACCGGTCTTTTGCAGAATAACCGACAAAAGGCGATATATTTATTTATAAAAATAGACGATTTATTTTTCTTAACCATAGCCATTTTAATTAATTGTTCTGCAGAAATACGCAGATTAAAAAATAGTTTGTGTTTTTCTTTTCTGCTTGCATAAGAATTATAACTCCGAAAGTACAACAAAATAGCCCTAGAATTCGTTTTAAACAGTTAAACATGGTATTTGTGCATTAATAAGAACTTTTAATGTTCGCTATGATAAAGTTTTTTGAAATAATCGTTAATTTACAAACTAGCAACACTGTTAATGTGAAAAAAGAAGTGACAATATTTTTGAAAAATAACATAACTTTAAAACCTTTAGTGAAAAATGGAATTAGTATTTTTTTAGAAATCTTATAATTTCGTTTCTCTTATCTGGTTTTATACACTTATTTTCATGTTCTACCATTAAAGGAACAATAACCAGTTAGTTTTCGGTATTTGTTGCGTATAATAAAAGTTTCAAGATCGATTGGGGTTGGATCCCCGTTCAAAATATATTAGAAAATATGGCGGTATATCAATATTTTTATGGCACAGATTCAATCATTCATTTTGTAGGTATATAGTACATTTTATGCATTAAATCTTGTAGTAATTTTCTAGAAATGAGTGTGAGACTGGAGATTTTTGAAATAAGAAAGTAATACATCTGTGCTCAGATCTTTAGTTAGAAATATATTTTGGTATTATACCATCAATTTTCGCACCATTTCGTGCACTCAATGAAAAAATTGTGTATGCCTAGAATCTGGGATAAAAGTTTTGATTTTAATTAAAAAAGAACAATTTTCATCTGACAGATTTGCATATTTTTAAAGTATATTCTTAACCTCACTTGTGTCAAGCGTCAGAAAACCACTAGTTAAATTTGGTTTCTATATATGACCGCTGTGGTTCGTTTCATATCCTAACTAGGATGTATATGAAACATATCCTTTCAGTTAACCGTAATATCCCACTTTTTCAATCACTTTAGTGCAAAGGAAACCACAAATTTCCATGTGGAAGTAGAAAAAATGTTTTGTTTAGTTAATTATCACGTTTTATTTTCTCTAATCTCTGCTTGTAGTGTTTTGTTGTATACGCTCTTAACATTTACAGTTTTATTCTGATCATAATCAGCTATATTTTAAGAACCACAAAGAAATTTTGGATCGTATTCTCCTTTCTAATATTATTTCAATAAAATGTTATCTAACCAAGTGTATATCACGCTGAGTCTTTCTTTTATCTTTCTCGTAAGTTGTTGGAAAAATAAATCATTTGTCGTCAAGTACGAATCTCGACTCGTCAATACATGAATGTTAAAGGCACCAATCAAACCAGGGTTTATACAGCACAAAGTGGCTTTATTGTAACTGATTGTAATCTTTTTGAGTATTCTGTATAATAAGTATCATAAAATATAGAATCACATTTATTACCTAGTAACATAAAATTATATTAAATACAATTTAAAAGATATACAATACTCTGCACAATAATTTCTTATAATATTAAATAACGACGTAAGAAATTGTGGATTTTATTAAAAAATTGAATAAGAAGCACTAACAATAGAACATTAATATACAGGGTGATTAATAAGTTGGTACTTCATTTTTAGCTGTGTATAGAAGGCATTAAAATAAACAACTAGAGAAGTAAAACATCTAAGTGCGGGCCTAGTCATAAAAACATACCCCGCTGTAGTTTCTGTTGTTTTTCTTATCTCTTATTATTATTAGTCATACGGCTAGTGTTAAGCAAACCGCTGCGGTGTGTTTTTCGGAAGAAATTTCGGATGTTTCTTCGAGATTATACGCAAAACGCTTTCCCTTGCGGGCTCATCCAGAAGTTTTCTTAATGTTATTCAAGGGCAAGTTAGACAGAACCGTATTTGATTCGTAATGTAATAAAAGAATATAAGTAAGTACTTTATTTTTGAGTTTTTTGAAAAAGGTATTTGAAAATGTTGTTTATTTTAATGCCTTCTATACGCAGCTAAAAAAGAAGTATCAACTTAGGAATTACCCTGTATTTTACTGTAAAATATAAAAACTGTTTATAATAGAACACGGCATTTTACAAAACACTGTTATACGGGTTTAAATCTAAATCTCATGTAGTACTGTTTATTAAACCACCCAATTCGTTTCGCCTACGTTTATAGATAAGCATCCACGGGAACGGTGTTCAGTTTACAGACAGACTTGGATAAGGATTGATGCTATGTCGGTCGGAAAAGTTCTAACCTTAAAGTAAATCTTTATTGGATTGGCAATGGATGTAATATTTTATTAACAACATTGATAATATGACTACTGAAAATTTGAGTCACGGTGCGACTAATCAGTAGATGTTAAGTCAACGGTAGAGTAAAGTACATTTCATCTTTATTTTAAAAACTAGATAATAACGTTAAACACACAAGCCATATAGAGATCGTTAAGATGAATATTTTAAAAGTAGATTCGAACATACAAGATTTCTTAAAAGAACGTGCCGAATTACTCTGATTTTTAAATATATTATTATTGCATTTTTGAATTGTACCAAGTATTCAACACTTAATTTATATATACGCTACATGTCTAAATTTAAATGTTTTTGAGATTTGAACATATAAAAAATTACATTATTCCCACTTTAACAGGCCGCATTGCTATCTTAGTTTTTTATTGTCTACCCAAAAATACCAACTTTCGATTAAGAAGATGGTATTTTTCAGTAGAAAATAAAACACGTAGATAGATATGTAGAATTTTTCCTAAGATACACCATTTGGACGCTACAGCCTATCAAAAATGTTATTTTATATAATATCTTAAAAACAATTGAATGTACTGTAAAAATAAGTGTTGAATTCTTAGTATAATTCAAAAATGCTGTAACAATATATTTAAAAAACCTTGGCAACATTGTAGCCCCAATATAATTTTAAAATATGCGTGTTAACGATCTCTATGCCTTTTGTATTTATTGTTATTCTAGCTTTTAATAAAGAGAAAATTGTACTTTACTTTACCGTTGACCCACCCTGTATAATATACAAATAGTACATATTATAATTAATTATAATATAACCACTTATTATATATTGTTATTATATAATAGACAATATGCTTTACGAAACGATATTAATAATAATAATAATAATAATAATAATAATAATAATAATAATAATAATAATAATAATAATAATAATAATAATAATAATAATAATAATAATAATAATAATAATAATAATAATAATAATAATAATAATAATAAGAAATTAATTAATAATATAATAGCTATAATAATAGTATATATTTTTTTTAATATTATCTAGTACAAGCAAATAAAAAATAATATTTCTTATTATAAAATATAATAATATTTAATACAAGTTTCCATAAATTTTAATAGAAACTAAGTATTATAAAAATTTCAAAATAATATAATAATTTATATTACCAAAAATAATACCTGTCACAATATGGACTATAATAAACAAAATATTATTGTAAACGATATTATTCTGGATTATGGTCCTATATACCACTTTAAATTATAATAAATATTATTATATTTATACGTATTATAAATTTCCCTCCTTGTAGTCAGAAAATTGGGGACAAAATTTTATTAACAGAAAAAAAAATATTTCCCTAAAATATTTTTCCAGTAATCACATCCTGGGCCCAGTTACTAAAAATTAATTAATTAAAAATCCAATACCTTATTTACAAGGTAATAATAATTACCTGATCCGGACAAATTTGATTACAATATTTTGATGGTTAAAGAGATTTGATATTAAAGATAAAAATTTATTTTTGCTATGAACATTCACTGAAAATCTTTTAAAGCACAAGTTGGTTTATAAAGTTTATTTTCATTTGCCAACGGCAAGATCAAACAAAAATTAGAAGCTAAGTAATCATATTTACATTATGCCAAAGGGAACAAGACTAATAATTCTGACATAAAATACGCTTCAATTAGAAATAATATTGCGATTTCTTGTGCTCCTACATCACCTGTAAATATATCCGGAAATATTGATATATAACGAGTCAATCAGTTTTTTTAAAGGTGGTTCCAACCATATTAACGCAGTCGTAAAACGAATTAAAATACCAGAAGTTGCAGTTTATAATAGTAGTTTGTACAACAAGTGTGGATATGAATGTAGAAGAGTTTTGGACTTGCATTGTCTTTATTTGTTTTGAATTACAACGTTTCACCTGGTAAGTATCTCCAGTCGTGTTCAGGTGAATACTAAATAAATATGGTTACTACAGCTCCGCCAGGTAAAGTCCATCCCAAAGCATATCGTCTTGATTTTACCCCTAATAAATCATTTATATAAACATACCCATTGTCAATGCATAATTAGGTATTTAAATGTTATCATTACTACCTACCTAACTACCCAGGGGTGAAATAGATTAAAAGGGTCGGTCGGTGTTGTACGGTAATTTTAGGTAAAAATAATCACTTTTTACATTTACCTCTACACCACTCCACAGTCCACCTTTGACGCCTAGAGTAAAATATCTAGAAGGGACTCATTTTATTAACTGGGACCGATTATTATTGAGTTAAATAAGAGCAAAAATCAAGGCGATATACTTTACAATTGCGCATAACTGGGATCAGTCATGCGCATATAATAGTAACTTTGATCCTTGGCGGGTGCGTCATACCTTGGCATTTGCTTTCTCTTACTCGAAAACTGGTCGAGATAGAAATTTGACGTCATTAACGCTTGTCCAGCTTATTAATTTTTGTATCATGTGTCCAGCTAATTAAAATTAAATGGCGGCTAATAAACAGCTGATTGTAAATTTTCTATTAAAAGGGGTAAATATTTTTCTGACATTGTTGTATTTTTTATCTACCCTTTTCAAAGGTAAATTTTCGTCTCCTATTTTTAAAGGTAAATTTTACCTTAAATCATTTGTTACAAAAATGCCTCGAAGCTTTATTAAGTGAAAACGAGCAAAGCCGTATATTAAATATTATTACCTACTTTAATCGTGAAAACGATGCTGTTAAAGCCCTTTTACCCCTGAATGCTGTACATAATGTAAGTTAATAATCATTCTTAAAAACAAAAAATTCTTTAAGAACATTTATTAGATTACTAAATACCTAATACACAAATACGATCCAATCTGAAACTATTACGGAAGATGGACTTTTGAAAAGAGTCTAGACAAATTCATACCTGCTTCCCTTGAGTTCCTTACGCAACTCTGATCCCGCCCCCGTCCCTAACAATAAAAGTGGTACAGTTTTAATATAAATGGAATGTTTTTATGCTAATTATTTTATGGCACCCAGTTCCATGAACCTGAAATTTTATACTTAAATCCCGCAAGATTACCGATCTGTCACACTGTGCGGCCCACAATCCGCTTAAGTTATTTTGTATATTTTTACTACGACCCACAGTGTGATGGATCAGCAATCTAGCGGGACGAAATTATTTCCATAGGTAATTTATATATTTTTTACGTCATATTGTTGATGGTGTATGTTAAAATATTTTTTAATGGTTATTTACGTATCAAGAGACGAAAAGCGTAATTTTATAGGGCAAGCAACCTTATGTTAGGCCGGTGCGCCAAAGGCAAAGAATTCAAAGTTTTTTCCTTCTTTAACCATATAATATAACGGAAAAAACTTGGGACTTATCTTGTTAACCTGTTCTGTTATCACATTATAATGGATAGTTCTTTAATATTTTTGAAATGACTTTGATGGTCTGTCAAAAACAGAAGGTAACTGATCGGTGAATGTAGATGGTACTGAGTGATAAATACTGCCAGGAAACGTAATTATTCCACTAAGCCAATGAAAATTGATGTTTACAAATCTGTTGCAGTTTCGGTAACTTTTGCTTCACCTTAAATCCATTTGTTGGCATATACTTCTTAAAGAAGTCTAAAACATCTTCGGAAAATATGCCTTAACCAAATTTCCCAATGACAAAGTCACAAACTGCATCATAGCGCTCTACCTTTTTTTGATTCACCCAAATTTCCAAAATTTCGTGCCGGAAAATTGTGGGAACTATTCTGAAAAAAAAGAAATTTTTCCTAGAGACGCAAACAAACGCAAAAAAATTATATATGGTCTTAAAGTAGAAAGTCTAACTAAAAGTTCGAGTAACAGTAGAAGTCCATATTTACCCATATAAGAAACTTTTAGTCTACAAAAAATTAATATTATACACAATTTGTGACATCATTAAAGTATTTCCTAAAATTTGATATAAAAAATTTCAACAACAAAAAAATCTACCTTTAGGAATTATTAGAACACTAGATAATACACAAATGCCAAAATATCACACCAATAAACAATCCAATCTGAAATAACTATCACGAGTGAAGGACTCGTTAATAGAGTCTAGATAAATTCCTATCTGATGTCCTTTGGGTTTTTACGTAATTATGACCACACTTTCGTACCTAACAATAAAAATGGTGCTAATCTGACCTAAATGGAATATTTTTATGCTAATTATTATCACTTAATTCCATGAACCTAAAATTTCCGACTTAAATCCCGCTAGAGTCCCGATCCGTCACACTGCGCGACCAAATTAACCAATTTTATACAATTTTTTTTAAAGTTAAGCGATAAGACAAGGTTCGAATTAACGACCCTAGAGTTTAAAGTACTCCATACTCTAACATGTTATCGCTCGGCTACATGCTCTTATTACAAGTTATACTAAAAGCCATAATAATTATTCTACATGGATTTATTTTACATATGCACCTACAGCCGGTTATACCTCTGAATGCATTATTAATAAAACTATTACAGATGCGCATATATTTTGTAATATTAAACACAAATACATTAATATAAGCTATAAATACATAAATTAAATTGCAAATTAAAATGTTAGAATATAGAAGTCAACATAAACTGTGACTGGTAAATAAATCAATAAAGAACGCCGGTTTCATACTAATGTAGCCAACTCGTGGAAAATTTTCCTATTCGTGGTATAAAAAAAAAAGAAAAGAAAAAGGAAAATTTTTACCCAAAACAAGACGTTTTCAGTATTTTGTGCATTCATGAGATATTTCTTTAAAAACGGAAAATTTTCATCGTTCTCGTGGAAAATATTATTTTTAAAGGTTAACAAAACTGTTCATACTCTAAGAAAGATTATTATTATTAAAATAAATTAGTTCAGTTATCCCGTAATCCCAGTCACAATATTGTAAAGGAAACATAATATATAATATAGCATATGAAAATGAACTAAAATGGAATGCCTAGTAATAATGTTAAGCATTAAATATACAGTATATTTAATTTGGTCAATAAACTCTTATAATATGCATCAATTACGGTGTGCATGGAAATAGTTAGTTATCATGATCAAAATACTGCCTTTAATTATGTTAGTTTTGTCAATAAATTTGTTATTGGTGAATTATAATTCTACAATTATGCATGCGTAGGAATATATATTTAATAACCTACGAAATACATTTATTTATGTGGGTCGGAATCAAATCGTAATATTAAATTGACCATACGTATGAAAATAATGATTTTTAAATTTTTTCTAATAGGATTAAAGTTTTTACGAGTCTAGCCCATATTATGGACTATTTTGACTGTATAAGTTATATGTACTAAGTAATAGAAGTATTACTACTTAGCACACTCATTTTAACGCTGACTATAATAAAGCTGACCAAAATTATGATTTTATTGAACCCAGTGGCGGCTCGCAGTCTTAAAAAATGGTGAAGAGCTAGGTATAGTGCGGGAACTTAACCAAACATTGACTAAAAATCAGTGTAACAAAACGTCTCTCTTATCCTCATCTGTCTTACGACTGAATTGAGTTTCCAACAAATTACAAACTATGTCATTAATTGTGTTTATTTTTAAAATACACAACTAAGTAGGTACGTATACATTACTGAATTAACTGAAAAATAAAATCAAAACTTTTTAATCACACAGTAAATTACGTAAAAACGATATCTATAACCGTAAGTTTCGCGAAGCCTCAAAATAAATACCTTAAAGTTAGGCGAATGGTAAAACAATGGTGCATACGACTGATCTATTTTTAAATTGCCCTTCATCATAATGCAAATTATAACATGCTGTTTGCGAGACTGACATCACGTAGGTAACCATAGCAACGGCAAATATCAAAGCCATGTTGAGCGTTGGGTCTTCACTTACTTTGAGCTAATGGACACGGTCGTTTGGAGCGCGCCAAAATGCACGAGTGTTTATAATTATTGTACATCGGAGTTAACCGTGGCCCTATTATGCATAGCTACATTCGAATTAAATTAATATTATTAATTTGAACCTAATTATTTTTTAAGGGCTAAAATGGTAGTGGTACATACACAATATTTAATTAATTAATATTTAATATAGCAAACCGAATTTTCGCCCCTGGCGTGTCTTGACAACTTGAAACTTTTTATGGAAGTTAAGGCCAATTCATACTATAGATCAAGTCACGGTCCAGTCACAGTCACATCAAATATTGTGGCTTTCTTTTTATATTGCATCATTCACACTATAAAGCAAGGTCAGATCATCCACTTGACCGCTGTATATTTTCTTTTCAGCGATATTTTGATCTCACGGAGACCGGACTGTGATTAGATCGTAACTTGACCGATAGTATGAATTGGAATTTACAAAACTCTTACTAATATTATTTTTATTATATAACCAATCATTTGGGGCGCGCCAAAATGCACGAGTGTTTATAGTTATTGTACATCGGAGTTAACCGTGGCCCTATGCATAGCTACATTCAAATTAAATTAATATTATTAATTTGAACATAATTATTTTTTAAGGGCTAAAATGGTAGTGGTAGTGGTACATTAATATTTAATATTGTTGAAAAACTTTCCTCCTGGTTTTACTTTTTTTTGGTAAAAAGCCCCTTCACCTACTTCACCTGACGAGCCGCCACTGATTGAACCTATAAAAAACTGTATGAAAATTTATCTATATCATCTTAAGATTATCTGCGTATATGTAAATGATCAAAAGCCTTCAAGTTGGTATTTTTCTTCCTTTTTTATTGATGCAGTAGCAGTAGACATATCTATCTGAGCACTATTTTTTTTATATATTTTTATGTTTTGGAGTGGTTTTATCAACTTATGTTTGATTATTTTGTTAATAAAATAACGTTTCAGTGATAATGAAAAATCAGTTCGAGTTCTACCTGTAACCGTTCTTCTTTCATGTTGTTCTTCTCACTTACTTGCTCATATCAAAGATACACTTGTTAATTTTAAATGAGCCCCTGACAGTAATTTTGGACTGGGAGTATAGTTATAATTTCGTCAAATTTATGAGCGAAGCGATACGAAGAATTTAGGAATAGGTTAAACCGCGGCCATACCAAAAATATATTAGCGAACAATGTTCGAGAACATTTACAAACGTTTGCAGATATTATTTGCAAATTCCATTGTAGCATTTGTTTAGACTAGAAAAACGTTCGCCAACAACAACAAATGCTGTCTATTTGTGAATGTTTGTCGGTGTTGCCTATAGTTTTTAGGAAAGTGCAGCATTTTTTATTAACCTAGATCATTTAATAAAAAATGAGCAATATCTTTTCAATCATCTTCTTTTTAATTTTAGGCAATAGGAATGATGTTTTGTATCCGATAATTTCACTTTAATTATAATCAATTCTATGACTTGGCTATATGTTTCATCATCCCACTCAATAGTATTTTTTCAGGTACTATGCACATAAAAATATTGGCAAATAACGAATAGGGAAAATTCCTTTGAAGTTACCGACTTCAATTGGAACATCGACAAACGTTTGCGATTGTTCGCAAGCATGTGTTAGCTCATCCGAGGGTTGCCACCTTCCTTACCAACGATTCCGGGAGTCTAATGACCAAAAAACAAAAGTTGAATGCAAATACGTTTATTTACATACAAAATAACCAAAAAATCTATCAAAGGTAACATAAATAAAAGATCCTTCGGCATAATAGTTAACAAAATTTTAGAAAATATAAAAAATATAATCAAAGCATACAAAATTTCACAGAATATAAGGATTTCTATTTAATTTTAAATTTGTATTTTTTATAGACACTTTTTAAAATGTCGGGTCTGGAAAGTTTACATGAAAGGTGCAGCGTTTGGTAAGCTGAATTTCCGGGAAAAGTTATATGAAACCAAGGAGACGCAAGTCCGATGCTTTTTAAGGCCCAATTCCAGGAGACTCCCGGAAAATCGGAAGAGGTGGCAACCCTACTCATGCGCCATACATTCACATCAGTCGCGCATCATGCGCGTCAGCATTTACAAAGGTTCACGAACGTTTTGCTCGGCTGGGCTGGTTTGACCGCGGCTTCATGTATTTATCTTGGTGTCAGGTGCGGGGGTCAATTATCTGGTATAGTATTTCTGTACCGATTATTTATTGTTGAATAGCTTTATATACTAAGAATAGTTACTTTAATAATAATTAATATATGAAGGTAATAAGGACTATTTAAAGTTCCTAAATTTACTTTAGCTAGATTACGAAATTACTAGTGGTATTTCTTATTGTACTTACTTATTTAATCATTCAATAACCATTAATTTGTTGGATATCTAGTTCTGTTAGCAATGAATACTTAATTTGGTGTCTAGTTTCAGGTAAATTAAATAGTTTGTGTTTAATATAACTGTTCCTGACGGCAAGTAACGCTGCCGGATATTTACATATTAACAATCTTACAAGATCTAGAATAGCAAACCGAATTTTCGCCCCTGGCGTATCTTGACAATTTGAAATTTTTTATGGAAGTTAAGGCCAATTCATACTATAGATCAAGTCACGGTCCAGTCACAGTCACATCAAATATTGATGCTTTCTTTTGTAACAAACTTTTTGCCGTTTGTTACAACTTAAATCAGCCGTTGCTGAAGTATTTATTATTTTCTAAAAATTTCTAATTTAATTTAATATTAATCCGTAAATCTAATTCACTACGCCCATGTCATTTGCCCTTGGAATAATGAATTTATTGGATTGAAGCGACCAGCGCATCTGCTGTCGTTTGAAGTATTGATTTTCCCCGTGTTACGTAGGCAACCCAAAATACACTACCTGTATGCATATCGATTTTTGCATTTAGGACAAGACCCAGCTGATGAACTTGACCTATATTTCTTTAGTTTAACCGGCTACGTGATTGAGAAATGGCCAAACTCCTTTCTTATTGTGAAATTCGAATGATGGCTCCTGTTTTTGAAATAAAGTGTTGAAGTTTTTTTGAATTTGACAGATTGAATGGTGATTTTAACCTGGATCATGTGATTTCGTTGTATTGAGTTTTATTGGCTCCTGTCTTGTCATTTTTTTATGGGCTAATAACCATAAAAGTGATTGACGTGGAATCACGCGGCCCTTTCCTTATCTGCCAGCGCTCAGCAGGGCACGCTTTCAGTTTCGGTGGTGATTAATACATTTTAAATGTAGCGATTAATTTCGGATAGAACAATTATTACCGTAATAATGAAGCTTAATTGGATTTGAAGTTACGTCTGAGCCTGAAGAGACCCTAAGATCAGGTCCTTTACTTTCCCTTTTAGTAATGGATTGTTAACTTATGGATTCTTATACTTTTACTGTCACCTATAATCTTT
Organism: Polydrusus cervinus; assembly: GCA_935413205.1. Classification (NCBI taxonomy): domain Eukaryota; kingdom Metazoa; phylum Arthropoda; class Insecta; order Coleoptera; family Curculionidae; genus Polydrusus; species Polydrusus cervinus. Next base: position 17,525,234 of record OW284510.1, read on the forward strand.
CTTTCACCTATAACCATTGATAAAACCTTGTCAACCTTGAGAAGCTTTCTATTGAATTTCTACTTGGATGATATCGGCATGGATGTGAAGAAGTTGATCAAGATCTACCTACCGTGTCGGCCTGGACGTTTTGTATATAGTTTATGGGGATTTAAGCTGGAACCTTGGTGAGACGTCACTACTCCAGGTCCCCTTGGCAGTGTTGCCGTGGCAGTGTTGCTGATAGTCCCGCTGACATACATGTGTGGTTATGCCCTTTGTACAGTTTTTGCCTGGTGGCCCTAAGCTAACCACGCCTTGGTAGCCCTTGATGTGACGTGGACCTACATCTATACCTTTACCTGAAAAGATGAGTATTCTTTCTCTTCGTTTAGCTATTTTGGGTTAAGTAAAATTTCACATTTTCATTAATAACTAATTTTCACTTTTTATCATGGCCTCCGCCAATTTGTCAATAATTAATTATTTAATGATGTCAGGTAACTTTGTAAATGATCAATTTTATTACTCGTAGCAGAATTATAACATAAAAGATTAAATTTTATTCATCCTTAACCTATTATTGTATCTAAAACTATTGAGTTTTTAAACGCGTATTATTTGCTATAATTGCATTACGTTAGTAAGTCATATTTCTATGGCTATTTGGTATTTATGGGTCAGGTACTATTATTTTTATTATTCGATATTGTTGTTCTGATAAAATTCTTAGTAATTATTTCGGTTCCTCATTAAGGAATACTTATCTATATTTTGGGTTTTGTTTATTATCATATTTCAGATATTGTTGTTAGTATTTGATATTACCTGACTGATAAATTTATTACTAAGTGATTCTTATTTCTCATTAAATTATTACATTTAAAATCATTTTGCCTTAAATACTGATTGCCCGGTATTTATTTATCAATTACGTTTTTGTGATCACTTTTTTATAAGGGCGATTGAAAATTAGGTTCACCCTTCAATCGTGCTTAGTTTGTATTTTTTGGTTAATGCCAGATAGTATTTTTGATGCTACTGAGTTTGATACTGCAATACTCTCCTCTCTTCGTTTTCTCTTTATTTTGATTATGTCAACTCTGTTGGTAACTATAATTTTACTACGAATAATTTTTTATAACTCAATTAATATTTTTGAGCATTTCCATAAAATTCATGATTTCAATCTTTTTGAAAATATATTAAGTATTCTTAATGTGTTTGAGTAATTGTATTATTTTATTTCCTTTAGAAATCTGATACTGGTACTAATACTTTGTATTGTCACTGTTAAATGCTATGATTTCCTTCTGTTTTGAAAATAGATTAATTGTTTTTCATATTTGAGTTTCATTTTTATAACTTAGGTTAGGACGTTACCACTTAATGTTCTACCTTTCTTCTCTTTTTCTTTGTCAAGTACTATACTTGGCTGGCGCCCATATCTAAGTCTGAGTAAGTTGGTGTTTAGCTAGTTCAAATAAAAAAAAGAGAATACCACGACCTAAAGGTTCTCCGATGAAGCTGCCGAGGTAACCAGTTGAGCACTAGTGCTGGGATTAGATTGTCATCTCCGTTTTTTTTTTATTATAAAGTTTTAAATATTTCTCTATCCCAGGGCCAAGTGTTACACTTTTTATATTGCATCATTCACACTATAAAGCAAGGTCAGATCACCCACTTGACCGCTGTATATTTTCTTTCCAGCGATATTTTGATCTCACGAAGACCGGACTGTCATTAGATCGTAACTTTAAGTATTGTTCGCGCAGTGCTGCTATGCACACGTGTTTACTGAGAGTCTGTACTATTTTCTAAATTTCAGTACTTTATAGTTGAAATTAAATTTTGAAGCTTCATACATAATTCGTTCAAGGGTCACTTCGTGTGATTTTGTGTTTGGATAAAACAAATAGTTAAATTTTAACGTAATAAAATGGTTTCGAAGTGTCAGGAATGTTCATTAAACGTGAACCGAAATCGGCCCGGTGTTCAATGTGGTACTTGTGAGTGTTTTTATCACGCAAATTCCACTTGCTGCGAGTTGAAGAGAGAACAAGCCGAAATATTCAGATCTACTCCTGGTTCTAAGTGGGCATGTCAGTCGTGTCGTATTCGCGCCAACGGCATTGGCGATGTGGAACCGGTGGATTCTGATCGGCAGCCTGTACGACAGAGCCTCGCAAGACGTACGTCTAGCATTGGTATAACACAGGATCAAGTCGATTTTGGCTTCCGTAATATGCTCTCCCCTAACTTGGAATCAGAATTTCGTAAGCTCCGGGAATCTGTGACTTTCTGTTCCGATAAGATATCAGATTTTGAAACAATAATAAAAAAATTTACGGAGTCTCTAAAGGGCTTTGAATACTTAAAAACAGAAAACGAAAAACTAAAGTCCGAGGTCACTTCTCTTAAAACCAAAGTTAGTTCTCTGGAACAATTCTCTAGGGCCAATAACTTGGAAATACAGGGAGTACCAGAGGTAAAGAATGAAAATGTCATTAAGGTACTGCAGAATATCGGTGATTTTATTGACTTTCGTATTGATGAAAATAAGATCGATTTTATTCATCGAATTCCATCTGGTAACCCTCAGTATCCCAAGCCAATAGTTGTTAAATTTACAACGCGCCTATATAAAGAGCAAGTCTTGGGAGCTGTCAAAACCAAAATGAGATCGGCAATAAACAGAAAGGGGCCAGGCTTGTTGTTGGATCTTGCCGACAAGCCTATTTTCGTCAACGAGCATTTGACTGCAGAAAAAAAGCTACTTCACAAAAATGTTAGAGAACTTGCAAAGGAAAAGCTTTACAAGTTTGTTTGGGTCCGAAATGGTAATGTTTTCCTTAGAAAAGACGAGCGGTCAAAAATAATTCTAATAGAAAATTCTCTGGATTTAAATAAAGTGAGAACCAGCAGCCAATAATCGCTTGGTATAATTTTTTTTTATGTATTAGAATGTCCTCATGGAGCTGAATATATATTTTCAAAACACAAGAGGTTTAAGAACTAAATTAACAGACTTTAAATTAAGCACACAAGCATTAAACTTTGATATAATATGTTTGAATGAAACCTGGCTGCACAGGGGCATTTCGGATGCGGAACTATTTGATTTAAGTACCTATGATGTCTTTCGCCGCGATCGAGAAATGACAGCATCAATTAAGCAAGATGGAGGTGGTGTTTTAATAGCAACTCGTACCTGGTTAGCAGCCGTCCCTGTTACAGAGTTTCTTAGCGATGCTGAGGATGTGTGGGTGCTTTTAAAACTTGGCAAGTTAAAACTGTATGTGTGCTCTGTGTATTTACCTCCTAATGACAAATACGCTTTTTCCTGTTTTGTTTCCAAAATAACTTGGGTGAGTCAGCATGTGAATGATGGTACAATTTTGGTATGTGGGGATATGAATTGCCCTACAATAAACTGGGTTATGAATGACACTAATATATTTCTTATACCAACTAATGTTGGTCAAGATCACTCAGATCTTGTAGATTCATTTTCTTTTGCGGGTCTTATGCAATTCAACAATATAAAAAATAATAGTAATAAAATTCTAGATCTTGTTTTATGTAACAGTAATATAGTCAAGGAAATCACGCGTTGCAGCACTCCCGCAGTGAATGAAGATCTCTACCATCCAGCACTCGAATTTAATCTAATGTTATCCTCTCCCAAAACCTTACATAATACTAATGAACATTTTTTAAACTTTAAAAGGGCAAATTATCCCCTAATCAATAGTGATTTAATGAAAATAACGTGGACAAACTTATTTAGTAACAAGTCGCTGGATGAAAATATAACTCAATTTTATAATATCCTAAATAACATTATTCACGAAAGGGTTGCTGTAATTCGTAAAAATAGAAGATATCCGCCTTATTTCTCACAGGCTACAATAAAAGCAGTAAAGGAAAAAAACAAGTTTCACAAAAAGTGGAAAATTTTTAAAAATCAAACAGACTATGACACTTTTAAGCTTTTGAGGAGTAGGACTAAACAACTAATTCGTGAAGATTTCGAAAGTTATGTTGATTATATTGAGAATGAAATACCGGTTAATCATAAAAAATTTTGGCAATTTGTATCATTAAACAAAAAAAATACAGGTATTCCATCATCAATGAATTATAACAATCTAGAGGCTAACGATAATCTTGAGATCAGCAACATGTTCGCTAATTATTTTGAAAGTGTGTTTATTAAGTCAACATATGTCAATCAAAACAACAGTTCGAATAATAACAATGATGGCCGATATGTTGCTCCATCGCATGATCATCTATCTCATCTTCAGTTCTCTGAACAGGAAGTGTTTGATGGCCTGAGACAGCTGGACCCCAAAAAGGGAGCTGGTCCGGATGGCATTCCATCTGTTTTTGCCAAGAACTGTGCTTCTGGCCTCTCTTTGCCCTTATTTTTACTGTTCAACCAATCTCTTAAAGCCGGTTTGTTTCCCCAGAAATGGAAACTGTCAAATGTGGTACCAATTTTTAAGGGTGGTCAAAAGAATCTCGCCAATAATTATCGTCCGATAAGTAAATTGTGCATATTTGCCAAACTACTTGAAAAATTACTTTATAAATATCTTTTTAATCTTGTGAAAGGACAAATCATCTTGGAGCAACACGGATTTATGGCTAATAGGTCCATTGAAAGCAATCTTTTAATCTATACGGACTTCATAAAAGAAAGTATGGATAAACGTGTTCAGGTTGATGCCATTTACACCGACTTTAGTAAGGCATTCGATAAAGTTGATCAGGTTCTCATGCTAAATAAACTAAAATTGATCGGTGTGAGTGGTAGCCTATTGGAATGGTTTAGATCTTATATGTCAGATCGACAGTTCAGAGTATGTATAAATGGAGTCAATTCTGATATTCTTCCAGTTTCCTCCGGGGTGCCACAAGGATCGCATTTAGGGCCGTTATTATTTATTATTTACATAAATGACATTAAAAGCTGCTTCTTGAATTGTGACTTTGTAATTTATGCGGACGATTTGAAAATGTATAAGCAGATTCGTTCACTGGTCGATTGTGACCTCGTACAAGAAGATCTCCTGCGTTTTATCACATATTGCAAAAAAAATTATTTGTTTATCAATATAGATAAATGCTGCGTGATCTCATTTTCTAGAAATAAAAATTTAATTAACCAAGACTATCTAATTAATGGAAGCGTTCTTAAAAAAGTGAATCAAATAAGGGACCTTGGCGTAGTTCTTGATGAGAAGCTTTTATTTGATAAACATATAAACTCCTTGGCGCACAGTTGTTGTCAGATTTTGGGCTTTATTACTAGGCAGGCTAAATACTTTAAGAACACTAAATCTTTGATGTGCTTGTATTATGCGTATGTGTATAGCAAGTTAAATTTTGCATCTGTTGTATGGAATCCAATGTATGCTGTATATATAGATAGATTGGAAAGGGTGCAAAACAGATTCTTGAGATGTCTACTATTTAAGCAAAATTATATACTTCACGACATAAATACTGTAAGATTGCATTTTTGTATATTGTCTCTGCGGAATCGAAGAATTTTATCGGACTTGGTTTATATGTTTAAAATATCCTCGAATAGGGTTGACTCTCCATATCTGGTCTCAAGGATGGCGTTCAATGTTGCACCGCGACAACTAAGAAATAATTATATTTTTTATACTCCATTTCATCATACAAATAGTTCTCAAAACTCACCAATCAGTCGAATGATGAGAAACTCGAATCGCTATTTTTCGGACCTAGATCTAGATTTCTTTTCAACATCTTTGAATAGAATTAAAAAGGCTCTAAAACGAAGGCTTTTAGAATAATTAAATAAGTATCATAATGCTTCGTTTTTTCTTGTTGTTATTATAGGCATTTGCCATAATGGCAAATACTTCTTTTTGTATTGTTATCCAATCATTAATATTATTAGCTTATAAGTGCTGATATTGTTGTAGGATAGATATAATTTACTTATTATAAAATTAGTGGATACTGTCTATGGGATTTCCTGTTTGTATCCTAAATAAATAAATAAATAAATAAATAAATAAATAAATAAACTTGACCGATAGTATGAATTGGAATTTACAAAACTCTTAGTAATATTTTTATTATATAACCAATCAATCAGCTACTAATAATCAGGAAAATACTCTGTTCCTGTCTTTTAACCTTTGTTGTGAGCGATGAATAGAGTGAGTTTACTTTGGTGTCAGATGTGGGATATACTTTTAATGTTTTGATGCCTTTGACGTATCTTGATCACAAAAATTATAATATTCTTTTTGTTGAAAATATTAACATACTTGTATTTTATACTTTCTAATGATCGATACTACAACGGTCAGCACACTGTTTTCCCAGTTAGGGTTTTGATAACTTTTTAATATACCAATTTTATTTTCAGGTTTCTTCTGCTATGACCTTAGCTAGGAATTTTCTCCAACCAATGTTCCAGCGATGACTAGAAGATTGTTTGCTTATTTACTTACAATTCTCTTATTTTGGCATGACATAAGCAATGCGAGATCATCATACGTAACAGTGTTAAACTCGTACCATGTAACAAAAATTACAGACGCGAATAGCTACAAGAATGGCGACGCAGCGTCTCTTTCCAATGACTATAAAGAGAAAGTTGTCAAGAAAAGACAGCTAGCTGAAGAAATAGCTGAAGAAGAATACTGGGAGATCGAAATGTATTCTGCAAACTTTTCTGATGACTTAAACATAACTGCATATGACGAAGAGCTAATAAACAAATACACCGTGCCAAAAACTTGGACTTGGGTTTTGATTTTTTTTCACTGTGTAGTTTTTATAATCGGGCTATTGGGAAACATTCTTGTATGTGTGGCTGTTTACAGGAATCACAGTATGAGGACGGTAACAAATTATTTTATTGTGAACTTGGCCGTAGCGGACGCTTTAGTGATTTTATTTTGTTTGCCTTTTTCTGTGGTTTGGGACGTAACTAGTACTTGGTGGTTTGGGACTGTGATGTGTAAAATTGTGCTGTATATTCAGGTAAGTTTATAAATATCTATGTAGGGGTTTAGTTTTCAGGTTTATTTTAATCAAATTCAATTTAATTACTAGTCAATATAGCTTAAAAGATGTTTATTAGTTCAAATTTCGCCCTACATTAAACTACCACCAATGAAATTAGTTATCTAGTTGGCCTGTAGTGGGAGGAGTTTCTGGAAGCATCAGGTAACATTATCCTGGTAGAAATCCATAATTTTATTGCAATAAAGTATAAAAAACCACATTATTTACCTAATATAAGTTTGGGTTTTAAAAAATGTTACTTGCCGTTTATACCAGATAGCCAGCGGAAAGTTCCAGGTTCCATCAGGTACTATTTTAACCAAATACCTTTGCAATTGAAAAAATAAAATAAAAAAAGAACAGAACCATATTTATTTAGGCAATAATTTAATAAACGGAAAACACAAGTGTATTAGTTCTAAACTATTAATTAAGAATATCATTTAGGCTTAATTCAGCCACTAACTCATATTATAAATTTAATTTTCTTACAAGGACACGTCCCAGAAGATTTTAAAAAATCAATTGTTATCCCAATATATAAATCTGGCAATAAAACTGAAATTAATAACTTTCGACTCATAAGTCTAATAAGTGTATTTAAATTATTCGAAAAATGTCTTAAGAATAGACTCTATAATTTTCTTATAGAAGGCAAAATATTAAATGAAAATCAGTTTGGGTTCCAAAAGGGAATTAGTGCAAATCATGCCATATATAAACTTGTAGAGAGTGTGAAGTCAAATCTTGAAAGAAACGTAAAATGCATAAGCGTATTTTTGGATCTTGCTAAGGCTTTTGACAGTGTCGCATGAAAAACTGCTTAGGGTGCTGGAGCACTGTGGCATTAGAGGCACTGTGTTGAATGTCTTCCGCAGCTACTTGAAGGGTAGAATCCAACAGGTAAGAATAAAAGACCACCTCAGTGAATGTCAGAAAATACAACTGGGCATCCCGCAGGGTACGGTCCTCGGGCCACTTCTTTTCATCATTTATATTAACTCATTACTAAAAAAACACATACAGGGCGACATTATATCATATGCTGATGACACAGTGCTGATCTTTACTGATGTTACTTGGCAGGGGGTGAAAGCGAAGGCTGAGTTTGGTGTTTGCATGGTGAAAGACTGGCTGGATTTCAATAAACTAACTATTAATATAGATAAGTCAAAATATATTGCATTTTCTTTAACTGATGCAAATAGGCCAGATTTCAGTTTTTTGCGGCTACAGAGAACAGAATTTAAAGTTGGTGAGGTGAATAGCATTAAGTATTTGGGCGTGATGGTTGACAAAAATCTGAAGTGGTCAGTCCATGTGAATAATCTATGTGTTAAAGCGAGACGGCTTGTGTACAAATTTTATGAATTGAAAAAATGTATGAACCAAGAGCTCCTATTGACAATTTATAAAGCACTAGTTGAATCAATCTTATAATATGCTATAATTGTGTGGGGTGGTCTGTATACCAATACCTTAGAGCCTCTAAATATTGTCCAAAACGACATAATAAAGGTTATAATGCAAAAAAATAAACGTTATCCTACTGCTCAACTCTATAACGCTAATATAATAAATATTCGAATGTTAAACTTAAAAAATATTGGTAATCATTAAAAATTTGCCATAATGTGTAGGTCAGTTATATACGCTAATTATAGAACGTATCTTGATTTGCTGTGACCGGTTGCAAAATTTTCATTTTCATTTTCTTTTACTGTAATTCTTTTTTGCATTAATTTGCTAACCTTTTGGGTTGGATTAAAGTTTTGTTTATTTCGCTTTTGATTTATTATTTACATTACATTAAAATCCATTAGGTTTTATATATTTTTTTTGCACATACAGATTGCTCGTGATTTAGGTGCAATAAGTAATAATTTGAACTAAATAAAAAATGTTATTTTTATTGTGAATTAAAATTGTTAATTGTAATGTTTGAATAAATCTTTGAATTAAAATAGCTCTATAATAATTTACGAGTTACGAAAAAATGTAAAAGTCGCAACGTTAAATATCATCCGTTGAATTCCCTCGAAAATAAAAGAAAAATATATTATTTTAAATAAATTGTTTTTACCTCTTTATACAATTTATATAAGGGCCCTAACCTAACCCTGGCCGCGGGAGCCAAATTCCTAGTTACGGCGCTGGTATACTGCCTTAATTACTACTATTCTTTAAATTGATTTGGTCACCCTTTCGCAAGCAATAATCCATTGTTTTGCCAGATTCTTATTTTTTACAAAACCAAAATATTTTATATTTGTGCCTTACGTTTTTTGGTTGCAATTGTTACAACATTGTCAATATTCAAAATCCTACACAATTTTACAATAAGTATAAAACTACAGATACAGAGCACAGCGGCACAGCTACTTGCTTTACCAGTTTTGTTCTATGAAAATGCCAAATACATAACCGAGCACTACCCTCGTTGAGTGACCGAATCGAGTCGATAAATTCCCTAAAACAACAGCGACAGAACAGAAACAAACGTTTACGCGTGGGAATGAACGTGTGTGTCTAAATTCGCGTGGTTAAAACCTTCCGTGTAAAGGCCGCTAATAAAAATTAGCCCCCTTTTTATTACTGCGTTCGGGTTTGAAAAAATCGAGCAGCGCAAGCACTCAACCAGATACAGATGTAATGTCACGTGATATTCGATCACGTCCGATCCCATGTTAGAGTTCAAATAGCGAACGCCAAAAACTCCACCGACAAGCAGACCGAGGAGAAAGATTTTTATTAACCGAACGCGGTAATTGATAGGCAATGTGAGGTTTTAACTGTCACTCGCGTCAAATGGTTACTAAGCAACGTCCTTATATATGACGGCATGTGCAGAGATGTTCAAATTTCAGTTTGCTTATCGACATAACTTTGTAAGTGCATCGTGAATTTAAACTATAACTGAATTAAAAAATTTTGAATCTAATAGAAAGAAAGTTTTTTAGCGGCAAGCGGACAAAGTAGTGCATCTATCTTTTGCATTAACGTACCTACATAGGAACGACACAGGTAATGGATTCCCTGGGACACAGGTAGACAATGACAGGCTGTTTCGTCCTTATTGGGACTCATGAGAAAGCCATAACCTGTAAGCAATTCCCAGTACAGCGAAAATATGTTTTCAAGATATTTTTAAGAATAAATATTTGAAAACCTAGTATCGCCATCTATAGGTATCAACTCAATGCAAAAGATTGGTGCAGCTTCCAGTGGGTTACTGCAGCGCGATCTATATTTGAATCTACAAACTTGTAGAAAAAGTGTAGGGATGCGAAAAAACTTTTCCTGTACTAGTGTGTTGGTCTAACGTTCTTGGTTTATGGTTGTTTTCACGTCGGGAACTATCTTTTGCATTGAGTTGATTCCTATAGATGGCGATACTAGGTTTTTATCATATAATGATTCTTAAAAATATCTTGAAAACATATTTTCGCTGTACTTGGAATTGCTTACAGGTTATGACTTTCCGATGAGTTTCAATAAGGACGAAACAGCCTGTCATTGTCTACCTGTACCCCAGGGAACCCATTACCTTTGGCGTCCCTGTATACTCAATGCAAAAGATAGATGCACTACTTTGTCCGCCTGCCGCTAAAAAACTTTCTATTTACTTATACGGACACTAAACTCTACTACTTTGAATCTAATATTTTTATGTAAGGTGTTTTTGGGGTGAACGTAATAACCCTAAGTTTGAATTGTTATATTAATAACTAATTATCTTTCTTGTCTTAAACACTCTATAAAAAAATTGACAATACCTTAAGAAACAAAGTTTAATACTTAGGTTATTAATCTCAAAATTATTAAATTCTCTGTAAGCTGGTATAAAGAAAGTATTTAATTAAAAAACGAGTGTTTTCACCTCTTCTCATAATCAAAGACCAATACTTCGCAATAAAAAAAATTGAAAGAATTATAATGGCTGTGTGCACCTCTTGATAATAAATAAATGAAAGACCTTTTTTTAAATTTCGCTTTTGACCTCAGGGGGTCATCTTCAGTGCCCCCTTATCAGGTACAACAGGTATTGCAAAGAGCATCAAACTTGATGATTCAAACAGTACAGTTGAAATAACATTTAAAAAACATTTAAAAAATTGAACTTAATAAAATCTTTGTTGGATTACACAGTTTTCTCAAAAAATGTATGCTCACATCTTTGTTGGTTTGTGGTAAAAAAAATACTAACCATCAAAGATGAAAAACTTAAAAACGATTTTGATGCCAAATTTCAATAAGTCTCTGCTTTGTTTATAAAGAAAATATACGAAATATTTGAAGTGTAAAAGTACCAATTTCTCGCCCTCTTAACCTTTATCTTAAGCCATCCATTAATAGGTTTATGTCAATAAACAATTTGTGCTTTCCACAAAATGAATTCCTCGGAGCCGGAAACTTTTCTTTGTGCCGTAGCCATTAAATTCACTCATTAGGAAATTATCGAGAGGGCCAAAACGTGATGCGTTTCCCAGATAAGGGTTTTATTTCGTTAATCTCAGCTAAAAATACGTCTAATTGTTATATTTTAACAGGCTATTATTCAGGATAAATCGAGGATGTCTATTTATAATAATATCTATTGTACCGGGTGATTCATTATGGGTGACGAGCGGCCATATCTCGGAAACTACTAGGCATAGAAATTCACGAAAAAAAAATTATAACTAAAGTGGTCATGAGAAAATCCTGGAAATAATTTTTGAGTTCCGCATTTTGCCGCAAGAGAGCGTTATTGAAAAGTAAATTTTAAAATTTTACATATCTCCGAAAATTCCACATTAAGGTATATCTTTGGTAACACCATTAAAAAGCTTGGACAATTATGCATCATTTTGGTTTTATGATCATTGGCGTACCGACTTTAATAAGAGGGGGGAAAGCTGTTGAAAGTGTAATCATTTAAATCGCTGTAACTTATAAACGACTTATCCGATTTTAGCAAACTAAAGACTGTTTGGAAGATAAATGTATGCACTTTCACCAATCGTATTTAGTTGTCCATAATAGTTCTAAAAAAAATGCTAGAGGGCGCAATTTGTAATAATAACACATTTTTTGATTTTACTCCAAAAAAATAAATCATACGGTATAATTATAATACCTTAATCGAAATGTAGATGAAATTTGCTAGAAAAAATATTAAAACCGCAGCTCGATATCTCCGTTCGTTTTAGAGTTATCCCCAATAGAATAATTTATTAAACTTTAAATGAAGAAGCGGTTATATATTTTTTAGAAAAAAATTGGGACGAAACTGATATTTTTCCATGTGAATATTATTTGGGATTAGCCTGGTCAATTCTGCATAAAAATGGTCTCTTGCGTTTTTCTCCTCAGGTACACCATTCTTAATTAATATAATTAAATTAAATTAGACGGGGGTAATTCCCAACATTTTTTATAAAACAAAATTTTTCATTACCAATGTTAATAAAAATAATAAATAGTAGAGCTAATTTATTTAATTATTTTAATAAAGAACGGTGTGTCTGAGGAGAAAAACGCAAGAGAGCATTTTAATGCAGAATTGACCAGGCTAATCCGAAATAATATCCACATGGAAAAATATCAGTGGCGCCCCACTTTTTTTCCAAAAAATATTCTTTATTTAAATTTTTAAAAATTATTCTATTCGCGATAACGCTAAAACGAACGGAGATATCGAGCTGCGGTTTCATTATTTTTTCTAGCAAATTTCATCTACTTTTCGATTATGGTATTATAATTATACCGTATGATTTATTTTTTCGGAGTAAAATCAAAAAATGTGTTATTATTACAAATTGCGCCCTCTTGCATTTTTTTTGAGAACTATTATGGACAATTAAATACGATTGGTGAAAGTGCATACATTTCTCTTCCAAACAGTGTTTAGTTTGCTAAAATCAAATAAGTCGTTTATAAGTTACAGCGATTTAAATGATTACACTTTCAAGAGCTTTCCCCCCTCTTATTAAAGTCGGTACGCCAATGATCATAAAACCAAAATGATGCATAATTGTCCAAGCTTTTTAATGGTGTTATCAAAGATACACCTTAATGTAGAATATTTGGAGATATGTAAACCTTTATATTTTACTTTTCAATTACGCCCTCTTGCGACAAAATGCGGAAGGATTTTCTCATGGCCACTTTAGTTATAATTTTTTTTCCTAAATTTCTATGCCCAGTAGTTTCCGAGATATGGCCGCTCGTCACCCTTAATGAATCACCCGGTACTCACAGTCAGCCCGATTTAAAACTTTTTATTGGTAAGCTGAAGAGCAACGATCAAATCATGTCTTCAAAATGCTAATCTAAAACAAAAATACACAATGCAAACACAGTTTCAAAGTGGGTTAATAGTAAATTGTACAACAAGAGTGGATATGATGTCCATATCGCACGAGAAAGTAAATTGAGCACGCCGCCTACGGAGTCGTGCTCAAACTTCCGAGGGCAATATGGACAATCCACTCGAGTTTTACAGTATATTTTTTCTACGATTCAACTTTCGAACTTAAAATACTAAAAATTAAAAAGAATTTTTTAAATGGGCATCATAACTTGTCTTTTTAGTTGGCCATAAACTTGTGAGAAGATAATAAAAAACAATTGAACTATATCTTGTTTTTTCTGCAACATTTTTTATGTCTAGTCATTACTGCACAATAATATAACGCTATACAACTTTCTTTTAATCGCATACGTTGGCGCTCGTTCTCTGTTTTCTCCTAAAATAAAAAGTATAAGTTGATCCATAGGGAAAAATTATTAAAATTTACTATACTGTGTTGTAGGCGGTATAATATGTTGAATTGTGATGGTAATATGAATTTAAGTAAATTCAAGCGTAACGAAAACAGCCGTTGCGTGTTTGGATTTAAGACGCCAGTTTTTGCCACCCACCAAAATTCCGCTAAAGGATATTTCGAACGCAAATTTATCTGAAACTATACAAACAATTTGGTAAACACCTGTTTCGTATTCATCGACACATACAAAAACCTAAATATAGGTTTCAGGAGTTAGTGAAATCAGGGACAGAGTAATGTGGGAGGGGGGGGGGGGGGTTAACTAACTTTAAACATCAAAAGTTGGGAAACTTGATAGACAAAAATGTGTGCAGCTTATTTAACTTACATTAAAGCTGTAAATATTTCTTTTGGGGCTATTCTTGAAGTGTTAGATGATATTATTACAGATCAAACCATAGATAACAAGAATAAAGCAAAAGCTCTAGGTTTGTATAAAGGGCTACTCTCATTCGACCTTATTTTCTCTTTATTTTTTACTAAAAGTATATTTTACAAATTGAAAATTGTAACGGAAACATTAGAAAAGGCCTATCATAGTTCAAATTATATTGAGTATACAACTAATTCCCTTAATATATTTGAATTGACGAAAGCCATATTAACGACTTGATTGAAAGCGCCATTATTTTTTGTACAAAATTAGGATTTTCGCCTCAAGAAGAATTTAAAAAACATCACAGGCGACGACGTAAACCTAAAAGAATCGATGTGTTGCTGATAATGCTGCAGATCTAGATCTAAAAATATTTTATCGTAAAGAATTTTCGGCCGACTTGAATACACTAATAGAATTTCTTTTAAATAACTTATCCTATGTACTAGAAAATTTATCAGGATTAATGTGAGAAAAATTTTGACATTTCAAGCACAGCTTGAAGTTATTTTTAATATTTGTAAAGATCACAGTGTTAACACAATACATTTCAAGCACAGCTTGAAGTTATTTTTAATATTTGTAAAGATCACAGTGTTAACACAATACATTTCAAGCACAGCTTGAAGTTATTTTTAATATTTGTAAAGATCACAGTGTTAACACAATACATTTCAAGCACAGCTTGAAGTTATTTTTAATATTTGTAAAGATCACAGTGTTAACACAATACATTTCAAGCACAGCTTGAAGTTATTTTTAATATTTGTAAAGATCACAGTGTTAACACAATACATTTCAAGCACAGCTTGAAGTTATTTTTAATATTTGTAAAGATCACAGTGTTAACACAATACATTTCAAGCACAGCTTGAAGTTATTTTTAATATTTGTAAAGATCACAGTGTTAACACAATCCATTTCTCTTATATATAATATATAAGTTTTTTATACAGTTTGTTTGATAATAATTATGGGTAGGTCTGAGATAAATACCTTTTGAATTGTGTTATTTTTTTTATATTTTATAAAGTTGGTAAATTTAGGAATTTCACCCCTCCCAAACCAGAGGCCTTCGTTACGTTCCTGAGTGAAATTTTAAGATAATGATGACATTTTACAAATCAACAAAATCCCTTCAAACGCTATTTCAAACGTGATTTTCTCGGAATCCACACACACACAGTTTTGTAAAAACCTGTTTCATATTCAGCGCCAAATATAACTATTTCCAGCAAATCGAGAATCCAGTTTCAGGAACAGCCAGTGCGGAGATTTTAGCCCATGAAAAATCGATTAGCGGGATTTTGTTGGTTGGCAAAATGTCACCATTAGCGTTTAAAAATTCGAATAGCGGAGTTTTCTTACTTGGCAAAAACTGACTATTTAATAAAAACACCTACGCCGTAATATAAACACACTTTATTACTTTAACTACATTTAAGGATAAAAAATTATGTGATTTAATTAAATGTTTATGGTTTAAGAGTGTGCCATGGCATTTTGGATTTTTAACTAGTGACTTACTTTATAGCCAGTTAATACCTCAACTAAACTAAACTTAACTTAACTAAGCTAAGATAATTAAGAAATTAAAATACTACATTTATATGGAACCATTTATACATACAATTAAGGAATTAAACTAAACTAAGAAGTTGGTCAACTTTTAACTTTCTTAGTTAAGTTTAGTTGATTCGGCAATTTTCGTGCGACGATCGGCATAATCCGTGATTTCCGTCATTCAATAAGTGAAGGATTGAAGCATAAAGAAGAATATTTGATTTCTTCACGTAACCCTAAATTTGTGAATATTTTGTGAATTTGTGTTGACATTTGATTTTTCTTTTCGATTATTATGATTATTTTGAATATGGTGATTAACGACGCAACTTTAATCGAGTTGGTGCAGGAGTTTCCTTCGATTTATAATAAAGCCGATAAAAACCATAAAAATAGAAACATCCGGCAAAATAATTGGTTGACAATTGCTTCCATATTGTCGGATGATGAAAATAAAGTGGAAGGTAAAAGTAAAATATTATTTTTATATTTGGTTAAAAAAACTAATCTAGAATTATTTCAGCTCAAGAAGCGAGAATAGGTGGACGGTTCTCCGAAACCGATTTGCTACCAAATTAAGATTATTAAAATGCACCCCATCTGGTTCGGGTAGCACCCCCCACCTGGCATCTTTTTAGTGCGATGGAATTTCTAATTAAATTTGTCCAGTAGGCTGTGATCAGCATGCACAATAAAAGAATAAATAAATTTTTTTCGTTAATCTTTGAGAGACTACAAATCAAATGTCAATGAGGTATAACCTGGCCATAATGGCCAGGTTATACCTCAATTAAACTTAACTAAATTAGAACTAAACTAGATAAATTAAATTAAGAAAAAAAGAGCAGTGTTTATACTTCAACTCGACCACCTAATGATATCCACAATAAGAGAAGAAGAAAGTGCACCTAACCTAACCTTTCTTATTATTAGGCAATCCAACGATGTGTCCAAATGGCGGCTGGCTGGCAAATACTGCTTTGTAATTGGTGCGCGTGACCATAAAAATAATGTTGCTGGTGGCATTTAACTGGTGACTCAATGCTTTTTACCAGCCAACCGCCATATTGAATCACGTTGTTTGGATTCCCTAATTGGTTTGCTTTGTTTTGACATTTGATTTGTAGTCTCTCAAAGATGAACGAAAAAAATATATTTATTCTTTTATTGTGCATGCTGATTACAGCCTACTCGACAAATTTAATTAGAAATTCCATCGCACTAAAAAGATGCCATATGGGGGTGCTACCCGAACCAGATGGGGTGCATTTTAATAATAATATCATTTATCCAACACATGACAGTTATGACTGCCATTATCAATGTCATTTTAGACAAGTAAACTATTAAAGAACTCAAGTTCATATTAAAAGTAGTATTCCATTTATTTATTACTATTATAAGCAGAATTTTTTCACAAATTGATCGGGTTGACTGGAAATCCTTCTTCAAGTATGGTGAAACTTCTCGATTTCTTGGTTTTAGTGTCTGGCAAAACTACGTAAAAATATTTCCCTTTGTCTTGAACATTTTCTATTTTCAAATTGACCAATTAATTGCATCTACAAGCACCGCTAATCCCCATTATTAAAGCCACAAAAACTTCTCCATTTCAGGTCGTTCTAATGTCTTGGACTTCTTTAATTCGTATCCCTGTGATTTGCTTTTTCAAAAAGCTCGTTAGTTTGCCATATTTTGAAATATCTTTTTTTTTTTTATAAAAGTGAATAAAAATAGGCCAATAGAACATTTTTATCGATACCTTCCGAGAATTCATACAAAACTCAAACATTTTGAACTCCTTGTCGTAAGCATCTCGGGACTTTTCTGGAAAAATCTGCATCGCTGCTTCTTCCGCTTCCTTAAGGATATTCTTTTAGTTTTTTTATTATAAAGTGCTGGGCGTTTTTCCACCTCTATAATTAACAATTCAGTATCTACCGACATTATTTCTTATTAAAACTTGTGTTTACCATGTAAAACAGGACTGCACATAAACCATAATAGTCAACAAAGCAACTAAAAAATCGCCGGTGCGCGGCGACAGGTTTAAACCGTGGCTGATAATCACCGGCAACAGTTTCATCGCCGTCCAAATAGGACGTGTTGTAATTTTTTAGTTGCTTCGATTTAAAAATCGTCCGTGCGCGAGATTACATTTAGTTATGTATGTTCCATTTATGTGATTAAACAGTTGCTTCGGAAAAGTTGCTAGTGCGCGATAGGTATTAGATGTTAAATTGAGGGTTGAGGCTGTCCGTCTACAATAAAATTTTTCGCTAAATTTTGACCTTTCAGTTTATGATTCTTTAATTATTTACTGAGAAAATAATTAAACAAAATACGCTCTTTAATAAAAACACTTTCACAACAAATCCGGCAAATAAGCAGCCGTGGATCCTCCCCCCCCCCCATTAAAAAATTTAAAAAAATTCAACACCCTGTAGCAAAAAATTTAAGCCATTTAGGACATATGTTTATAAAAACTTTTCTTCATAAAATGACTTCAGGAACCACACCCTAAAATATCAGCACGTCATTAAGGAACACCCTGTATTAAGATAATGATAGAAATAATAGAAAAGTATACCAAAGCGGCATGGCAAATATTTTACTAGTACAGTACAAAAATTGTTTTCTATTATATGTCAGCTTCTAAAAATCAATCGGAGCAGCGTGAATCTTCTAAAGAGAGTAAGAAAGCATGGGTGAGAATAAAACGAGATGTCTATTGAATTTAGTTTTGAATGTCCCTAAATTCTCCACACATTTATTTACCCTTGAAACTGACCCATCCTTGTTCCGAAACCTTGGGTTAGTCGCTGACCCCCCTGTTCTATATTCCCAGTTAGGATCCTAATGCTTCTGGTAAAAGTGTCATTGTTAAAAAGAGAACTTCTTTAGTGACCCTCATAGGATGATTTATGACAGTCGGTTGCAGGTGGTGTTATAAATTTTATCCTCTATCAATATCTATATACTGTGTTATAAAATCTTTGAAAAATAAAGCTAGACGAGACCGTGTTTTCTTTCATGAAGCTTCGAACAAATAAAGACCTTTAGATATTGGCGATTTGCGTCAGAGCAGACGTTAATAAAAAGATCCTTTATCCATTTATTATAACGGTAAAGCGCAAACTAAAAGCACATCAGCAAGTAATTAGTTTTTGCGTAAAAAGACCATAATTATGAACGAAAGAAAACCTAATGAAGATAAAATATTATATAAAAACTCAGGAATAGACAGGACAATGATCTCAATTTTTTACTCTTGCCCTTTCAGAGTTGGGCAGTAATTATTACGACACAGAATGCATTTCTAATTTAATTTCTTTAGTTAAAAATGTTAAAATAATATTAATATATTATAGTTTGTGCAACAAGAGTGGATATGACGTCTATATCTTACGAGAAAGTAACTTCCGAGCGCAATAAGGACAATCCACTCAAGTTGTACAGTATATTTTTCTACGACTTAAATTCCGAACTTCATGCTAAGAATTTAAAAAAATCATTTAAATTCGGCATCATACAACTTGTCTTTTAAGTTGGCCATGAACTTGTGAGAACAATAATAAAAACAATTAAACAAAAGTGCATTTTGTTGGCAAACCCATGGACCAAATTACACTGTAACATATTTATCGGTTTGGGTAAGTTTTTATATTTATACAAACTTAGGTAGGTACTTTTGAATATATCTATCTTTCTCACATTCGGCTTTTTGCAGAATAACAGACAAAAAGCGATATATATATATATATTAATAAAAATGAACAGTTTATTTTCTCAACCGTAGGTATTTTGATTAATTGTTTTACTGAATTGCACAGAATAAAAAAAGGTTTGTTGGGTTTATTTCTGCTTGCGTAAGAATTATAACTTTTAAAGTACAACAAAATAGCTGTAGAATTCGTTTTAAACAGTTAAAAATGGATTTTGTGCATTAATATATAATTATGAATTTTGAACGTTCGCTATGGTCAAATTTTTCAAAATAATCGCCAATTTACAAAATAGCAATTTTGTTAACGTGGAAAGAAAAATGGCAATAGTGTAAGTAGAAATAACATGACCTTAAAAATTTTAGTAAGAAATGGATTTTTTTTCTAGAAATATTCTATATAATTTCGTTTGTTTTATCGGGCTATCTTTATGTTCCACCATTTAAGGAATTACCAGTTAATTTTCTATGTTTGTTGCGTATAATAAAAGTTTTAAGATCAATTGGGGTGGGATCCCCGTTCAAAATATATCGGAAAGTATCCCCGTGCACAAATATTTATAATAATATATATTATTTATATGGAAAAAAATAACCAAGATAAGTCAGAAAACGTTCATTTGGTAGGTATATAGTACATTTTATACCAAGCTTGTAGTAATTATCTAGAAATAAGTGGAAATAAAGATATTTTTGAAATAAGAAAGTGCGTCTGTGCGCAAATCTTTAATTCGGTCAGAAAATAACAATAATTTGGTAGAAATATATTTTGGTATTAATTTTGTTATTATACCTTCAATTTTCGCACCATTTTGGGTACTCTTTAGGAAAATATTATGTATACATGGACTCTGGGATAAATGTTTTGATTTAAATTTAAAAAGAACAAATTTCATCTGACAGATTTGCATATTTTTTAAGCATATTGTTAACCAACTTCTCTCAACTGTCAGAAAATGAATTTACAACATGTAAATTTAGCTTCTCTGTAATTGACTACTGTGATTGGTCAGTTTCATATCCTAACTAGGATGGATATGAAATTTTGCCGCACAGTTAACTGGAATAGCCTACTTTTTCCGTCACTTAAGTGTAGAGGAAACAGCTGATTTCCTTGTGGGAGTAGAAAAAAGATATTTTTCTACTACCACAAATAAATAAAAAATATTTAAAAGTATTATGTTTCATTTAATTTTTCTTTAACAATAATTATGATCGTCTATTTTTTATTCTTCCCACTGTCAGAATATGAAAAAATATTACAACAAAAATAACATTGCGAAATCCACTTTTAAGCCGGGGCAGCTAGTTCAAAACTGCACTTGTGCTGAAAAACAATTTACTGAAACCCTCATAAAAGTTATATTTTTCTGATGGCGGTCATTAAATTTATACATGAACAGGTTGCTTTGAGAGCCATAGATACTTACACGTCAAGTCCAGGTACACTTCTGTAAATTTATTGTTAGATTTAACATGGATCTGGGGTGCAACTCTGTTAAAAAAAGAAAGCGAGCGATTTTTAGCGACATTGCCATCTGTAATTATGATTATGAATATTCGTACCGTCGATAAAAAACTCGGGTGTCATCGGTAGATTCGACTTTTTGTCAAAAATCGGTAAGCATTTTGTAATTAGATTAGCTGTGCCTTTGTACCGACCATCACGAGATGTTATTGGGGTTACCCTGGGGGTACCCTGTATATGAAAATATTTTGGCATAGGTTAGAGTGTAATGTAGACAATAGAATAACCCAGTGCACGTAACTATTGATTCATTTTTTCAGTCACAGTTTACAATAATTTCTGGTCGTGGAACTAAAGATGGAGTATTTAAAGTAAAATCTGTCATCATTGTATCTGATTCCTCTTTATCATCATAAATACGTACATTATACACAGTTAAAGCACATGCGAAAAATTAATGTGCTTACCTTAAAAACTTGCCCTAAATTCCATTAAATGTATGTTATCTCCTTCATTCGCAAACGTTAAAAAGGATTGACGCAATCTGATATAAACTGCTAAGTCAGCAAGAAATATTACGACCGACGATATTTCTGTAAAAATTTGGAAATAAACCCTGGGAACGGTAATTAAATTTTTTCTCGAAGATATACTTTCATAAGTGGATATTATCTTTTTCTACTCCCATATGAATATTGTCTGTCTCTTTTCCAACCAATCTTGTTTCTGTATTCCTTGATACTGGTTTCGAGTGATCTTAGTGTCTCACGAAGATCGGCTACATTCGCTGGGGATCTGGTAGACAGAGACACAGTTTTTCCTGTCTTTTTGACTTGTACGGTTGTTCTAGTCAGGGGCGGTTCTAGACCCAAAATATTGGGGAGGCACCACATTGGCGTTGCCAGAAAATATGCTCGAGGGGGGGGGGGCTGGGTGGGCGTAAGTAAGACATTTTTTTTTCTGAAGAGAGGGATAGTCGAGACTATATGTATTCCTTGGTATTGTACCTAGCGAAGAAGGCGGAAAAGCGTCGCAGGCGAAAGATTTTCGGGGCCACGCCCAAAGTTCGTTTAAAATTCACCTAACTACTAGTAAATTTCGAAAATTAAATTATTACCTCTCCCCCTTTGCATGGTTGGATTAAATTTTAATGTGTTTTTTTGATATTCGTAGCTGGTTCTTTATTTTAAAAAAAACATTTTTTATAATTGTGAAAAATATGAATATTGGTGTCAATCCAAAATTTTAACATAAGACGTATGTATGACTCTAACCAGCGTTTTCCGGGCTCGGTTTTTCATGATTAAAAAAAAAGTAAATATCGCTCACCACGCCAAAATTGAAGATTTTTTCCGAAATTATGTATTTTAGGAGCGTAGATCTAAAAGCAGTTAGCATGTTAGCATGCTTAGATTTGGAAATACTCCTTCTTAAGTGCCGTATATTTATATTCCTAATAAAGCATTTTCGTTTCTTCCCGCACTATTTTTTTTATTATAAATTATCACACTTCTTCCCTAAAAAATGTTTCAATTGAAATGTTTACCTTAATTTTTCTCTTATGAAATAAATACCTTATTGTTTTTGTTGTAAAAATATTTTATTGCATTGGGTTATATTTTTGTTGATTTAAAATAGCTCTAAATAAGGGAAAACGGAACAGATAAGTATATAATAGAAAAATTCTATAAAATATTATTCTTTTTACTCGTTTTCCTTTAAAATTGCATCAAAAATCAATAACTAAAACGATATGCGTGTGAAACCTTAATCTCTATATAAAACAGGACTTTTAGAAGGAAAAGTTTAAAAGCTAAACGTTTCGTACAATACCTTTGTAATCTAAGCCAAGAATACATTATTTAAAGATTTAAATTAAGAGTCCATGCATGAAATGAAAATGCAGCCCGGCAGCCCTCCCCCCCCCCCCCCCCCCCTTATATACGCCACTGGGCGCAGCCACAATATTTGATAGCCTTCGCAAGCAAATAACGCCACATAAATCAATAATAATAAAGCACCCGGAATTTTTTTTTATCAGTGGCATGAATTTTATAGTTTTTTTCAGAAATGTTGGGGGGTCCTGGGCCCCCCTAGGCCCCCCCGTAGAACCGCCCCTGGTTCTAGTCTTCTAATTCTCTCAGATACTTCTTCGACACATGGAATTTAAAGTGCTTATTGTGACTCTATTTGCTTCTTTTGTATATTTTGCCAATTCTTACGATGTTTCAATAATGTATCAGCCTAATGCATGAGGTAGATATTTTTGTTGAGGTCGGTCTTGATGTAGTTAGTTTCTTTTTTGAGGGCTTCATTTGAGTTAAAGAAACGTTGTGATGTAAAAGGAATAAGGACAATGCAAGTCCAAGACTCTTATATCTTTCGTGGTAATTAATTGTTATTGTGGTTGACTAAGGTGCACTCTACATTGTCTTTATGTGTTTGACCTAATTGCCAGTTTAAGATAATTTAATATTTTTATATAATACAACTTGTGATTTGTTTTCTTACAATATGCCCAGATGATAACCGTGTTGGACGAAATGCGTAGGCTCCAATTTTAATAAAATAAATTGTAAGGAAGATAGGGCTTTCTGTTTCTTACCCTACTCTTATGACTCTGTATAAACTATTATGTGGTCCCCCAAAAATAAAACTATAAAAATAATTATTGGCAACACCACACAATACGCGACCACCCTTAAAAATGACGAGATGACGTCGGCAGGACCCGGCAGGATCTGCCAGTGATGTAAATCTTTACTATTAAGGACTTGGACCGATTCGTTACTTTGGGTATTAAAACTCGTTATTGAGGACTTATAGTTATTATAAGTAAATCGTTACTTCTAAAAATATAAAATTGTGTTATTGGTATAGCTTTGATCGATTGCTATATATTCATGTTTTGTAGTATAAATATATTTAATCTGGATATGATTGTCATCAATTCTCAAATATGTGATTAAAAACACATAACAACATACAATATAATAACAAATAGGAATAGATCATCTCGTATTGAATTAAAAAATAAAAATATTTATTTGTTTTCAAAATAAATAAAATATAAACAAATTACACTTCGTTTCTGCTTTTTAGCTTCTAATTCTAGGAATCGAGGCTCTATAATTTTATAATTTTCTGAATACCAAAGTGTGCAGAGTAAACTTGACTAAATACCATTTGTTTACTCTACACAATCTAAGAAATACTCATTTTATATTATTTTTATGAAATAAGTGTATGTTAAAATTAAAAAAGAAATAAGAATAAACATTGCTTTCGTCTCTCAATGGTAACTTCCAGTCCTGTATTTCCCCAACCCAACAGAATCAAAACTCGATAGATAATACAATAGAAATGGGCTTCGGATCGAAAGTTCTTCCAGAATGGTTTTCCGGCAATAAATTTAACAAAGTATTAATACGCCTCTCCGACGTACATGCAAAACGACACGCCGTCGCGTCAGTCGCCCGACGAGGTAAAAACAAAATCCACCACAAAAATTATTATGAGACCTTTTGTCTGTCGTCCGTTATTGGCTATAAAGTCCACGAATGAAGCCGTTCGTTGTAAAAATTCTGGGTAGAATAGTTAGTTAGATTTAAATTCAGAGTAACGAAAAGCCAAAAGTAATGAGTTTTTTCAGTGGCGGCTCGCGGTCCTAAAAAATGGTGAGGAGCTAGGTATAGTGCGGGTACTTAAACAAACATTGACTAAAAACCCGTATACCAAAACGTCTCCATTATCTGTCCAACGACTGATTGGAGTTTTTAACAAATTACAAACTATTTTATTAATTGGGTTCATTTTTAAAATACAATACAAAGTAGGTATGTACAACACTGAATTAACTAAAAAATAAAAACAAAACTTTTTAATCACACAGTCAATCACGTAAAAACGATATCTATAACCGTAAGTTTCGCGAAGCCTCAAAATAAATACCTTAAGGTCAGGCGAACCAATGCTAAAACAAAGGTGCATACGACTGATCTATTTTTAAATTGTCCTTCATCATAATGCAAATTGTTACATGCTGTTTGAGTGACTGGCGTCACGTAGCCATAGCAACGGAGAATATCAAAGCCAGTTTGGGCGTTGGGACTTCACTTGCTTTGAGCTAACGGACACGGTCGGCTGGGGCGCACCAAATTGCACGAGTGTTTATAATTATTGTCGATCGGAGTTAACCGTGGCCTTATTATGCATAGCTACATTCGGATTAAACTAATATTATTAGTTCAAATATATTATTTTTTAAGGGCTAAAATGGTAGCTGTATTGGTACATTAATATATTTAATATTGTCGAAAAACTTTCTTCCTGGTTTTATTTTTATTTTTTGGTAAAGAGCCCCTTCATCTACTTCACCTGACGAGCCGCCACTGAGTCTTTTATAACATTAGGACTTACTACTTTTAGTGATCACATAGTAATGCTTACTATGTAACGAGTCCTTATTCATTTTACATCACTGGGATCTGCAATTCCACCTGAGTGTTCAACAAGGTAAGCCGTGAAAAAAAGGTGTGATAGTGCGAACTTAAATAATTGTTTCCCCGAAGGTTAAAATCAAAGGTTACGGTCCACGCTTTAATATCCATGAAGTTTGTCCCGTTTGCTATATTTTGGAAATAAAAGATATACAGGGTGGCCCATTAGTCTGACAAAATAATATACCGTCTCTACTATTAAAGATATCAAAAAAAGTGTTTATAAAAGTTGTGAGGTATAAAAAAATATGTTCTAAAATTATTTTTAAACATACAGGCTGGCCCAGAAAAGTGGGACAATAAAAATATACATATTTTTAAATGGAACACCCTATATATTTTAGCGTTTTTTGTTTCCTTATAAATTTATCCATAGGATGCCATATTTAGTTTTATAATTTTCTCCAACGTTGCCAAACAAAATGCAAATTTCTTCAAATATTGGAAAAAACATTAAAGTAAAAAATAACCTGTATTGCACAATAAGAGTATCGAAAATCGATTTTTCTCGATTTCTTGTAAGCAATTAAGTTTAGGGATAGAAAAACCATCTTAAATCTTTAAGTACATAAAATTTTGTACAGGGTGTTTTCTGTTGACCTCCAAATATACAAAATTTTAAAATACAGTAATTCTGTTTTTTCAAATAATACACCCTATATTTGTTAGGCTCGTCTGATAGATATTATAATATCTTTTATTATTGACTTTATAGACTTTTCTGGTCATGGCTAACTACAAAAATAAAAACTATAGTTTTTTTACGAAAATTTAAATAAAAATCGAAATATTGGCAAAACTAGTAAATTTAGGTATAGGTCTGACTTAGCAATAATAAAAGATAGGTACTTAAAATATCTATCAGACGAGCCTAATATATATAGGGTGTTTCATTTGAAAAAAAACAGAGTTATTGTATTTTAAAATTTTGAATATTTGTAGGTCAACCTAAAACACCCTGTGCAAAATTTTATGTGCCTAAAGATTTAAGTTTTTCTATTCCTAAACTTAAAACCTTACAAGAAATTTTCGATACACTTATTGAGAAACACAAATAATTTTTTACTATCATGTTTTTCCAAAATTTTAAGAATTTTACATTTTGTTTGGCAATGATGCAAAAAAATTAAAAAACTAAATATGGCGTCATATGGACAATTTTGTGATTAAAAAAAAGTATCAATTTTATTGTCCTACATTTCTGGACCATCCTGTATGTTTAAAAATAATTTTAGAACATATATTTTTTATACCTCACAATTTTTATAACAACTTTTTTTTTGATATCTTTAATAGTACAGACGGTATATTACTTTGTCAGACAAATGGGCAACCCTGTATCTAAGAATTCGCTACATGAGAAACAGAGTAGGATAGGTAATTTGATATATTTAAATTAAAGCAAATCGTATGTCTTATTTCGGAGAAATTCAATGACAGCAAACGGAAAAAAGTGGGTCTGTTTTACATGCAGTGATGAACTCTTAAAAATAGAATGGAATCCTCTTACATACATATACAGGGTGATTTATTAAGGTCGACGAGCGGCCATATCTCGGAAACTACTGGGCATAGAAATTCAGAAAAAAAAAATGATAAAGTGGCCATGAGAAAATCCTGTAAATTATTTTTAAGTTCCGCATTTTGCCGCAAGAGGGCGTAATTGAAAGGTAAATCTTTAAATTTTACATATCTCCGAAAATTCCACATTAAGGTATAACTATAAGGTAAAGCTATGACAATTATGCATCATTTTGGTCTTATGCTTATTGGCGTACCGACTTTAATGAAAGGGGGAAGGGGGGGAAGCTGTTGAAAGTGTAATCATTTAAATCGCTGTAACTTATAAACGACTTATCCGATTTTAGCAAACTAAAGACTCTTTGGAAGAGAAATGTATGCACTTTCACCAATCATATTTAGTTGTCCATAATAGTTCTCAAAAAAAAATGCTAGAGGGCACAATTTGTAATAATAATACATTTTTTGATTTTACTCCGAAAAAATAAATTATACGGTATAATTATGATACCATAATCGAAAAGTAGATGAAATTTGCTAGAAAAATACAAAAACCGTAGCTCGATATCTCCTTTCTTTTCAGCGTTATCGCCAATAGAATAATTTTTAAAACTTTATTATTAGCGATTATATATTTTTTAGAAAAAAAGTGGGACGCCACTGATATTTTTCCATGTGGATATTATTTTGGATTAGCCTGGTCAATTTTGCATAAAAATGGTATCTTGCGTTTTTCTCCTCACTTCCACTTCTATTTTATTTAGATTCATAAAAATATTAATAATCACATTATCTAATGTTGACGTATTCTAATGAAATATTTTCTGATAATGATCTTTTTAAATTGGTAACATCGTTATTTGATAACCATCTAGCTATAAGCTTAATAATAATGTTCTTTGACATGCAATATTTTCTGGAGAGTTTTTTCATTTTCTTTCCCTGTTATTCTTGGGTCGACGTTAATAGTACAGATACAAATAAACTAAAATCAATGGGTGGAAAGTCCATTGACCTAAAGTTATTTGACCACATTTCTAAATTTAGAGATTTTGATATGGTCAAAGGACAGGACATTTTTGCTAAGAGAAGTTTTTGAAGTGGTGGCGACGTTTTTATTAGAAGTCACTATTCCCCACCCTCATATTAGTCAGGATTCTCCGGGTGAGCGGTATAGTATAATATTTGCAGATCAATTGAACGATAATAAGGGATTGCAAATTACATCAAAAGTGTCAAAGTGTGAACGAAGACATTTTTATTAATTATTCATCACATTTGAATAACATCTGCAAATGTTATAGCGAGAATTATTGACTACCAGACTTCAGTGGTAGTGAATGAGTTCCCTTTTCCCCTCGCTTTTCCCTTATAACGCCCTCGCCGGTTTGGGAATCGCAGGAGATTCCAGACTGTTATAACTAACATAGAATTAAATAAGTTAAATGACAGAGGTTGGTAAGAGAATATCAAGTCCTTCATAGCGCAATTAGCAGCGCACTTGAGACTTAATCGAGAGGTTCTGAGTTCGATTTTCAGTGGAGCCATAAAACTTTTTCAATTTTAATCTTGTCTGCACGCGGGCAAACATTTTTCAATTTAAAAATTATTTACAGACACTAATATACCTAGATTTTAAAAAATACAGAAAGTTACAGCCTTGGACAAATAAAAACTGTATTTACTACCTTTTTTAGGGTGCTCTATCTCCCTACCATACCGCTATCAGGGATAATCCTTACTAATGCGACACTTAAACATGTCTCTCTCAACAGTCTTAGGATAAATAGGATCCGAAAAATATCATGAACTTTTCTAGTTTTATCTTAATCTTATAGTAGCATAGTAATATTCAAAGGAAAATCCCCACTCTCAGCCCCATCTAGTTCTTCGCCACGTCTCTCCTGCAAACGATTTTGTCCAGGCAGTTTTATAGCATTTATGAATGACCTGTTTGATCTATAAAATATCATTGGTATTAACTAATTCGTAGTGACTTTACCAGTTTACCGGTTACCGGACCCCTGTAAAAGTTTCTAGTAAAAATACGTCAATAAAGCTTCCGGTCCAGACGAAATTCCCATCATTGTTCTCAAGACATGCACCGATGAACTTACACCAGTATTTTGTAGACTTTTCAACTTATCCTACAAAAAAGGAATATTTCCATCCTGCTGGAAGTCGGCGCGTGTCCAGCCCATTCCAAAGAAAGGTAAAAAGACCCTGCCAAGCAACTACCGACCCGTCGCATTGCTTTCAGTAATTTCAAAAGTAATGGAGAAAGCTATTAACCAACAACTCCTAAAGTACCTGGAAGGGCTTAACATTATCAGCGACCATCAATACGGTTTTCGTAAGTCCAGATCAACAGGTGACCTTCTGGCATATGTCACCCATCTTTGGAGCAACACCATCGAACATCATGGAGAATCCCGGGCTGTTGCACTGGACATCTCTAGGGCTTTTGATCGTGTTTGGCACGATGGGCTTCTAAGTAAATTGCGATCCTACGGTATGCCTAATGGATTCTGTTTATGGTTAACCAGCTTCCTTAAGAACCGTTCTCTGCAAGTGGCGATTGACGGGTTTCTCTCAGACACCTTCACCATCAATGCCGGTGTTCCTCAAGGGTCCATATTGTCGCCTACCCTCTTTTTACTGTATATTAACGACCTTCTAGTGAAAACCCAAAATCCAATTTATAGCTTTGCTGATGACAGCACACTTGTCTCATCTTTTACCTTGACTCCCCAAACATCCGCTGCCGACGCACATCTTCGCAGGCAGCATGAAGTATTGCGCCTCAACAAAGACCTGGAAGAAATTTTGGCTTGGGGTGACAGTAACCAAGTCGAATTTAATGCTAAGAAAACCCAGGCAGCAGTCTTCTCCAAAAAGGTTAACATTGCAGAACCGGATATAGTCATGGCAGGACACGCAATTCCCCTGGCACCGTCTATTAATTTGCTGGGGGTCAATCTGGGAGGTAATATGTCTTGGCATGATCACGTTGCCGCAATTGCCAAAACAGCTGCACAGAAACTTGGTGTACTTTTCCGCACCAAAAGGTTGTACACACCTCATCAACTTTTGACACTCTACAAAGCCCAGATTCGACCATCATTAGAATATTGCTCTCATGTCTGGAGCTCTGCACCCAAGCACACCCTTCGGCTACTGGATTCCATTCAAAGGAGAGCCGTTCGTCTGATCGGCGACCCCGAGCTGACCAAGACCCTCGATAGCCTGCAGCATCGAAGACAGGTTGGTGATTTGGCTCTCTTTTACAGATATTTCCATGGCAGGTGTTCGACTGACATTGCCCACTTGATTCCACCTAGAGCAATTCAAAACAGAAATACACGGCAAACCACTGCCGCTCATCCATATGTTGTTCAGCTTAGTACTCCTCGAACTTCATTGTTTAAGAATTCTTTCATCTGGAGAACGTCATCTTTGTGGAATGATCTTCCTGAGGTCGTGTTTCCCAATGAATACAATCTTCAACGTTTCAAGACCAACGTTAATCGCTTTTTTCGCACTCGCACCGCTCCCAGAGCGCCTTAAAGGATTTTTCCTACAGTGCTGGTGTTTTATCATAAAAAAAAAAAAATGGCTGTATGTTTCGACCGTGGGAAAATAATATAGCGGAAATAATTATCATCACTCTCGCGTTCATCCACCGATAGTACAAAACCCATTTTTTCTAGAACAACGATGTAAGTTAAATACATGAGAAAATATCGAATATTTCTTTTTGTATACGTTACTATTTGACTACTATTATACTAACCTGAAATTTTATAATTGTTACACGTTTTTAAATTATATTGTTGTAGTTGAGTGTTTCCTATAATTATTAGTATGACATTTGAAGTCACAGTAATTTGTCCTGCATTGGCGGCTCGCGGTTTTAAAAAATGGTGAAGAGCTAGGTGTAGTGCGGGTACTTAAACAAACATTGCCTAAAAAACCGTGTAACGAAACGTCTCTCTTATCCTCATTTGTCCAACGACTTTTCAACCAATTACAAACTTAAACTATGTCATTAATTGGGTTCATTTTTAAAACACACAACTAAGTAGGTACGTACACTACTGAATTAACAGAAAAATATAAACAAATCTTTTAAATCACATAGTAAATAACGTAAAAACGATATCCATAACTGTAAGTTTCGCAAAGCCTCAAAATAAAAACCTTAAGATTAGGCGAACCAATGTTAAAACAATGGTGCATACGACTGATCTATTTTTAAATTGCCTTGTTACATGCTGTTTGCGTGACTGACCTCACGTAGCCATAGGAACGGTGAATATCAAAGTCATCTTAGGCGTTGGGTCTTTACTTGCTTTAAGCTAACGGACACGGTCGGCTGGGGTGCGCCAAAATGCACGAGTGTTTATTATTATTATCCATCGCAGTTAACCGTGGCCCTATTAAGCATCTACATTCGGATTAAAATAATATTATTAATTGGAACATATAATTATATCTTAAGAGCTAAAATGGTAGCTGTATTGGTTGGTACATTAATATTGTCGAAAAAATGTCCTCCTGGTTTTATTTTTCTTCTTCTTTCTACTTCACCTGATGAGCCGCTACTCTTGTCCTGATTGTCGTTAGACTCGTAAGCGAATACGAATTTGTCAAGTTTTTAAATTACACTTCTCGATGTAAGTTTGTCTCACTATTTAATCATTAGCAAGGCACAGGCAGTTGTTTTTATCTTAGCTAATTATAAATTTTTTCGAGTTGCTTTCGTATACTTATTGTAACATTTTTATAGTTTAAAATTGCTGGGTCGGAAATTATTTGGATGCTAAATGAAATTTTTTCGAAAACACCTTCGATGCAGTAATATTTATAAACTTAAATAATCACTTCCTTCTTTTCTTACCCTGTAATATACCTGATTTGATATATCCATTTTAAAAAACATCACTTTACTATGCTCAAAATAAATTAAATTTCCAAGATAGGATATTTCTTTCCTCAAATCCCACTAAATATGTGCCTTCCCTTAGACATAAACGTGACAAAGTATCGCTTCAATCTGATAAAAATAGCTTTGTAAGCAAAAAAATATTATGGTCAGACGTCTTTGTAGGGCTAGAATTGGGATTTATCTAGATGGCCGAAAGCTGTAATTAGCTTTAGTAATAAATTTTTTTTAAAAATGATAAATTGCTACTTCAGAATATCAAGTACAATCCTGACTAGCTTGGCTCATATTTTTCATAAATTATATTACGGAATTGAAATTTCTTTACCTTAATATCATACATACTCATTGGAATATTATTACTTTTAAATTATAAATCAAGAAGCCAAACATTACATGTGTATGGAAGGCTAATTAAATTAATAGTGCATATCACAATACTTTGATGAATGATTAACATTTTCTCAAGCATCTGTTATAATTTAGCAAGAAATGATTCTTACCACATATTTTTGAATTTTGAATATAAGCTCCAAAAGGTGGATCAAGGTGAAAGTGTCTTATTCCATTCTCTTCCACAATAGAAAAATGCTTTTAAAATATCACATTATTTATAGCAATATTTTTTTTACAATGGACACAAGACACCAGTGGCGTACGAGAAAATGTTAATAATGGCTTACTATAAAATTATGTTTAATAATAACTATAATAAATACAATTTGGTACGTGGGTTCTTAATTCTATTTGATAATATCTATTTTTGAATTGTTATGTTGAAAGTACAATTTTGTGGGGGTATTGAATTGTATTTTTATATAGTTAAAGAGGGACCGGTAATAGTATATTACGTAATAAGTG
Source organism: Polydrusus cervinus (assembly GCA_935413205.1). NCBI lineage: Eukaryota > Metazoa > Arthropoda > Insecta > Coleoptera > Curculionidae > Polydrusus > Polydrusus cervinus. The sequence goes on from OW284510.1 coordinate 17,558,044, forward strand.
TTGTAAAAAGCAATTTACGCACAAATAGAAAAGTTACGCACGACGCCGCGTAGCGGCGAGTGCGTAATTCTATGAGTGCGTAATTGCATTACAACACGTATTACGTACCATACTTTACCTACGACCTACTTATTCACACAACATCATTTAGTTTTAGTTTTTCATCTTAACTGGTAACAATATTATTAATTTAAGAACGTGATAACATCAACGAGAAGGTATATATTGTAATAATTCTACAGTATGATTATTTAAATTTACAAATGTTATTTTTTATAATATTATTTATTCTCATTACAATAATTATTTATAGTTACAGAACAATTATTGAAGACAAAAGGTATATCGTTTTTTTTGCTTGTTGAAGCATAAGTAAGATTTACATTATTAGTTGCTTCAATGAAATTTTCATTAATGCTATTAGTACTACTACTAGTACTTGCTATTGCAGATGATATTTTAGACGAATTGTTAGTTTGATTATTTAGGGAATTATCCACATACCCTTCAGCTACGGCTGAGGACTGCCATCCGCCGTGTCTTTTTAAATCTAATAAGTCACCACCCGCGTCAACAAGAATAGTCGCGGACGAGCGTCGAAAACAGTGTCCTGTATAATTCGCTGCTTCTGGTAGTCCCAGATATTTGGCTATTTCTTTTGGAACCTTTCCTAACTTGTTAATACCAACAGACTGTTTGGTACATTTTCCGTTTATATAGTTTAGAAAAAAAGGTAAATTTGGAGCTGTACTTACTGCAGAGCGAATGTTTATATATTTTTTAACCTTTGGGTAAAAATATTCTGACACCACAAAAGAACGTTGCCGTTTAGTTTTTGAATCGGGAATATTAATAATTAGATTCTTCCCTGTGTCTTGGATATCTGACGGTTTTATATTACGCAACTCTTGTTTCCTGCATGCACCGCTTATACCAATTATAAGAGCAACCTAAAAGACGATTTGAAATAAATTTACACATTTAACATTATATTGAGCTCAATATATTACCTTCATAAACAAATGTTTATCATCTGGTGCGTTTTCTAGAAAATCGTTTATATTCTTGCTTGTCAAAATCTTGGATTTTTTGGATTTAAAGCCGTCCGATTTTCTCTTCAGAAGAGCTTGTAATTTGGAGTAGTTTGCAATATCGACATTGTGATTTATATTAATTGTGGCCTTTAACATTGAGTAAAATGACCAAAGTGAGGAAGGCTTCATCGTTTTTGATAGTTCTTGGAAATATGCCATCATTACATTCTCGGAAAATGATTTAACGTCGTTTTTTAATCTCCATTCCATAAATCTTTGGTAAGTAAATTTGTATCGATATTCAGATTTCGCCGGTAACAAGTTGTTTTTAGCAGCTTCTGCAATTTCGCTAATATTGGGTGGAGTTAAATTTTCTATTTCACTGTCACTCGACATTTTTTATGTACCTAATCAAACTAATTTCACTTTATAATATTACTCACATACAAATTTGATCTACGATTATGTCAGTTTTTGAATAAGTTTGTTTGTATTGACCGTTGCTAAGCGGTTGCTAGGAAAACTTTTTTTACCAAGCTGTGCGATTTTTTTACCGTGCGTAATGGGAATCTTACATTGATCGGAAACGGTGTGTTTTTAAGTATTTACAGTAGTGGTCGTAGGTAAAGTACTTTACCGGTCCCTCTTTTATTACTTTCCGTTCTAGACCAGCAAAGTGATATTTTCCGGTCGAACTATTATCTAGAAAGTGCTGGTTTTTCAGTCGATTGAAAAAAAGTACGTTAACAGGACTCGCAGGCTCCCAGGACTCGCCTGGCGGCTCCTGTAAAATAGTACTTTCCGGTCTTGTAACGTAATATACTAATTGTTGTCACTCCACTGGTCTCAATATGGATCACCTTATATTTTTAAAATGTAGCCTCCAATAAGATTAACTCATACCTAAAGGTTCCATTTTGTATTGTATCTAGATACTAAAAAAAAATTTAAAAAAACACCACTTTGTCACCATATTTAAGGTTCTGCAGCACCGTATAGAAGCATTTGCGGACATTTATGTAAATATGACCTTTTTTTTGTATAGTTTTATGTAAAATCATCCCTTAAAATTTGTCATAGTCATTTCCGGGTAGCCTGTTATAAATGAACAAGGTGTTCACTCGGGTCCTGGAAAAACGGCATTTTCATTAAATTTTCGCACTCTACATATAGTTAATAATTATAAAAATTCTTGGTGAATTTCTTCTTAAATTAAAAGATATTCTTATTGTTAGCAACGAGCTACAGGGCTTAAAACGAAAGAAAACCCCTTAAATGTAGGGGAGTCAGCTTTATGGTCATTATTTGTTCCCGGTAAACCGAGGCCGTTACTTAAATTGACCTTTTTTGTGCTTATAGGAAATTTTTGACGTGTATATCCCACCTGAGGAGAAACTAAATTGCTTCTTTTCTTTATTTGCGAGTTTACTATGAAGTAGGCGTAAATAAAAGGTTTTCTGTTTACTTACAAATCTATTAAAGTGTCTGGAAAAATATATTTTTACGTCCTTTTTCGTAACATCATCGTCAGTTTATTTGTGTGTAATTTATCTATTTATCTCAAATTTGATTCATGAGCAACGTCCATGTGAAATCATTTCATGAAAATGTTTTAAAGATTGCTTGCAGTTTAAGCGGGAACGCGCGGTTCTTAATATAATAATTGCTATGCCGCAACGCGCCCACAAAACATTATTTTAATGTTACTGATAAGGTTGCGACCACTCGATTGAGTATAATGAAATAATGGACATCACTGGTTTACACTCTTAAAAATGACTTGGTATTTGGTACTAATTTTTATTTGTTCTCGTGTTTACGTTACCAAAAATAACTATTTTTGGTTAGGAAAACAAAAAAGATTTTTTTTTTGTTAGTTTGTTTTCCTGACCGTTTTAATCGATTAAAATGTTTGTTTTTCTTGGGTTTTCGGTCACTCTTGAATAAAAGATTTTTCTTTATAAGGGGTTAACGTTTCGGTTTTATTAGGAAACAATCATCAGAACTATAAATAAATATTTGTCTAAACAATCAAAAGAGAAAAGAAACTATTGTATACAAAAAATAAAAATAGAAAACTATAATCAAGTATAAAATATAAGCTAAACATACCCTTATTTAATTTTTTACACTTCACAAAACTATATTTTTTTATTTTTTGTATACAATAGTTTCTTTTCTCTTTTGATTGTTTAGACAAATATTTATTTATAGTTCTGATGATGGTTTCCTAATAAAACCGTAACGTTAACCCCTTATAAAGAAAAATGTTTTATTCAAGAGTGACCGAAAACCCAAGAAAAACAAACATTTAAAATTTTTTTTTTGGTTATATTTACCAAAAAATTATGTCATTAGAACAAAGAAAATAACTTGTTTTTGTATTAGTTGGCATAAATAAAATATTTTGTTTAGCTGAATTTTACTCTGTATATATCATATTTAAATGTTACATCAAGGTTCCTACAAACTTGTATTTATCAATCAACCTTGTTGTAATAACACATTATGAATTTGTAGTCCCTATCATTTTGTTAATTTTGATTAAGATACATTCTTAGTTACCAGAACTAACTTTTCTTTTGAAGTAATATTATTCTTCATATGTATAACTAACGGCATCGCTGTAATGGCCACTTTACAACAGAGACTGTTGACATTTGACGGTGACGTGACCTCATTCGAGCCAGGAGTTGGATGTGTAAGGGTGCTCTTGCTGCCGTGTCTATTTCTTCATGTTTTCAATGCAAGAATCAGCCATTCTCATGGTTATTGCACGCATGCTTGGCTGTGACAATATTTGGTGTAATTTAGGTAAACATTTTATTTTTTATCATTGCAATTGTAGATTAGAAATTTTAAATGAGCGTTTTATAAAGCATGGCAAGGTGATCCGATGAGAAATAAGTTAAACATTTTTTTTTGTTTCGTTTTTATTCTATGTTCTAGGTATGGTTTAAAAGCGGAAGTACCATATAATATTTAGTTATCTGTATATACAATTTCGTTGTGACAACTAAAATTTGTAGGTTGGGTTGGTTTATGTTATTAATTAGTTCAACAGTTCAATAACGACAACTTTTTTTGGTTGTACAGACTAATTTTTGGGTTGAGTACAATTGCACGCAAATAAATAGTTGTCAGAACCAAATTTTAGTAATCCATACCATGTTATGTTTAAGAGTGTATTTACATGAATACTCGTAGTATTTCACTCTCGGCTTGCGAGACCGATACTAATGGCGAAACTATAAATATAGATTTACACATAAATATTAATTCACAATTTGAACTAAAATAAAATTATTATTATTTTTTTATTAAAAATTATTAAAAAATCATTATTTTGAATTCGATAAATTTTGAAAGTATTATATTAATATTTAACAGCAAAGTGGCAGTTGTTGCAATTTTTAGTATATTCCTTTGGCAATTTACTTGATTTAAGTAAAAACTTTAAGTGCAGATCATAATAAGAAAAAGAATACCTTTTCTGTTGACAAAAAATTATTTTGTAAAAATTACATGTGTAAATTATTATATTTTTAAATAAAAATGTTGCTAATTTTTTGTATCTTAAATCTTAAACGATCGATGTGGAAGTTAAAAATTTTTCTAGACTGATGGACGATTTAAGTTTAATTAGAAATAACTGGCAGTCCATAAACAATGAATGCAAGTTAGTTGCTGAAAACTAAGGTTTAACAGGGACTTGTCTTCGTTTGAAAAATGTAAACGAAAAGGAACAACTTTTTTTGGTGAAAATAATCCAAATGATGTTTTCGTAGATTTAAATCCAGAGGAAAAATTTAGAATCAGTTTGTTTGATACTCTTTTGAATTGTGTGATTCTTAATATTTCAACTCGATTACAATCTGCAAAAAATATATATGATCTTTTTAGTGTTTTGTGAACATTTCTTGATGATGATAAAAATCAAATAAAAAAAGTTACAGCTGTCTGTACTTAATTTTTACATCCACAACTCAACAAGATACTTAGCAGGACCTAATGGCAGTTTTAAATTGGATTTTGTACGTAATTTAGTTGACTTGAGTCGGGTCCGACCTTTACGTAAATCGATTAGACTGCCGATCTACCTTTTATAGTTTAAATCAATCGTTTAATTCTTATTGGTAATTAGATTTAATTAGAATATGAGACATATTTACTGGAAAATATAAAACATTTTTTCTGTACATTAGTGTACAGTAGTGATTAACTGATCTTAACTTAACACAGACGTCCTATCGCAATTTAGGTATTGGTGACATTTTGCCATTCAACAAAATCCCGCTAATCGATTTTTTAGCCGCTAAGATCTCGGCAGTGGTTGATGCCTGAAACAGGGGTTTCGATTTGCTGAAAAGAATTATGCTTGCCGCTAAATATGATAAAGGTTTTTACTAAATTGTTTGTGCAGATTCAGAAAAAATCACTTTTGAAATATCGTTTAGCGGGATTTTGTTGTTTGGCAAATAGTTTTATTTTAATAAATAAATAAGGCTTCTTTATAGAAAAAATTGATAATTATTCTAAGGCTTGCAAACGTAATTTTTGACATAAAAATTCAAATATGTCAAAAACGTTTAGACATAGGTATAGGACATGGTATACAAAATCTGCCTAGAATCTTGCGTAAAATGCAAAAATGTAATAATATATAGGGTGTCCCATTTAAAATAAGCAAGTTGACACTTAGTTCCGGTATAACCGGAAGTGCCAGCATTATGAAAATATTTTAGCCCGGTCGCCCTCATCAGCATCAGCATACTGTCAAATTTTCAAAATTGTCCTATGTATAGTTTTCTATATAAAATCGATTCGGTTCCCGGTGGGACACCCTGTATATTATATCACAATAAAATTTAAAAAATGAAAACGCTTTGTTTAATTAAAGTCTTGTAATTTTTTACGCTCCCATAATAGTCGTCGCACTAATATGCTTACAAAAGAAATAAAATAAATTTTTACGTGTTGTTTCCTTTCTGTATATTAAATAAAGCAATGGTTTCTTTACTTTTTATAAAAACTTAAAGGCAAAACGAAATATACTTTTTTTGACAGCCTTTTTTGTGGGCTGCTAGCCAGCCCTGTTATTGTATACGACATATTTTTTATTTCTCTAACAATATTCTTCTTAAAAATGACATTGAAAAATTACTATAGGGGAGAGTCGGGTATTGGTGCGCACCTAAGCCAAAATTGTAATATTTCCGAAATAACAAAAGATGGGACTTTTAGGTTCGCTATCAAGATTCTTTAACGATTTGTCTTTAATATTCTGTGATTAATTTTAAATAAAAATGCACATTGTGACTTTAAAATTCGAAATTTCAAAAAGTGACATTGCGCACAATTACCCGACGTATGCGGCTAATGGTGCGCATGGATAGGATAATCGTGCGCATTGAAAAGGGAAACGAATAAAATAATTTATTGAAGCTAAGATTATACTTATTTATTCTTATACCCTGAATCATGATTTCTGGATTCCATTGTGCCTGTTGTTTTATGTTGGTATTTCGGCATCTGCAAAAATGCAAAATATTATAATCTAAGATATTTAAGACTGTAATTATGGGTTCTTTTGAGGTTATGCCGAAACTCTGACGTGCTGACTTTTTTGGGCCTCGGATTTGGATTTAGCGACCATAAAAACATTGAGTAAACGTGGCCTGACCCCTTTTTTGTGTGGCTATGTTATTTAAATACATTCTTAACAATGCTAAATGCATGGCGCCCGATTAACCGAAAGTGGCAGATTCGGTTTTAAATTCTTTAAAACAATATAAAACATTTTTTGCGTAAATTATATATATATATCAGTGTCAAGAGGACTCATTAAGCAATGTATTAACGCACACGATTATCAAAAAATGGAAATACTTACAGCTTATTTTGTTCGAATCATCTACTAGTACACGACATACGTAAACAACGAAGCGATCCATCTGACTCATAGTCATAGTACATAGGCTTGGCTAGGGATGGCGCCTGAATATGGATTTCGAATTATACACGCCGGTTATGGAAATAAAGACATGCACATGATTAGCCGCCGCGCACGATTAGCCGACTCTCCCCTACCGAATGTCTTTGGAATTCAAGGTGGCTGTCTATATAATATTTTTGTTCTTGAAAATGGAATCAACTATGTTGCCATTTGAAAAGTGAGTACCTAATAGAATTAAATTTAACACACAAAATTGCTTGTGACTGAAAACCGTAAAGTTATTTCTTGAATGGAGATGCTGGAAATGAAATTAAAGATTTGGATGTGTAACTGTCATTGTTACATGTTTTTTTTGAGGTTCACATTTTCGGCTTGTATTAGGGAATCCAAACCACGTGATTCAATATGGCGGTTGGCTGGTAAAAAGCATTGAGCCACCCGTTAAATGTCACCAGCAGTATTATTTATATAGTCACGTGCACCAATTACAACGCAGTATTTGCCAGCCAGCCGCCATTTGGACACATCGTTGGATTGCCTAATTGATTGATTTGCTGACACTATGATTACTTATAACGACACCATTGATGGTGCGATCGATGAGTTCGGTATGGGATTCTGAAGTAGTACCGTTCAGAGTACGGTGTGGATTTTGTTTACCACTTTAGTTACCATGCCGTACAATATGGCAACGGAATGACGTTTTTCCAGTATTTTCGTAACCGTTTCAAGTCAAAATCAAGACACGTTTTGGCCAAATTAAGGTACTTAATATTCTCATTCTTCTGTAGAATATTTTCATTTTAAACCTTCTGTTTTGAAATGTGTAACTTTGATTTGACCTTGCTCTTACGTGTTCCTCTTTTACTTCGTTTTTTGTTTTCTGGTGTTTTTGTTTTGGTATTTTTCGGGGTATTTTTCTTCTAAAAGGTTTTTCTTTTAGATGATTTTCCTCTAAAAGATCTTCCCTAAGACTATCTTTCTCTAGAGGATTTTTCCTGTGCAAGATCATTTTCTCAAGGAATGTTGCAAGGTCAATGAAAACCTTATCGAGAAGCCAATGAAATATATGAAGCCGTAGACTCTTCTAGCTTTAGAAACATGAGTGCCCACCCAAAATTGATGGATTCGGTTATGTAATGGATCGGGAGGCTTTGATGAGAAAAGAGTGGTGTTGTCTGTTAGTTTAAAGAGAACGATGACTTTTTTTAGGCGTCAATTTGGACAAGGGGAAAGGAAAGTTGTTTTGTTTGCCCTTGCTTGTGGCGTTATAGAGAGTGGAGGAGACTTTTTTTTTTAGAAGTCACACATTTCATTGGGGTAATGCCCACTCAAAAATCATTGGGTCCACCCATCCCAAAAATCCTGGCGCTGCCCGCAGTAGAGTTTTGGACTTGCATTGTCTTTAGATTTAAATCACAACGTTTCAACTGGTAAGTATCTCCAGTCGTCTTTAGTGAATATATATATATATAATAGATATACATTGTTCTATTTCCCATGTTTATTTTTTTATCTACTTTCATTTCGTAATATGAATTTTACAGTTCTGTAAATCGTTTTGTAAGGGCATCTATTATAGCACTAGTGCTGTAATAGATGCCTTTACAGCACTAGTACTGTAATGGAAAAAACGGTTTTATTAAAATTTTGCTGTTAAATAAAACCACACTTTGTAGAAGAATGATTTATTATTAACAATTATAAATATGATCCAACATTAACTTAGCTAGTTATTCGCGCCGACAAGCCCCAAAAATGCCGATTATCATAACAACCTTCATAAGTAAATATGTTTCATCATCTGCAGTACTAAAAAACTTACATACGTCTTCCTTTGTAAAAACTTTGGACTTTTTGGCCTTGTAATCCTCTGAACTTGTTTATAAAAATGCGATTAGTTGAGAAAATCTGCTTATATCTTGATTTTTCTTGACTGAAATCATAGTTCTCGACATTGAGTAGTGAGTCCATAGTGTAGATGGTGTCTGGGAGCGTTGCTTAACCCAAAAGGATTTTCTCAGACACCTCCTTTATTTTGTTAGCTTAGCACCAATCTTCAAACTTCTGATACTCCAACTCATACCGCGCCTTGGATTTTGTCGGAACTAAACTTGAGATCGCTTCATTTGCCGCTGCTTCTTTATCAGAGGGTAAACTTCCATCAGAATCGCAGAAAAACACTTTTTATATTTTTGAATTTGTTTGACAAAGTTTCGACAGTAACCATGCGAAATAGTAACTATGCGAAAGGTAACATAAAAAACTTGATTAGTAATCTTAATAGCAAGTGCATTTTTATTATTAAAATTGCCTTTTGCCAAATATTTTTATTCATAGATAAAAGTAGATAAAATTTTGTACAATATTCTTGTTGTAAATTTATATTACTACACTCGATGTTTTAATAAACTCGGCTAACGTCTCGTTTGACAACTTTAACATCTCGTGTTATAATATGAATCTTTACGACACTTATATCGTAAATAACTATTACAATGTGGTATCAGGAATAGATTCCAATTGTGCAAGAATAGGTATAAAAGTTTCTTTCTTTCCACAAAAATAAAGAAACATGAATCATCTCGTGACTATTTTTCCTAGCTGAGGTTTTCGATATGAATTTGCATTTTAGACATTAGAATTAGAATGTGTCCGCATGCACTCATTTTTGCTTACTTAGATCTGCGCCCTTCCATACTCAATGTCCATGAGCCGATGGTTATCACCCAGTTAAATGTATTATTGGGCACATGATAAATCGCCTATAATTTGTTGTTGTAAGTGGAGCTAGTTTCGTTAATCACTGAATTATAATATTTCATTACTGTCCGAAAAAAATTACAATTTAAAACAATAGGCGTTTATAAGATTAGTGGTTTATTTGTGTAATTTTGATTAAATAAACTTTTGTTATTCAATTTGGTGAATTTAATTTAAAAGTTTTGATCTATCAGCCTCAATACCTCTTCTCTTTTTTTTTAAATCGAGGTTTGACATTTGAACAAGGGCTTTTAGAATGGCTTAGTAAAGGGAGAATTTGTCGGTAAAATTAAATTTTATCCTTTTAATATTTTTCCAAATTATCAAAGAACGTTAATACAGAATCTGAGTGGATATCTGAATTGTAGACCTAAATGGTTTTTAAGTAGTTAGTAAAATATTGTTTTTAAAAAATGTTATTATAATTATTTAGACTAAAAATCACTTTTCTCAAGAGTTAGAAATATTGACATTTAGATTTTCTTTGACTCTGTATGGAAATTGTAAATTCAGACAAAAACAGAACTCTGTAGATACGAGGGACACTAAAAAAGTTTATTCTTAAATCTAACAGTGATGAAATATTATAATTATGTTGATCGTTTTAGTTTGTGGGCAAGTTTAATTGTTTAAAAATCAGTAAGGGAAAGGGGGGTACATTCGACCATGGGGCACATTCAACCACCGCCTATAATTTAAAACCAGATTTGAATTTCTCGCGTCCAATAATCACATGTTGCTTTACGTTTCAAAACCCGCCAGTACAGAAAGTTTTGTTGATGGAAGTGGATGGTGTACCGGAAAATCACAAACGTTCCAAAAACTGCCTTAAAAAGGTAAGTTTTTGACTTGAAATTTATTGGAAAGTGTACAAGTTTAGAGATATATCATTTTTTAACCCATATATTAGGAATTGAGAAAATATAACAAATTTAACCTCAATTTACTTCTACGCGGGAAAAGATTGTGTTTTATAAAATAAATGCCGCGGGGCAGATTCAACCACCTATGTGAGGGGCACTTTCAACCAATGGTCGAATCTGCCCCACAGGTTAGAATATTTACAGAAATTTAAAGATGAGCCAAAATAAGGGGGAAAAGTTAGATATATAGAATCCAAGCTATATAAAATAGATAAATGTTAAACTAGTTAAGTAGCTACCATATCAGTTTTACATTTTTGCAGATGGTAAGGAGTTATAAAAAGAAAACAAACATGACCTTTCTTGATCAAAATAGTTTTAAAAAGGTTTGGTATTTACGCCAGAGGCGGTTAGACCGTTTCCCAGACCATGTGTAAGAAAAACTGCCAGAAGAAAAGACAGGCGAGGCAAATTAAGAATTTTTACTGATACGCCGGAAAAACATAGATTGGAGGAAATTGAGCGCGAGAAAAACAACCGAAAGAAAATTCAAGAGGAACGGAAACTTAGAAAACTATCAGTCACAAGACAAGGCTAATTCTCAAAAAGTGAAGACCGGCTATAAAAGATCAAGATAATTAAGTTCCAGTTCCAGTAGTTCTGATTCAGAAGAACATTTAAGTTTAAAATCAGATGATATCAGCGATGATTTTAGCGAGAAAGAAAATGAGCCCCAGTTATTATGTCCTAAGGACAAAATAGTTGCCGAAGATTTTTTACTGGTAAAATTTCCAGGAAAAACACAAGTTAATTATTACATAGGAAAAGTAACGGAGATTATAAATGAAAACGAATATAAATTAAAATTTCTGCGACGAAAACCAACCAGTGACACCTTTTTTTATCCAACAGTTGATGACGAATCGGTCATGGAGCGAAATGACGTGATCAGCGAAAACTGCTCGAACTGCCAGCCTTTTTACATTCGACCTTAATCTTCCTTCATATACCTAATATTTATTAATTTCTTTTATTTCTTTGTATTATTATGTTTGTTTATGTAAAATAAACTTTTAAGTTGTTGTTAGTTTATAGGTAAACAGTTTTTTACGTTTGTGCTTCTTTGCATTTAAATAAATAGTTTAAATTAAAAAAATCAAATTTTGACCTCATTTATCTTTAAAATCAGGGTGGTTGAATCTGCCCCTAGCTAAGGTTTACCATTCAACCATTTACAGGGTTGCGGGAAAACATTTTTTTTATATAGTTCCAGTTTTTTAAACCAATTAATAATATGGCAGTTTTTACCTTAAAACTTAAAATTTGTAACATGCTATATTTTGAAAGGTTTTGTGTACTTATACAGTAGTTATCTACTATTTTGTTTAAAATGGTTGAATCTACCCCCCTCTCCCTTACCCGAGGGCTACTTTTAATACCTATCATTTTTTATATTAGGCTAATTTTGTATAGAGAAACTTATGTCAGTTCATGACTCATTCCTACCTAGTTGTCGCAGATGATAAATCCTTTTAGTGGTGGCTCGTGATAGTCGATACAGGTTGGGCCAAAATATCAAGTCAAAAATCTTTGATGAGAGTACAGGGTGTTACAAATTCGATACATTGACATTGCTATCTTAGTAACTATAAGAGATATAAATTTGGTTGAATGGAGGCAAAGTTGCACATTTTATTAATGAATTATTTGTTAAAAGAAACCGATGATTTCCGGAGCATCCGAAAAAAACACAAGAAAAAATTAATTTGTGTTTTTATTGTCTTTACTATTCCTCTCTTTAGAAAAATAAATGTCCTACTTACGCCCCCCCCCCCCCCCCATCGACGGACTGACCTAAACCTAACCTACAAAAATAACTTATGTTAAACAGTACAAACTGTTTAGAATAAAACTATTTTAAAATTAATTAATATCTTGACAGGGCAAACCGTATTCAAAACAGCTGCCATCTAGGATCAAGTAGTGGTAAGGAGACGAAGGCGTTATCTGATTGGAACGACAAAATTAAGCACGTGTAAATCCTCCAATCACGGACGGTCTGAGGATCTGGCCCGCCACAAAATTTCTGAATTTCTTATGCGTCAGTAAGAGAGGGCGATATATCATTATTTCTTTAATAAGCGATGAACCTTCGATAAACAGTATGGCCATACTTAGAAATCGCCGGCGAGGGGTAGCGCGAAGGAATTTTCGCGGCGTCGGGGAGTTTTTGCACCGTTAGGCGTTATCAGATATTAAATGTACGCAACGTCTTGAATTATAAATTATTCACAGTTACAAAAAGAATGAAGCGTAAAGATGCAAAGCAATGATTATGAGTGTGAGTAAAAAAATAACTTGGTGTACAGGTAGGTAGGGCCATGGCACTGTGGCCCTAATGTACGAGCCGCCACTGAATCCTTTCGTTATGTTTTTCTGGGGTAGCCACAATTTAAATCTTGTTGAAGTAAGACGGTTTGTTCCGGAAATATAAATATTGCATAACTGTACTGTTGTGTTTTATTTAACTATAAAATTAAAGATAACAGGCGCTGATGTGAAATATTGCTCAAGAATCGCAAAATCAAGATAGTTGCTGCCAAAATATACAAATTATTTAAAATAAACTCGAAACAGTGCGATAAGGTACAGTGAACGACTACATAATATCAGGTAATGACCACAAAAAGCTAAACCAGCACTGAAAACTGAAAACAAATAATAAAAAGCTCTTCACTGACAGTCAGTGCTGCCACATACATAACCCTCGGCTTTATTAGCTCCGCTTTATTCTGCGAGCAAGCAGCCTTCGCACATTATGCACCGGAATAATTCGAATTCGCCAGCAGACATTATTTTTTGTGTCTTGCATATCTCCTATGTCGTGTTATTTTTAAAACCCTTTATAACCAATTTTTCCCGACTAATTGAGTAGCTTCATTAAACATCGTTTTTATATTATTTGCTTTCGCAAATTGAAACGCAATCCTGTATCCTGAGTCCGTAAAATTGATTTGATAATTTTAAAACATGAGCGTGGGCTTGAATCAACCTTTTTTTTGTAGAAAATGTGGACATTCCTCCTAGTCGATGGTTATAATAATTAACGGTTAATCTATTTCAAAAGGAACTATATTTTACTTTCATAATTTTTCTCCCGATATTCACAGCTTCTATGGCATATGGACCATTGTTGTTGTCCTTTTTCTATTACGAACCATCTGAAAACAAAATAATTGTGATTTGTTAATCATAATTATTAACAGTCCGACCACTGTTGGGGCAATGCCGCTGAGTAACGCAGAAATCACGCTTAACCTGAGTGGAATTGCCCCAATCTTACATTTTAGACACAGATAACGAGACACAATTTTTTTTAGGTTGGAATGAATAAACGGTGTTCACAATAAACTACGCCCAATATACAGGGTGATTCCTAAGTTGATACTTCTTTTTTAGCTGTGTATAAAAGGCATTAAAATAATTAACATTATCAAATACCTTTTTTCAAAAAACTTAAAAATAGGCTAGATACAGAAGTAAAACATCTTAGTGGGCACCTGGTTATCAAAACGTAGCACGCTATACTTTATGTTGTTTGTCTTATCTCTTATAAGTCATGCAATTTACTGGTTTGTGGTGAGTTATTTGGAGATACACTGCGGTGTGTTTTTTTAAAGCAAGTTAATTTTAAATTGGTGACACGTGAAACTGGTAAAATTTAAAAACAATGAACTAGTAGATATAAGGTGCTAATTTACTGTGAGTGTCGTCAAAGTGTGGCTACTGCTTCGATATTATATTCAGAACGCTTTCCCTTGTGGGCTCATCCTACACCCAGAAGTTTTCTTAATGTTAGTCAACGGGCAAGTTAGGCAGAACAGTATTTGATCCATAGTGTAATAAATGAATACCATCCCAGAGTCTCTATTACTTTTAAAATATGCTTGTAACTTAAACTAGTTCATGATATGCAGTAACAATTACTAAGTACGTATAACCGATATAGTAAATTTGTTTCAAACAGGGTTAAATTCGGTAATTGAAACCTATGATAATGGTTCAGTGTGACAAACTTGGGTATTGTTAAAGGGCATATTGTAAGTTTAAACGGTTGTTCTTGGTCCTTTAAAATTAACTCTAACCTTTAGCGGTTCACAAAGAGTAACTTAAACGTTTACACTTAGCGTAGGTCCAATTTTGTATCCCAATAAAGGCATGGGAAGAACTTATTTACGTTATGACAATCTGTCGTACCTCAATATCTTAATTTATAAAAAAAGCAAGCGCTATTCTACACAATTACTTTATAATTCAGAAATCCTAAATATTCGATCACTGTATGTTTTATCAACCGCCGCGCCGTATTAACACATAAAACCTCCACATTAAGAAATTACATTAATCACCCATATCAGACGCGCAACCATTTAAACGGACACAGTCGACGATTCCTAAAAGTAGTAAAAACATTAACCTCAGATTTATTCCTTATTTAGCTCCAAAAAATTATAATGTTCTATCACAAGGAATAAGAAATATGTTACTTTTTAGAAAAGTTTTCAGAAAAAAATGTAGGACTTTTATAAGTAGTAACTTAAATAAATTTAGTGTATTATTTTAAAATTATTTGTTTTCACAAATTTTGATGTGAACGCACCCAGGTGCGTAATATAATATCCACATTATATTACTATAGTTATATAATTCATTATGACTTTATAATATATACTATAAATATTTTTTTTATATAAATAAGATAGTGTAGTATACAGGGTCCTGCGCCTCACCTCCCGTCTTCTATAGCTCACTTACTAATTAAGTTAGGATTTTGATATTTTGCAGACTTTACCTGTATCCTAGGGTGCATTTCAAAAACATATTTATGTTTATACAGGGTGTTCCAAAAAAGTGTGACGTCATAAGGATATGTTTTTTTAGATTACATGCCATATTTTTTCTTACTTATTTGGATGCATCTTGTAGGTGCCTATATTGCCCTAAAATTTTAATGAAATCGGTTCAGTATTATAGGTGAAAAAAAATAAAAACTAAAAAAAATCAGTTTTGCACCACTGGTTTAAAAAATTAATAAAAAATAAAAATAATGCCTCGTTATTAAAATTATACAAAGGTACTTAATAAATAAGGTCCTAAAGTCTCGTTAACCCAGTTTGATTAATACGAATTGTACAGGGTGTCCAAAATTTAGTGTCAAACTTTCCAAACTTTAAAGCAATTTATTTTTCTTATTTCAAATTGGAACCCCTCTATATTATTATGTCATTCGATGCAGAATTAAAATTCAAACATTTGTTCTAATTACAACTCTATCGCAATTTCTAACGCATTAAGACTTATTTAAAAAAAACTCGTTTTATCAACCTTTCCACCAGTCATTATTATATAATAAATATCAAAGGTGGCTTTGAAAAACAATTTATTGGTATTAAAGTTTAATTAAGTGACAAAAGCCCATTTTGACTTTAGTTATTTTATAGTTTCAAATATTGTTAGATTAGTATTAATTATTTAAGCTATATTATTTTTTGTGATGGAATACAGCCAAGAAGAGCTCGTAGATATGATTTTCATATTAGGAACATGCGAAAAGAATTTTTACTTGTCCTTTTAGTAAACTTTAATATCAATAAATTGTTTTTAAAAGCCACCTTTGATATTTATTATATAATAATGACTGGTGGAATAGTTGATAAAATGAGTTTTCTGCAAATAAGTCTAAATGCATTAGAAATTGCGATAGGGTTGTAATTAGAATAAATGTTTGAATTTTAATTCTGCATCGAATGACATAATAATATACAGGGGTTCCAATTTGAAATAAGAAAAATAAATTGCTTTAAAGTTTGCAAAGTTGACACTAAACTTTGGACACCCTGTAAAATTCGTATTAATCAAACTTGGTTAACGAAACTGTGAGACCTTATTTATTAAGTGCCTTTGTACAATTTTATTAAGGAGACATTATTTTTAATTTTTATTAATTTTTAAAACCAGTGCGTGCAAAACTGATTTTTTTTAGTTTTTATTTTTTTTCGCCTATAATACTGAACCGATTTCATTAAAATTTTAGGGGTATGTAAGCAACTACAAGATGCATCCAAATAAGTAAGAAAATATATGGCATGTAATCTAAAAAAACATATCCTTATGACGTCACACTTTTTTGAAACACCCTGTATGAACAGAAATATTTTCCTGAAATGCGCCCTAGGATACAGGTAAAGCTTGAAAAACGTTATAATCCTAACTTAATTAATAAGTGAGCTACAGAAGACGGGAGGTGAGGCGCAGGACCCTGTATAGTAGCTTTTAACTAAATCTCTGTATTACTTATTTTATTAACGATTTTTGTTAATTAGAATAAAATTTTGCTCATACAGGGATTTAGTTTCCCAGGTGCAAAAAATAAATTAATTTATAATAAATAAACTTATATAGGTACTTATACAACTTATGTATTGACATCTGTTATCAACAATATGTAATATATATTATTATTATTATTATAATATTATAGCTTCTTGATTTTACAGCATTAATATGGTCATGTCATAGTAAATAAATATAATTTAATGTCAGAAAAAATATCTTTATCGGCACAACTTTTTTAAGTTTAAACTTAATGTGATTGAATTAATGAAAATTAAAACAAACAATTTTAAGAAGCATAAACCATAGAATTATTTACAAAACTTTAAGATTAAGAAGGAATGGACAAACTTAAATAAATATCTTGTTTTGTATAAATAGGTAAATTTTCTATATTATATATTAAACAAACTTTTTTTTGAAGTTTTGACCATATCTCTGCAATTAACAAACATTCAAACAAATAACCTTCATTAGAAACAAAATTAAATTTTGCCCCCCATATTTTGAACCAGAAACATTTATTCAATCCTGATATAGGCATTAACGTTCTCAACGTCGCGTCGTTGACAACGGCAGAAAATCAAATCATAGTGAACGACCAACTAGATTTTGACTGCCAATCATAGATGTTCGTTTGCCCAATTTTATAAAGTCGATTTAAATCAAGGTTCATTATAAATCGAGGAAATGTCAAAATTGCTAATTTTATAATGTGGGATTGAAAGCAAAGTTTGAGTTAACAGATCATGCCAAGAACCTCAAGTCGCAATGCTTGCGCTATGGCAATGTCACAACGACAATTGCAAATTCAATATTAGTTATTTAAAAATATGATAAAAATATGTAGTATTTAATTGTAGCTAAATAGTAGTTTGTACAACAAGAGTGGAAATGATGTCCATATCACACGAGGAAGTAAATTGCCTATGGCATCATGCTCAAACTTCCGAGTGCAATATGGACAATCCACTCGAGTTGTACAGTATATTTTTTCTACGACTTAACTTCTGAACTTCATGCTAAGAATTTAAAAAAATTATTAATATTTGAATTAGGCATGTGAGAACGGTAATAAAAAACAATTGAACAAAAATTAATTTTGATGGCAAACCCATGGACCAAATTACACTGTAACATATTTATCGATTTGGGTTTATATTTAAACAAACTCAGTTTTGAATATATCTATCTTTCTCACATTCGTCTTTTTGCTGAATAACAGACAAAAAGCGATATAGGTTTTGATAAAAACGAACAATTTATTTTCTCAACCAGGTATTTTGATTAATAATTGTTTTACTGAAATGCACGGAAGAAAAATGGTTTATTTCTGCTTGCGTAAAAATTATAACCTCGAAAATACAACAAAATAGCTGTAGAATTAGTTTTAAACAGTTAAAAATGGATTTTGTGCATTAATATGAATTTTTAAAGTTCGCTATGGTTAAATTTTTCAAAATAATCGCCAATTTACAAACTAGCAACACTGTTAACGTGGAAAGATATGGCAGTACTGTAAGTAGAACTAACATATCCTTAAAAATTTTAGTAAGAAATGGATTTTTTTTTAGAAATCTTATAATTTCGTCTGTTTTATCGGGTTATCTTTAAGTTCCACCATTTAAGGAAGAATTACCAGTTAATTTTCTATATTTTTTGCGTATAATGAAAGTTTTAAGATCAATTGGGGTTGGATCCCTGTTCAAAATATATCGGAAAATATCCCTGTGCACAAATATTTATAATAATATATTATTTATATGGAAAAAATAACCAAGGTTAGTAAAAAAACATTCATTTGGTAGGTATATAGTACATTTTATGCAAAGGTTGTAGTAATTGACTAGAAATGAGTGAAAATAAAGATATTTTTAAAATAAGAAGTGCGTCTGTGCGTAACTCTTTAGTTCGGTCAGAAATAACAATAATTTGGTAGAAATATATTTTGGTATTAATTTTGTTATTATACCATCAATTTTTACACCATTTCGTGTACTCTTTAGGAAAATATTGTTTAAACATATTCTCTGGGATAAATGTTATGATTTAAATTTAAAAAGAACAAATTTCATCTCACAGATTTGCATTTTTTTTAAACATATTGTTAACCTAACTTCTCTCAACTGTCAGAAAACGAATTTACAACATGTAAATTTGGCTTCTCTGTAATTGACTACTGCGATTGGTCAGTTTCATAACCTAACTAGGATGGATATGAAATTTTGCCGCACAGTTAACTGGAATAGCCTACTTTACCCGCCCCTTAAGTGTAAAAGAAACAGCAAATTTCCATGTGGGAGTAGTCCTGGTATAGTATTCTACTTGCATATAATGGCTGTTATTCACTTGGATAATTTATGAAACTCGCCTACGGCTCACACTATACACAGCATCCGCGTGAATAGCAGCCATCATTATATGCTTGTTAAATAATGTAAGTACTGTTATTTAATTTCTTTTACAAATTGTTTTCATTTAATTTAACCCTCTTTGATCTGTAGGTATACAATATAGTGTTTTCATATAAAAATGAGTTATTTCAAAACTGTTTGTTTCTCTTTTCTTTTCACAGAAAAACAAATTAGTTTATAAAGTATTTTTAAAGCAATTTTCCTTCATTACTCCTGTTACAGCATAGGTCAAATAAAAAGTTTTAATAATTTGTTATGCTTAAATAAATTTATACTTCTTTGTAGAAGAAAACAAGTTTCAAGTTTGTAAGTAAACTTTTTATCCGAAATAAAACAAAAAGTTATATTTTCAGGGATATTTTGCAAGTTCATGAACTGAAACAATACCAAATATACACAATCTAAAAAATGAGGTGATCGCTCAAGCAAATTTTTTTTGCTAGATAGACTTTAGTATACCCAACATTCCCAACAATAATCTTTAATTTCTCAAACGAATTTTAGCTATTCCTTGGTTGATCTAAAAATTCCAGAACACAAAGTTGTTTTATCGTATTCAAATGCATATCGTCATATTATCACAATGGTATACTATAACAATATTTTATTGCAATAGCATGAACGTAACTATACTTTAAATTTACTTTAACAAACCTAGTTAGTTAAAATTTTATACCTGTTCATTTTATTATAATAACTCGTAGGTTTCCTTCCTGGCGATCCATACGGGACAAGTTGGAAACTTCGCTATGTTTGGTTTTTTATTTTTTATCAACACGTCATCACTTTTATTTAGATACATTTGCAAAAGGGAAGTCTTGTTGACCAAATACAAATGAAACGGTTGGCATGTATTATTTCCTCTTCCCTCACGCGACATAAACAACTTGGTCGTCTTGTTAATACTTAGTCTTGCTGGTATAGGTCGGGGTGAAACTGAAACCAATAAGATACTAAGTGGCGGAATCACAAGGACAACTGCAAATAGTTTCTGTTTTGGAAATTTTTTTCTACAAGTAGGTAAAATAGATTATAAAAATATGTAGATATATAATATTTTATGCATTAGTTTAAAATTTAATATTTTAATTAATACTCTTATGCAATGATGATTAATAAACGCTTCATCAGTGTACGACGTCAAAAAAGGTTAGTTTTTAATTAAGAGGATGTTATCCCTTCTTTCTTATTTATGTAAATACATAAAAGGTATTAATACAAAAGGTAATGGACAGTGGCCTCCAAAGATACAAAAGCTGTTGAGGATTACTACATAAATGGATCGATAACTTGGTAATAACATTATTTCTGTTATTTACTTTCACTAATTATATCTTTCTTTCAACAAAAGACCGACGTTACCACATAATGTCATAAATGATTCGATCAAACGTCACAGCAAGACATAATTATTCTAGCTAGAGAGCAGAAGGATGTGTAGTGAAAAAATGTTATACTTAAAGAAAAATAGGAAAATACAAAAGTAAAAAAAAATCTTATATTTATACTAGAAACATGACACTGCAGTTTTCCCTTCTTTCCGAGCCACCACTGGGTCAAAGTATTTTTGAATAATATGAAATATAATAATAAATATGCAATATGTTGAAAAATTGTAAAACAAAATGCTTTTTATGAATTTATAACGTATATTTTAATTATTACTAAATATATTATAGTCACGTTTTTCATACCTAAATATTCTATAATGAAAAGTGACAGCTTTGCATAATTTTAAAGCTATTTTAAATAAGAATTAACATTTTATATTTAGTACACATATTTAATAACGAGTTATTTAAATTTTAATATAACAAAGTTTATAATTTATTGCAAAAATTATACTATACTATGCGATGGATAGCTGTGTTGTTAGTTTTTAAACCATATAGAGCTGTTATTTTTCAAAAGTCATAAAACATTTTTTTTTATGGGGAGAAATAACACTCTAAGTCAACCTTTACTAGGATTTTTTTTTTTTTTTTTTTTTATGATAAAACACCTGCACTGTAGGAAAAATCCTTTAAGGCGCTCTGGGAGCGGTGCGAGTGCGAAAAAAGTGATTAACGTTGGTCTTGAAACGTTGAAGATTGTATTCATTGGGAAACACGACCTCAGGAAGATCATTCCACAAAGATGACGTTCTCCAGATGAAAGAATTCTTGAACAATGAAGTTCGAGGAGTACTAAGCTGAACAACATATGGATGAGCGGCAGTGGTTTGCCATGTATTTCTGTTTTGCATTGCTCTAGGTGGAATCAAGTGGGCAATGTCAGTCGAACACAGGATATATTTCAAAGAAAAATATTTAATTCATTCTCTCCATGTTTCGAACGTATAAAAGTTTATCTTCAGGAGAATAATTCATATTGAAAAAGTAACCAAGTTAGGAAATTGTCAGTGACATCCTAATTCCTCATAGAGCTTTTGAGGAAATTAATTAAATAGAGGAAAAATGTTGAAAAACTTTCGTAGAAGTAGGAGACCCGTTGTAAGTTTTCAAAAATTCAAAGTGACGAGGTAAAACCTTTATGTGGAAATGATAATGAGAATTTAGAATGAAGAGATTTTAGTGGTGAAGCATATAATTGAAGGAAAATCTTGTTATACGGTGTAAGAGGGAGAAGTTATATGGAGTTATAGGGCAGATGTATCATGTGTGTACATAGTTAGTACACATATGGTATGAAACATAGTGGTGAAATTTTTGAAATTGAGTTGAAGGTTGAGAAAAAATTTTTAACCGTAAATTATGGAAGAAATATTGTGAAGTTTTTTTTTTGAAAATGTTTTTAGAGAAAGTAACTGAAGTAGGTATTAAATATTTATCCAAGGAGCGTAACTACATTCCAGGTATATTTTAAAAAGAGTGGAAGATACGCAGCAACCCTGTTTTAACCCCTTCGATACTGTAAATCCTTTGGACAGTTGGCTTCCTGTTTTAATCTTTGTTATAGGTTGGTCATACAGAAGCTTGACAGCTTAAAGTAACTCAGTATTTATATTTGTTTTTTCTAGGCTTTTCCAAAGCTTTACAATAGGGACACTGTCATATGTTTTTTTAAGGTCTATGAAAAGCAGATGTATTTCTTGGTTTCTCGCCATTTTTTTCTCAATTAATAATAATAATAATAATAATAATAATAATAATAATAATAAATGTCTTTTTATTTCCTGTTAAAATAAAAAAAATACAAACATTATAACAAATAGACGGCGAGATTTAGCTCAGCTACTCTATCTAACCGTCTTCTATTCTACAGAACTAAAATTTAAATAGATATTAAATCAAAAAACTTAAAAAGATGGTAACATAAATGTGGCCTATTCTAAATATAGTGTAAAATTAATTTATTAATCCACTAATTGTTAGCATTATACATAATATCATTATTACGCTACGTTAGATACACGATAATAATGCAAAAAAAAATGCAAAAACAGCGGCTAAGTTCTTTTATTTATAATAATTTTTTTGACAGCCTTCTTAAAGCTCGCAACAGCGTTAAGGGATTTTACATCAGCCGGTAGAGCATTGTACACTTTGGCCGCATTGTAACTAAAAGATCCCTGAAATTGAGCAGTTCGATGTTGGGGGATAATAAATCTTTGACAGTGTCGCGTTTCTCACCCATGTATGGTAGCACCTACAACGAGCTTCTCGTGAAGATATTCTGGTGATCCACTCTTAATTATTTTATGGGTAAGCGTAGATAAGTGCAGAAAAAAACGTTCATCCATTTTCAGCCATCCAGAAGCTTGCAGTAACGGTGTGACATGATCATATTTTCTAGCATTATAACAAAATTTAAGACAAGAATTCTGAAGTTTTTGGAGACTATTTTTTTCTCTCTGAGTAAGAGCTGGCCAAAAAACAACGTCGGCGTATGAAACCAACGATAATATTAGGGAGTCGCTGAGTCTTAGCTTGACGTCAGTTGTTAAAATGTCTTTATGCATATATAAAAGTTTTAACTTGTAATACGCTCTCTGAATTATATTAGAAACATGTGCTTCAAATCGAAGCTGCTTATCCAAAAAAACACCCAAATTTCTCTCGCAATCTGAAGGAACTAATATCGTACCTTCAATTTCAATGTGAAAATTATTTAACTCAGATGAACCAAAGACAAGCAACTTAGATTTTGTCCCGTTTAAGACCAATTTATGTAATTTAGAAATCTCCGAAATTGCTGCCAAGTCAGCGTTAATAGCATCCATGGCTGTTAAAGCTTGTGTGTGTGGAAATGATAAATAAATTTGCTTATCATCGGCATATTGATGAGACGAACAAACCTTCAAAAATTTGTGAAAATAACAGGTATATAAAGTAAACAAGAGCGGTCCCAGAATACTCCCCTGTGGAACCCCCTCTCAATATTCACATATTCTGAAACGTCCGACCCAACACACACTTTCTGTTTTCTACACAATAAATAATTATTTACTAGATCTAGCGCAGCATCATGTAGTCCAAGATATTTAAGTTTAGAACAAAGAACTGAATGGTCAAGGGTATCAAACGCTTTGCTGTAGTCCAACAGCACTAAAGCCGTCATGTTGCCTTTATCAAGACTTCTAAAAACTTGATCACTTACATGCAACAGTGAATTACTTAAGTTAATGTAAATATATGGTCAACAATCGATCTCCCTGCTCGAAAGCCTGCCTGTTCTTCTGCTTCCATGGCTTGGTACTTCTGCTCAATTCAATTTTTAATCACCTTCCCACAGACTCTGCTAATCGAGCTTGTTACAGCGATTCCACGGTAATTATTATTATTATATTATTATATTTGGTCTTATCCCCCTTCTTAAATATGGTCGACAGGTAGGATATCTTCCATTCTTCAGGAATTTTATTTTGATTTAGGCATTTTTGAAATAACGTCGTGATATTCTCGAAAAGTATGTTTGTTCTATATTTGTGAAATTCACCTGAAATTCCACCTGGTCCTGGGGCTTTTCCATTTTTTAGTGTTTTGCATTATTTTTTTATTTCGTCTGTTCTTAGTCTTATTGGGGATCCAGTCACTCTAATGTGTTCATTAATCTCTTCTTGATATTCTTAAAACTCTTCACGCGTTTCTACAAGTAATTCCTTGAAATAGTCTTCCCATCTTTCTGGTGTAATTGTCGATATGACGTCTTTACTTCTGTTTTGTCTTAAGTTTTTTAGTAATTTCCAGCTCTCTGAACTTTTGGCGCCTCCTATGTAGGTGTTTATTTTTTGGCACTTTCATTCCCATGCTTCGTTTTTCTTGATGCATATTTTTCTTCTTACCTGACTTTGAGCACTTTTAAATTCCATTTTATCCTCTACTGTCTTAGAGCTTAGATATATCTTATATTTCCTGTTTTTTGTTGCTATATCTTCTGCAATATCCTCGTCCCACCAATATGGTTTTTTCTTTATATTGTCTTGATGGAAGCCCAAAGCTTCAAAGGCTGCTTCATGAATACTATGTTTTATACAGGGTGTTACAAATTCGACATACCATCATTGGAATCTCGGAAACCATAGGAGTTAGAGAAACGGTTAAATGGGGGCAAAGTTGTGCAATTCGGTGCTGATGATAATGCCGCTTTAAAAGTTTTTAAATTCCGCATACTTCCGATTTTATTCGAAAAAAATTTTGCAAAATTGTTTTTATTTTTTCCTGAGCTCATTTGACTAGCTATTTAAAAATAAATGACACTTTGTCATTGTCACTTTTTCTCCTCTACAAAATGACGTTACTAAACTAAAGATCTGCCGTTTCGTCTCCGAGCGACCATCACCAACTTTACTCTTTTAAATACGGACCTGGATTTTATTTAACCGATTTTTAAATCCTCCTACCCTCAAAATGTAATGGCGATATTACTTTCTCATAATGATAAATTATTGTTCTTGTTTACTTTTTTAAATTCATATTTTTTACATCTCTTGTCAGTCCGGTCCTGGCAAGATATTTTACCGCTGGATTTCTTTTTATGGGGGGCTTTAAAAAATGTTATTTATAAAAATGACGTAGATACCATGGAAGAACTCGAGAACTCCTATATATTTCAAGAATACATTCTTTTAATCGACGTCAGTGATGTAAGTTTTCGTTACTTTTAAGGACTTGGACCGTTACTTTTAAAAATAAAAAATTGTGTTATTGTTATAGCTTTGATCGATTACAAAATACACGTATTTTGTAGTATAAATATATTAAATCTAGGTATGATTGTCAATTCTCAAATATGTGCTTAGAAAACACATAAAAATGGGTTTCGGATCTAAAGGTGTTTCAGAATGGCTTCCCGACAAAATAATAATATGCCATCTCTCCGACGTACCTACATGCAAAATAAAACGCCGTCGCGCGTCGGTCGGCCAGCGAGGTAAAAACAAAATCCAGCACGAAAATAATGATTACGTTTTATCTGTACGCGTTACTTTTAGTGATCACATAGTAACGCTTACTTTGTAACGAGTCCTTATTTGTTTTACATCACTGATCGACGTACAATACAAGGTTCTTAAAGCAATCTAAGAACCTTGCATACAATATTCGCAAATTTTAAATTAGAACAGAAATATCATGCAGATAATAGAGACAAAAATAAACCAAACTAGTATCTAGGAGGCAAGGATATAAGTAAAATGTATTTTTGTTAATGTATTATTGCACAATAAGCTCTTTATCTCTTTGAGAAAACTTATTTTTCTAGAGTATTATGGATTAAGGGACAGATATCCTGAAATAAATTGGCTACCAGTATACGAACGAAGGGTTTCAATTTTTTTTAACAGAAAAGGAAATTGCTCCAAAAAAATTTACCGATATAAAAATATTTTTACTTGCCAATAAAATTTTACCTTAGGACATATTTCACTGAGCTTTTTGGTAATTTCCAATAATTACCATCGACAAGAAATCTTGTCATTAAAGTTAACTGTGTGAAACTAGATAATTAAAATTATTCGATTTGACGGAAAAAAAAAACAAAAAACACTTTTTTATAGCCGTGTTCTACAACATGGCAATATTTGTTTGCAGGTTGGAGACAATGATGTTTCTTGAACGATTTAAGAGTTTTGGACTTGCATTGTCTTTATTTGCTTTAAATTACAACGTTTCAACTGGTAAGTAAGTATCTCCAGTCGTCTTCAGGTGAATAATATAATAGTATATTAGTAGTAGTAGAAATCATGTTTAGGTTCCTAATTTACCGCTAGAGGGCGTTTAGCATACGACTAAGAAGAATATGGGATTTTTAACGATAATATGCCAAATAAAGTTATGTCAAAACTTAAGTTTGTAGAGTTAGTTCGCTTGCAGCTTTTTTGACTCGCGTCTATATTCAAGCCTAAAGGCATTTTTACATTGGGTGCAATTGCAAGAAAAATGGCCTGGAAGCATGCGCTTCGACGACGTTTTAATCAGCTGATGCACGTTTTCCCATTTAAAACCTGCATCAGCTGTTTAGAACGTCGACAAAACGCTTGCTTTCAGGCAATTTTTTCTTGCCTTAATGTCAGGCGGATAGATGATATTTAAAATATAGGTAGAAAGTATAAAGTTTTCTTACAAGAACAGTTTGCCAGTTTGTTAATTTGTGGCCTTGTGGGGCATAATTAAAATGGGGGGGCAGGTTATTCAGTAAGTTTTGTTATGGCTACGGCTGTCACAAAATATTAAATATTTTGTGGCGGCTGTCGTCAAGCACGTGTAAAGTAAAAACCTAATCATCATTTTTTAAATTGTAGAACATGTGTGCACAAACTGTGGGATGAAATATAGTACAAAAATAAATATTAATATTTACATAAAAAGAAAACACAAAGTCTTCAAACGATCATCTTTAAAGACCATTACATGCGCATTTCTAGTATTAAAGCACTAAAAACAACAATAAGCCCTATGATGTCTTTCAACTATAACCCTCATAACAAAAAGTCGGAATTACAAAATCGTAGACTGTTAACACCGATAACCATATCTTTGAATTCCTTAAAACGTAAAAGAAAAAAAATAAAGTGTTTGATTTAAAAATATAAATAGAATACCGTGATATTAAAAATGTAATTAATTAATCGCTATATCAATCATATTTTACATGTAATAATTGAACTCATTTCTACCTATATAAATTTCAAATATCCCGCCATCGCGAAATCCGCCTGACATGCGCAGTGTGCCTGCCATTAGGCTGGGATATAGACGAGAGTCTTTTTTGTTAGCACCGTCCTGTATGGCATATCTTATTTCCACCAGCAAGTGTATAGATGGTGTCCTATCAATGACTAATAGAGCCTTCGTTAAAATAGTCTTCTAGTCACAGACAGTTCGTATTGCGGTTTTTCTCTATATATATTTTTGTACCGGGTGGTCAATTAAGAATGACCGCCGGCCATATCTCAGAAACTTGTAATCGTACATCATCCGAGTAAATTTTTTTATGACAAAAGTCCCAAGGAAAAATACTGTAAATTATTTTTAAGTTCCGCATTTTACCGCAAGTGAAAAGTAAATTTTAAAATTTTACATATCTTCGAAATTTCCACATTAAGGTATATCTTTGATAACACCATTAAAAAGTTTGGACAATTATGCATTATTTTGGTCTTTTGCTCATTGGCGTATCGACCTTAATAAGAGGGGGGGAAGCTGTTGAAAGTTTAATCAGTTAAATCGCTGTAACTTATAAACGACTTATCCGATTTTAGCAAACTAAAGGCTGTTTGGAAGAGAAATGTATGCACTTTCACTAATCGTATTTAGTTGTCCATCATAGTTCTAAAAAATAATGCTAGAGGGCGCAATTTGCAATAATAACAAATTTTTTAATTTTACTCCGAAAAAATAAATCATACGGTATAATTATGATACCATAATCGAAAAGCAGATAAAATTTGCTAAAAAAAATATTAAAACCGCAGCTCGATATCTCCGTTTGTTTCAGCGTTATCGCCAATAGAATAATTTTAATAAACTTTAAATGAAGAAGCGGTTATTTATTTTTCAGAAAAAAGTGGAACGCCACTGATATTTTTCCATGTGAATATTATTTATGATTAGCCTGGTCAATTCTGCATAAAAATGGTCTTTTGCGTTTTTCTCCTCAGGCACACCGTTCTTAATTAGAATAATTAAATTCAATTAGACGGACGGAAGCTTGCCTATTAAGTGAAGGTGGTCATTTCCAACAATTTTTATAAAACAAAATTTTTCATTATCAATGTTAATAATAATAAATAGTAGAGCTAACTTAAATATAATTTCCAGCATTTTCTCTTGGGCACTTTTATCATAAAAAAATTTACTGCTGTACGATTACTAGTTTCTGAGATATGGCCGGCAGCCATTCTTAGTTGACCACCCGATACATAGCCCTTTTCCATATGTTTGCACCATATAGGGTTATTGATTTTATTACGTTAAAAATAATCCGTCTACTTCCTTTTCGGGGGTTTCCTATGTGTGGTAGCATTCTACTAATATTTCGTATCGCCTTGCTTGGCTTTTCTGCAGCGATTTTACCATATTGTCCCATTCGCATTTTTCTGTCGAGGTAGACGCCTAGGTATATTAGATATTTTTGGCTTCTGACTCTAACATCTTCTACTTTTACTTCAATTGCTTTTACCGTACGCCCTCCTGGCAGAATTACCAACTCCGTTTTTTTTTGTGGAGCTAAGCTCACAAAAGTTATAATGAATTTTTCTGATATGTTCTTTTATAAATTGAGCCTCAAGCGTCGATGACTCAAACAAAAGTCTAATCTTTTTTTCCTTAATTAATCCCTTTGTACCAAAATATTTTTATTAGAAAAAACCAAACACATTTATTTGACGTATTTAAGCCTCCACGCAGGCGAAATCATGTTATTTAGTAAAGGCCTTCTTGGTGATTATTATATTATTATGTATAGAATTTTCTGAGCGTTAATTTGTTTTAAATTTAATTATAATACAATTTTACTTTGAACTAATATGTTCACATAACGAAGGAATTTAGTAAAGAACCCATTTTCATGTGTGAGTAAATATTGAAATTTTTTAAACATTTGAAAGATAGAACAATGTTTAATAATATGTGTTAAAATTTTTATCATTGGAGCGATATATGTGTCGTTGTTAGATACTCTTGAGCATACTAGCACCTTTAACAACTAACACTTGTAAAGACATTCGTCACAAATTCGTCAAAACCCAGGGCTAAAACAAATAAATATTTAGAGGTAAGAAATAAGAACACAAAGTCTTCGTCCACTGTTATATTAAAGAAATAATTTCTTATGCAACTTCTCTACATGTTTCGAACGCAGAAGTATTTATCTTCAGGAGATTAAATATATATTAAAAGAAGAAAAACCAGTAGATATTACCCTAATTGAGCAACAAAATTCTAGGTTCGATGTAAAAATGAGTAATACGGTGAGAAAATAGGTACACTCGTTGCATTGTGAAAAAGAAAAGTATGGGTTTGAGGCACTATAAGAATTTAAAGGTAGAATCAAAAGTTTGACATTTGTGTGTGAAAAAAATTGCTGAAAGGTATGAAACTGAAATGAATGGGAATAATCATTTAAGAAGAGAAAATTGTTGGCTGCTCATTTGAGAAACTATTGAGAAGAAGCGGATGTAGGTGTGAGGAAGATGATTATTAAAAGATTAATTAAAATTAAGTGGTAATCTTAGTTTGATGGAAACCTCATGCTGGTTTATGAGTAAATGTAGTAGAGACAATAAATATTAATAAATTTATTCATTTAAAAAAAGACTTTTTAGGAAAAATTTTTATTTTTTTTTATTTATTTTTTTTTCTAAAAAGACAGTATGAAAAAATCTAACAAGATTTATTTTTTCTACTACAATTACTCATAAACCAACATGATGTTTCCATCAAACTAAGATTACCACTTAATTTTAATTAATCTTTTAATAATCATCTTCCTCACACCTTCATCACTTCTTCTCAATAGTTTCTCAAATGACCAGGCAACAATTTTCTCTTCTTAAATGATTATTCCCATTACTTTCAGTTTCATACCTTTTAGCAGTTTTTTTCACACACAAATGTCAAACTTTTGATTCTACCTTTAAATTCTTATAGTGCCTCAAACCCATACTTTTCTTTTTCACAATGCAACGAGTGTACCTATTTTCTCACCGTTTTACTCATTTTTACATCGAACTTACAATTTTGTTGCTCAATTAGGGTAATATCTACTGGTTTTTCTTCTTTTTATATATATTTAATCTCCCGAAGATGAATGCCTCTGCATTCGAAAGATGTAGAGGAGTTGCATAAAAAATTATTTCTTTAATATAACAGTGGAGGAAGACTTTGTGTTCTTATTTCTTACCTCTAAATTTCCACCCCACTTCAAGTATGAACTATTTCTTCAAAAAATAAATATTTCCCATCCGTATATTTCGTCAAATCGATCCCTAGAGGCGTTTCGGCATCTGACGGATTTGACGAAATGAAAGGAAAACCTTTACTAGTTTTATTGATCCTCCTAATTTAAGGGAAATAGTTATTTTTGTATTAAGTGCGCAAAATAGGTCTTTTAATGGCAAATGAGATTGTAAATTTTTACCGAGACCGTTAGGTCGAGGTCAAAAATGCAATCAAATGTGCCATAAAAACAACTATTGCGCGCGAAATACAAACAACATTTTTTGTACAACTGTTTGTTGTTAACTATTTTTTGTCGTGTTTAGAAAAAAAATCTAAAATCATAGACAGTGAGACACCTCACGAAATTACGGATGCGGCAGAAATCGTTATATCAAATCTTTTGCCCGCGAAATCAAGAATCAAATATGAGAAAGTGTACACTCAGTTTCACGAATGGTGCAACATAAAGAAAGTAAAAACCGTATCAGAAAATGTTTTGCTCTATTATTTGGAGGAAAAATTAAAGGAAGGAAAATATTAAAGCCATCTACACTATGGAGTACCTATTCGATGCTTAAACGTACGCTAAACATAAAGGAATTACTATTCTAATAATAATTGTTAATTTATTTCACTTTAATAATACATTTTTTTATAAAAAATGTTTTGGAAATTAATTTTTGCATTTTTATATGAAAACATCAATCAGCTGAGCTGCCGTGAAAAAATATAATTTTTTCACGGTGAAAAAAAGGGACGCTTTGTCCATCCATAGTAACCAAAAAAAGCCATCTTTTTTTGACAGTTGTACAAAATAGCTATTTTCCTAACAAGTGCAGAAAATCGATTTTTCCGCACGCAAATGCCGTTGACAGCACGACGCGTAGCGGTTTCTTGATTTTTCTGGCAATAAATCTTCTTTGAGATTTTCAGCCGCCAAAAGAATCTCCTCCGGTACTTTAATTTCAAAATATAACAGTGCGGAAAAATCTTTTCCGCACTAAAACATGTGCGGAAAATGCGTTTTTCCGCACGCTAGTAGAAAAAAGATTTTTTCCTAACGTTTCCTACACCTTCATTGTATATCTTATCTGTTACCTTTCTAACAATGAAAAACAAAATGATCCTGACTCGTCAAAAATATAAAGTAAACATCCACTAAAAAACAAGGTGACTTTCAAATTTACAAAGTCATTTAAACTCCCCTTTTAAATAGGGCCGGAATCCAAATGTCCAATTTTCTTACTTTTTATTATTCTAAAACGTTTCTTTAATTTTTTTAAGTGTTCATTCATGTAAATTTAATTTTTTTATGAAATTGATGCGATTCCATAAATTAGTATAATTTAAATATTTTAATATCATTGATTTAACGACTTTCCATCGCTTACGTGCCTTGGAGAATAAAAATATTATTTTGGAAAAAACTGATATTTTTTGTTAAAATTTAGCTTTAGAAATTCCTTGGCTGCATATTTTTGCTAAGGTACTATAGTAGTTTGTACTACAAGAGTTGATATGATGTCGATATCGCACAAAAAAGGAATTGAGCACGATGCCGTAGGCAGAGCGCTCAAACTTCGGAGCACAATATGGACAATCCACTCGTGTTATACAGTATATTTTTTATACGACTCAACTTCCGAACTTTAAAAGTTAAATGAATTTCTTTTTAGAAATCTTATATTTTCGTCCGTTTTATCTGGTTTTATGAACTTATCTTCATTTTCCACCATTTAAAGACGATTTACAAGATCGATTTGGGTTGAATCGCCGTCCAAAATATATTAGATAATATCTTCATGGAAAAATATTTGCATGGCAAAGAACCAGCCAAGGTTAGTAAAAAACGATCATTTTGTAGTATACTTATATGGTACATTTTATGCATTAAATCGTGTAGTAATGGTCTAGAAATGAGTGGAAAACTGAACATTTTTGAAATAAGAAAGTGCATCTGTGCACACATCTTCAGTTCAGTAGAACTATATTTTGGTATTAATTTTTTTGTATTATACCTTCAGTTTTCACACTATTTCGTACACTCTTTAGAAAAAAATTGTGTATGTATAAACTTTGGGATACATATTTTGATTTAAATTAAAAAAGAACAAATTTCATCTGACAGATTTGTATATTTTTGAAGTATGTATATTCTTAACCTCACTTCTGTCAAGTGTCAGAAAACGACTCGTAAAATTTACAACACGTAAATTTGGTTTCTTTATAAGTGACCACTGTGATTGGTCAGTTTCATATCCTAACTAGGATGGATATGAAATCATATCCATTCAGTTAACCGAAATAGCCCACTTTTCCAATCACTTTAGCGTAAAAGAAACAGCAAATTTCCATGTGGGAAAAGTGTCTTTAACTGTCAGGCATTCTTCAAAAATCAAGAAATAAGATAACATCCTATTATATCCATATTTTTAACCGAAAAACGCCAGGGGGATGAATAAATTACACATCGCGCTTTTTCCGTAAAAAAATTATGATTTCCTGTTCGTGATAAACAAGATTTAACGTTTAAAAAATAATTTCGTCCCAAAATCGTATAGGTTTCAGATTTATGGCAGTAAACCAGTACGTTTTCTGAATAATGTAATTTAAATTTTGATACTTTAGTAAATCCTGGAAAAAATGTCTTTGCGGTAAGAAATGTTTCTTAAGAGCCCTGGGTACGATTCGTTTCCCCCTTAATTTCCTAACGTTTACTATTATTGGTACGCTTGGTCTTTATACGGTTCTCCGTAACGACAACTTGTAAATCATCGAGATATGGTAATCTATAATTTATTGATTGGGAAAAGTCTAATCTCTCTCCCTCTCTAAATTTTCTACCGGTTTCTTTAGGAAACTTAAGAAATTCTCATAATTTTCACTTTATAGCTTTGCAGAAAAAAAAGCCTGATGACATTTTTTATTAAAACTAACTCGGTTTAGGAAAAATATTTTTGACAAGCTAACTATTTTTTCCTTAATTACCGATTCTTACCAATCTATTTACCGAATTTATGCTGGGGCGATGGCAACTCTGCCCCAAAATAACTTGCCGTTCTGCCCTTCTTTCGAATTAGGCTTTTTTCCTCTTTGTTCACTGCCAGGGCCATTCCCGAGGGGACCTACAGTTTAACGTGGGTTGCGAACCACGATCCTCAGTCATGCGACACCCCCCAAGGGCTATCAACCCTTGGTTTATTGCCATTGCATGACCTACCGATTGGGTAGTGTGTATCTTCTTCCGCACACCACGAGATGTCCGATCTCATCCGGCCTTTACTCTCTTTTACACTCTTCCACTAAATTTCGGACATACTTTTTTTTATTGTACGTATGCCCACTCCGGAAATCGAACCCGAGTCGCCGCGGTCGAATGACAGTAGCTCTACCTCTGAGCCCCTGCCGCGGTCCAAAATAACTTGGATATCCAATGACAACTAAAGCTCAAGCATACATATTATCTAAATTAAAAAAGCAAAACAAAAAATTGTAGATACTCATTGATCTCTTGAGTTTTTCTCCTTAGGCACACCGTTGTTAATTTAATTAGCTCTAATATTTATTATTATCATTAACATTGATAATGAAAAATTTTGTTTTATAAAAATTGTTGGAAATAACCACCTTTACTTAATAGGCAAGCTTCCTTCGTCTAATTTAATTTAATTATTTTAATTAAGAACGGTGTGCCTGAGGAGAAAAATGCAAGAGACCATTTTTATGCAGAATTAACCAGGCTAATCTGAAATAATATCCACATGGAAAAATATCAGTTGCATCCCAATTTTTTTCTAAAAAATATATAACCGCTTCTTCATTTAAAGTTTATTAAAATTATTCTATTGGCGATAACGCTGAAACGAACGGAGATATCGAGCTGCGGTTTAAATATTTTTTTTAGCAAATTTCATCTACTCTTCGATTATGGTATCATAATTATTCCGTATGATTTACTTTTTCGGAGTAAAATCAAAAAATGTGTTATTATTACAAATTGCGCCCTTTAGCATTTTTTTTTCAGAACTATTATGGACAACTAAATACGATTGGTGAAAGTGCATACATTTCTCTTCCCAACAGTCTTTAGTTTGCTGAAATCGGATAAGTCGTTTATAAGTTACAGCGATTTAAATGATCACACTTTTAACAGCTCCCCCCCCCCCCCCCCCCCCCCGTTATTAAAGTCGGTACGCCAATGAGCATTACACCAAAATTATGCATAATTGTCCAAGCTTTTTAATGGTGTTACCAAAGATATACCTTAATGTGGAATTTTCGAAGATATGTAGAATTTTAAAATTTACTTCTCAATTACGCCCTCTTGCGGCAAAATGCGGAACTTAAAAATTATTTGCAGGATTTTCTCATGACCACTTTAGTTATCATTTTTTCTAGTTTCTATGCCCAGTAGTTTCCGATATACGGCCGGTGGCCATCCATAATGGGATACCCGGTATATTGCTTCAATAGACATCCCTTCTAACTTCTAATGAACTTCTTCTCGAGTTTGGCCATTTATTACATGGCTATGACAAAAAGCATTTTGGAAACCAACTTCGAATTGACAAAGTAAATATTGGAACAGGCTAACTAGAAAATCATGTATCCCAAGATGTTGTTTATATTTACACAAGAATTTATTGACCCATACTTAACGACTTTTGTGAAAAGCTCAAAGAAAATTAAAAATAGGTTATAAGAGTTATGTCCCTGTTATACAGGGTGTTTCATTAAGGTTTGCCATCGACCATATTTCGGGAACTACAGTGCATGGAAACTCAGGAAAGAATTCGTAATTAACGTAGCCCTAAAAAAATCCGGAAAATAATTTTTAAGTTCCGCATTAGCATGCAAAACAAAAATCTGTACATTAAAGAAAGAGGTTGAATCATAAATAAGTAAAAAAAATTTTTTTATCAATGCAGTTACAAATTAGCACATTATAAAGCAATTCAAAATTGGCAAGTTGATTAACCCTTTCACTGCTGAACCGGTTTTTAAAAGTTGTGCTCACTGTGCTGCAGCGGGAGACCCGTGCGTTTGCGGCCGCTTCACGCAGTTAAAGCAGCGGAGACCCGTGCGTCTGCGGTCGCTTCCCGCAGTTAAATTATATACTAAAGCGTTGAATAAATGCGGTTTTCGCAGCTAACTGAATACCTTCTTACAAGAATATTCCTGTCGCGACTTGATTCTTTCCCGATCTATAAAAATCATGATTTTTTTTTTAATTCAAGTGATTTAAACCCTGGTTAACTTAGAAAAACTTAACAAAAAATATGTTATAAAATAATAAAAATAACCTTAGTTCAGTTTGTTCTTCCTCTTCGTCACTATCTAAAATGTTTTCCCATTCCATGTCATCTTCATGCATTGTTACGTCTATGTCCTCTTCACTATCGCTATTAGCTAATATATTGTAGAGTTCTTCATCAGTAAGGTTTTTTTTACGCGCCATAATGGGACAAAACTACCATAAAATACAACAAGCTTGAACAATCCAAGCGGCACCGGTCAAATACGCACGTGGTCTAAACGCCAGTCTACAAACACCTGACACACCCCGTCGTCACTCTCCCACCCAACCTTAAAAAAGCCGCGGAAAACAACCTATTTTCAAGGTCCTAAATAACGGTATTTTATTTGCGTCCGCGGTGGTTTACCGCAGTTAACCCTACGTAAATATCAGTGACCGTATAAACGAATGCCGCCGAAAAGAACCTATTTTTAAGGTCCTAAATAACGAATTTTCATTTGCGACGGCGGTCGCTTCCCGCAGTAAACCCTGCCTCCATGCCTGCGTAAATATCAGTCACCCGCACGGTCAGCACGAATTTTTTTGCGTCTATATCGGCTTCACGCAGTGAAAGGGTTAATAGAAATAACTTTAAAATATTGTATGCTTTTTTTCTAAAAAAAAAAAGTGATGTGGACTAATTTTTAATTTGATCATATTTAGAAAATACACTTTGTATTATATTTTAAACAGAAAGTTTATAATATGGATAAAAAAATAAAATATTTACTTACTGATGACTTTACTTCTTTCTGACAATTAGAACGTACACAAGAAAGACAATAAACACAAATATATTACACCAAACATTGTCACAGCCAAGCATGCGTGCAATAACCAGGAAATCAAGATAGGAATGGCCGATTTTTGCATAGAAAACACGAAGAAATGGACACGGCACATCAAAATCATTTTTTCAAATTACGACTCCCATCCTCAATAATATCACTTGGTATCTGTTGGTAACTAAGAATTTTCTTAATCAAAATTCACAAAATGATAGGGACTATAAATTTATAACGAGTTATTACAATAAGCTTGATTGATAAATACAAGTTTGTAGGAATCTTGATATAACATTAAATAGGATATAGAGTCAAATTCAGCTAAACAAAATATTTTATTTCTGCCAATTAATGTAAAAACAAGATATTTTCTTTGTTTTAATGGCATCATTTCTTGTCAGGAAAAGAAACTTTTTTGTTTTTCAAACTAAAAATAGTCATTTTTGGTCACGTAAAAATAAGAACAAATAAAAATTAGTTCAAGATACCAAGTCATTTTTAAAAGTGTAGTGAGTTGCATTGGCAAACTATGTACTGACTTGTCTGCATAATCTACAGTCAAGGTCTTCATTGTGCAGTTGCATTCTGTGCAGGTAGTTTTCAACAGTCAAGTGTCCAATCAGAATTCCTGTAGTAGTTCTCATCTTCCCGTTCATCTGAAACAGCTGTTTCGTTAGAGTTTGGTCTGAATTCTCAATGGAAGATTTACTGTGCACCTAATAGGGTTATCGAGCATGGACCAACTTTTGGCGCTATTTAAGAGCCTTCCATACCAGCGTGAAACGCGGCATCGTTTCCTGGCTTGTCTAATTGCAAATTTAATACAAAAATATTACCAATGGGTTCACAAGAACTTCTAGTTTGGCGGATGATAGCTTTTTTTTCAAAAAAAATAATCCGCCATGCAGAACATAAAAATAGAAATATCGCGGCTATTCATGTTAATTTCTTGTTTTCCAGTAAAATTACAAGCGAGTATTAAGTATTATCTTAAAAGTCTCCACTGACGCCGCGCAACTCGTGAAATTCGTTTTTATAAAGTGGGGTTACGAACAAAAAGCCCTTCTTTCTTACAAAAAAAATATATTAAATTACCACCTACGAAAAATTTTAAATTTAAATGTCGTTGTCTTTCCACCTTTTTAAAAGTTTTTTCTAAAAGTGTAAATGTTTTTTTAATGTAAAATGATGTTTTACTAATTGACTTGTTGACTTGGGTGCGTCCTACTTGTAATCTTTATGTGGTGACCTTATTACCTTACGCCCTGATGATGACATTGTAGGCTGAAACGCGTAAGTGATGGTAATTTAATATATTTATTTGTAAGAAGGAAGATAGGGCTTTTTGTTTCTAACCCCACCTTATCATGTCCCTTCTGGAGAGTAGATACGACTTCGTTATTCGTTTTTCTAATATTGTGTAGGTATATAAAAAATGACAAACACAGGTACAATATGTGCGATGTGGTGGAAATGCACTATTTGTTCGTGATAACTCATAGACTACTGCTTGCTCTTAAATTTTGGTTCTGCAACTAATAAAAAAATTCTCATTTGTTGCACACTTAATTGCCCACACTGTATAAAATGGTTTTTTATATTAGGCTACGTTTCAGCTCCTTTACTTAAGTAAATACTGAAAAAAAGAGCACATCTTAAACGAATTTATATATTCCCACTTTATTTTAAAAATAAATTCTCTTTTTGGGCAAATTCAGCAGGACTTAAAAATCAATCAGCCAGGATGGTAAACCTACCCAAATATGTCAGGCCTTAAACGCAAGCCATATCTCATCCCATACGGCATCCTTGGGGAATTGGTTATTTTCTGGAAATTGTTTTGTTTAACTTGATTAAAAGTGATGTGTTGATGGATAACAGGCACTAGTTCGATTAAAACAAGGCAATTCAGCCAATGCTCGTAGTTAATATGATATTTTAGACAAACACTTTTTTTATTAAAATATATATTAATTTTTGCTTAGTTAAAATTTAAAAAAAAAGGCATATTTTGATATATCTAAAACCATAGAAAGAACCTACCACGGACAAACCAAATTATAAAACGTAGAATGTGTATGTTTAGCTTAGTTCTACTCTATCTGAAGTTAGCAGATGTTCTTTTCTGTTGATGTCAGAGAATATGGTTGTAGTTCTCTGGTTGATGTTACAATGGTATTTGGCAGCAGTAAAGAGTTTTAACCTCACTTTATTTAGGTAATCAATTTTGAATTTAGTAACTTTCACAAGGTATTTTTGAAATTCTTTTTCATACAATTTTCAATTTCTGTTGGTTTAATTTGTGATGAATTGTGGTATATTTTGTCTATTATTTTTGACTAATTGGGTAATGTAAAATTTTTAGAAAATAACTCGTAAGGACTGTTTTGCTACTTATAATAAAATTAAAGGGTTTGTAAATTTCAGTCTATGTGCCAAATAATTATTACATATTGTTTAATTTAAAAATAAAAGTTATACATGCAATTTATTTATACAGGGTGGGGACTTTAACTGGAATAAACTCGATATTATTAAAACTGCTGATGTGGGGGGTTTTGGAGCATGCTAAATTGGATTATGATGTTGGCGCAGTTGCCAGATTTCTCAGCTTTGCGCTACACGTAGTAATTTTGTTATTTTAAATAGAATACCCAATTTATTTTTATTGCAGTGCATTAGGCGTGTCAAATTTAGTAAGATTCCAAATTTACAAAATTCTATCTTCACTTGTTTCTGAGACATGACAACACAGCATTTTCAAAAAAATAAAATTCAATTTTTATTTTTATTTTAGAATGATCATTAGGCTTGTCGGAAACGCCCGAAAAGATGAATACCTTATGAACAGTGGGCGCTGCTTCATATTTTCGGGCGTTTTCGACAAATTTAATGCTCATTCTAAAAAAATTGAATTATTAATTGAAAATGCTGTGTTGTCATATCTCAGCACCAAGTAGATATAAAATTTTGAAAAATTGGGACCTTATTAAACATGACACGTCCAATTCACTGCAATAAAAATAAATTGGGCATTCCATTTAAAATAACAAAATTACTACGTGTAGCGCAAAGCTGAGAAATATGGCAACTGCGCCGACATCATAATCCAATTCCGCATGCTCCAAAACCCCCACATACCTAATTTTGTAGGCGCAACTTTAGCAGTTTTAATAATATCGAATTTATTCCAGTTAAAGTTCCCACCCTGTATATACAATATGAAACGTTCAAATGAAAAACCAAATTTTTATAAAAACATATTTTTTGAGTTTTAGTAAAAATAAAGCAAAATTCTACATTCGGTTTTTTATTTTCTAAACCATTCTAACAATTAAAATTTTTAGTAATTTTATAAATAATAAAATCATAAAAATATATAGGTAGGTATAAATAAAATAAAAAAAAAATAAAAATAGAAATCAAAAAAAACACATGGAGCATTAAAATATCACTTTTAAGCTCAAAATAACCTTTGTATGTTTTAGATACTAATGGCAGCAAACATAACTGAGTTGCATTTTTGAAAGCAAAAAAATAGAAGGTTCTAGAAAGCGTACATTAAAAATATTTTCTTTCTTCAAACGTAAACTGGCACTTATTATAGGGGATTGCCTGAATTCCTTCTGGGATTTTTGCCGAATTACATTAAGTTTGGAAAAAAAAGGGTTTTTTGGGTGTGGCACCCAAAAAAATTTTCCTCTGTGGCGCTGATTCGTCGCTTTCCCTACCTTTTGGGCTCCCCCAAACTAAAATTCTGGCTTCGCCCCTGAGTCGATAACCTCCCTCGGTAATTCTCTTCTCATGTAACCTAATATGTAATTATTAAATTTAAATTTCAGGCAAACTTTTTCTTTTGGTGCACTATTACTAATTTAATTACGATTATTTCTAAAAAATCCCTCGTAGCCCACGCACTGCTAAGTAACTAAAGTACTTATAGAAGTAATGGCGCCAACCGCAGCGTAATACATCTACCTTTGGCCCCCCCACAAAATCGCTGGTCCGCAGATTTGGTGACCATCCCTCTAGACCAATGCGAATAAAACAATCCTGTAAGCAAGAGAAAAATAAACACATGGTACCAACTTAACGAAAGACGAAGAAAAATATACATTCCTTTGTCACTCTGTGGGCTTTTTCCAAATATTTTTTTGATTGAAGTTCTGATGAACGTTACAATGTAGTAGACAAGTGCGGGAAAAAGATCTTAAGGCAGTCCTGATATGGGGAAACTTAATTGAAGCTGTAGTAGCGTAGAAACTAGAAGATTGGGCGACTAGACTACTGGAGTTGCCTCTCATCCTCAGTCGGCCAATATTATAGCGCGCGACTGGAGTATTTGTTGAATCCAGTTTTATTTATGATTTGAAAAAATGTTCGGCGCACAATTCAAAATTTTTAACAGTTTTTTTTGAATCAGCTCTAGTTTATGAAATATTGGTATTCAAAACCTTGATATTATATTGCTTTACTTATTAACCCAACTTAATATGGATAGGACGCAATATAATACGATATCTAGTGACTAGCGGATTGT
Organism: Polydrusus cervinus; assembly: GCA_935413205.1. Taxonomy (NCBI): domain Eukaryota; kingdom Metazoa; phylum Arthropoda; class Insecta; order Coleoptera; family Curculionidae; genus Polydrusus; species Polydrusus cervinus. Next base: position 17,599,469 of record OW284510.1, read on the forward strand.
TAGTGACATTTTGTTTGCCAAGAAATAAGATTTCTTTTAAAGGCGAATGTTCTTTCTGCATTCTACTATTCCATAATACAGGATAAAAGAGGAATATTTAGTCAAGCCAAGCCACTTTGTTGACCTAAAATGACGCTAATCCACTTATGTAGCAAAGTTCTGGGATTCTTGTGTTTTGGTTACAATATTCAAGTAACCTTCAAATAAAATTAGAGGCCACGTATCTCAAAAATTCGACATGCTGGCCAAAATCTGGGAGTTTATTTCAAATCAGCCTCAACGATCCCAATTTATCTATAAGAGCAATACAACGTCTTATGCAACAGAGAAAAAATTAAATTTCTACTGTGTAATAATAGATGTCTACTGTCGAAAAATAAAATTAATTGGGAAGAGAAGGAAAGAGGGATGGAAAACGGCGCTTTATCAAAGTCTAATTTTTATATTTAATAAAATTTAAAAGAAACCTCAATAATTTATTATAAATAATTTGTGCTTTATTCCTTTCTTTTTAAAAAAAATCCTAAATTATTTTTTTCTATTTAAAAAGCACTAAAATTGAACTGACTGAAATCACCCGAAGGGTGGGGGAATACTGGTATATGACACCTTATTAATCAGGTCCTAACTTCATCCTTGAGGTCCATTAATTTGATTTGAATGAAAACCCATGATCTAATCTAAAAGACTATCGTCTACTCTATTTAGTTATAGCGTGAAACTAATATTTTATTAATTATAAGTACGTAATCTAAACTGCTGGACAATTGCTTTCGAGCAAGAAACATTCCCCCTAAATTTAACAGTTAATATTTTCTGAACCAGATATGATATCAACCTACGGTTCTGAATAGTTGATAGATTTATCCCTTGGGAAACAATTGTCAACGTTGGATTTTCTTTAACTGTCGGAGAATTTTATATACAGAGGGTATTGAAGAAGACGATGATTTTTGCTCCAATTTTAATGGCGTGTAACTTTCACAATAATATTTTTAAATTTTATCACTCTACGTCAATTGAATCACTGGTTTATAGCAAAGAAAGTAATTTGTCAAATTTTTGATATCTGCTATATTTTAAGAAATACCGATTTCAACTTATTGGTAGCTAGATCTCACTGTGCGTTGTATCGTGCGAACTTTGCGAGTGATTATTATACCTTATGAAAAGCTTGATTATGTTTAGTAACAATAATAGTTGTACCTAAATGTTATGATGTACAGTGGCGTACTTATAAACACCTATATGGCTATGATTCACGAGTATCTCACAATTCACAATTCTTCACGATTGGTTTATATTATATGGAAAGACTCGCCCCTAGATTAGGTAATTTTTTTTTCATATCGCACTACAGGTATATCAAACAGTGTGTTTACAAAATTTTAACAAAGATAATTTTTTAAATTTTGGAAAAAATTTATTTATTAATTTCTAACTTTCTAACACCATTCCTAAAATTAAACTTACATTGAAAGATACTTTGATATTAAATATCACTAGCTGCCGTCAAACCAAACCCCGTCCATCCGAGGAGGGCCTACACGGTTTAAATACCATCAAAATAAAACTAGCATTACTTAATTTTAAGGATCCCCCAATTGTGAGATACTCGTAAATCATAGACATATAGGTGTTCATAAGTACGCCACTGTACATCACAACATTTAGGTACAACTATTGTTACTGAACATAATCAAGCTTTTCATAAGGTATAATAATCACTCGCAAAGTTTGCACGATACAACGCTTAGTAAGATCTAGCTACCAATAAGTTGAAATCGGTATTTCTTAAAATATAGCAGATATCAAAAATTTGACAAATTACTTTCTTTGCTATGAACCAGTGATTTAATTGACGTAGAGTGATAAAATTTAAAAATATTATTGTGAAAGTTACACGCCATTAAAATTGGAGCAAAAATCATCGTCTTCTTTAATACCCTCCTTATATAAAATTTTCCGACAGTTAAAGAAAATCCAACATTGACAATTGTTTCCCAAGGGATAAATCTATCAACTATTCAGAACCGTAGGTTGATATCATATCTGGTTCAGAAAATATTAACTGTTAAATTTAAGCGAAATTTTTCTTGCTCGAAAGCCATTGTCCAGCAGTTTAGATTAAGTGATCGCCATTCCTCAACTCACCCCTATAGTTTCATCCATGGACACACTGTACATACATTTTAAAAAATCGAACAGAAGATTTAAGAGTATGGGCTAAGTGTTTAAAATCAGAGTTATTATAATAATGTAGTTCTTTTATTATAAATATATTGGTAATAATTTTTATTTTTTCAGAATGTTTCCGTGACAGTTTCCATTCTAACTCTGGCGTTCATCTCAATAGATAGGTGGTATGCGATTTGTTTTCCGCTGAAATTTAAATCAACCACAGGAAGAGCCAAAACCGCCATTTGCGTCATATGGATCATTGCTTTAGTGTGTGGTAAGTGGTATTTTAGAATAAGCATCTAACGGAAACGGTTAAATTTCCTACTTTAATTAATTTTAAAAATGTACTTTATCTACTTTCATTTAGTAATATGAATTTTACAGTTCTGTAAATCGTTTTGTAAGGGCATCTAGTACAGCACTAGTGCTGTAATAGAAGACTTTACAGCACTAGTGCTGTAATGAAAAAAACCGGTTTTATTAAAATTTTGCTGTTAAACAAATTCTCGCATAATTTTGGTTATCGAGAATGGAATCACAATTTTTGTATACAAATCATTGTGTTCAATATGATCCAACATTAACTTAGCTAGTTCTTCGCGCCGACAAGCCCCAAAAATGCCGATTATCATAACAACCTTTATAAGTAAATATGTTTCATCATCTGCAGTACTAAGAAACTTAAATACTTCTTCCTTTGTGAAAACTTTGAACTTTTTGACCTTGTAACCCTCTGAACTTTTTTTCAAAAATGCTATTAACTGAGAAAATCTGCTTATACCTTGATTTTTCTTGACTAAAATCATAGTTCTCGGCATTGAGTAGTGAGTCCATAGTGTAGATGGTTTCTGGGAGCGTTGCTTTACGGAAAAATAACCCAAAAGGATTTTCTCAGACACCTCCTTTATTTTGTTAGCTTTGCACCAATCTTCAAACTTCTGATACTCCAACTCATACCGCGCCTTGGATTTTGTCGGAACTAAACTTGAGATCGCTTCGTTTGTCGCTGCTTCTATATCAGAGGGTAAACTTCCATCAGAATCGCTCATTTTGAAAAACGCTTTTTATATTTTTGAATTTGTTTGACAAAGTTTCGACAGTAACCATGCGAAATAGTAACTATGCGAAAGGTAACATAAAAAACTTGATTAGTAAACTAATAGCAGGTGCATTTTTATTTTTAAAAATGCCTTTTGCCAAATATTTTTATTCATAGATGAAAGTAGATAAAATTTTGTACAATATTCTTGTTGTAAATTCATATTACTACACTCGATGTTTTATTAATCTCGGCTGACGCCTCGTTTGACAACTTTAACATCTCGTGTTGTAATATGAATCTTTACAACACTTATATCTTAAATAACTATTACAATTTAAAAATTAAATGATATAACAGTTAAAACTCTGGCGGCACATAGGCAGTCCTATGTGAATTTACTTGAACTTTTCTTGAAAGAAACTGTATTATTCTGTAGGCAACAACAAGTTTAATGAAAAATGTATGATGAAGGTACACCTTCCGTTGCTCGAAAATTGTGAAATAGACGATGGCTGTCAATAAATTGTAATTTGTTTTTTCCTAAAGACTACTGGGGACCCATATTTTACGAGCTTGATAAAAAATACATTTTTGTGTCACTCTCATATTTTATTTATGGATAAAATGGATGGAATTTATGTTTTTTTCCTCAATTTCCGACACAATATTTCAATTTATATTAAAAACTTGTGATGCATAAATTTGCCTCTACTGGGAAAAACATATGCGTAGGTATAGGTCATTGCCAATGCTAAAATTTATAGTATACCGTAAAACGGGGTTACTTTGCGCCGCTTTTTGCACAATTTTTTTTATTGAAAGATAAAAATATCTTAATACTAATATAACTATTTTATGATTTTCGGTGGATATCATTAAGCTCATTAACTAAGTCTCATTACATTTTTAAGTTAATTCATTGCAAGATTAGGACAAAAATTCGACTTACATCCTGGTGCAAAGTATACCACGGAAAGGGTATACTTTGCTCCACTTCATTTTAAACTAGTTTTACCGTTTTATCTACAATTAAAGCAAAGTAACCACAACTAGTCATACTTTGCACCATTTCAGATATTATGCAAAGTATCCCCAATTTCGTAAGAAAGTGGGGATTCTTTGCACCAGTTATACGGTGCAAAGTATTCCCAATTTTATATGGAAATTGCCAATGTAAACAAAAAAAATAGAAAAACCTAAATATGTATTTTATTGACCTATTTTATTACCTGCATCTCTAAACTAATAATTGTACATGCGATTGAACGGGTACTTACCAATATTTATCAGCTTAGGCTTTCTCGGCAAGAAGATTTTGCACAGCTTTAAAATGTGACAATTTAGAGGATATATATTATGGCGGGAAATGATTGACAAATGACGGAATGCGGGAATGTCTAATCTCTTGAGATGATATATTGCAGTGTTCTTTCTCTGCACATGACATTAGTAGGGGCCTCAAATTAAGATAGAGCACTGTGCTACCGAAAATAATATTTTACAGCGTTGGTGCAAAGTTACCGTACTGAGTGAAAAGTAACCCCGTTTTACGGTACGTAAGAACTAAGGTACTTTTTACATTTTCCGAATATTTCTTTGTTATTATACAGGGAGGAATTTTTAACTGGAATAAATTCAGTATTATAAAGCTTCTTTATATTCCGACGTGTCATAATGACATTATTATGGATTTCATCTTCAGTGTCAAAATGACATACTTTATAGGACTGAGTACTATAATGATTTCATTATAGGACTGAGTACTATAATGAAAAATAGACGCAAAAATGTATTTAAGGCAAAATGGAACAAAATTTAATGATTAAAATTAAAAGTAACATTATTACAATTCGTTAAATTCATGTTGGACATAGGAGTTGAAATTGTTGCATTGTTGTGATTTTTAACTTCTATGGTTTCTGTTTCTTCTGAGGGAACGACAGTCGATGAAACACTCGATAATGATTTCTTCCCGAGAATGGCTGATGAAATTCTTTTCTTGTTTTCGTAAGAGTTCTCTATATATCCTTTAGCAACTGTGTCACTTTTCCAGCCACCATGGCGTTTGAAAGTGTGAAAATCGACTCCTAAATCAGCAGCAATGAAGCTGAAAAACTCCGGAAACAGTGACCTGTGTATTCGGCGGAATGGGGTAACTTTAAAAAAGCAGCGATCGTTTTGCACATATTTCCGAAAGTATGTATACCCACTGGTTGCTTTGTACATATTTTGTTGTTTCTAAATGATAGAAAAAAACGAGAAACTTCGTCATCGGGGGTATCATTGCTACATAGGTCCGAACAAGCTGCACCATATTTATTCCTTCGACATCGCCAGGCGTTACGTTAAATTCTCGGGGAACGTTGGTTTTTGTACTAGGGATGAAAATTCGAAAAACAACCCCCTCATCGTGTACATCTTCTATCCATAAGTTTCTTAACACAACTCTTCGACACGCTCCACTTATACCTATTATCATTGACACTTTTAATAGCAAGTATGTTTCGTTGTCTGCCTCTTGTAAAAACTTTGCAATATTTTCTTCAGTCAAAGTCCTAGATTTTTTGGGTGTGTAAGAATCAGATTTTCGTTTTAAACAAGCTATCAATTGATTGAACTTACTTATGTCGACGTTTTTCTTAAGTAATAGTGTACTCCTTAATATAGAGTAATAACTCCATACACTCGAAGACTTTTTCTTCATTGATTAGGTGCCTGGTAAGTCGTTATCAACAATGCATTAATATCAGGTTGCTAGGGAAATAAATTATAGAAATTTAATAGTTTGCAGGTGTAAAACTTACTTACAGCACTAGTGAGGTAAAGTGATACTTACCGCACTCAAATCCGTGCGGTAAGTATTTACTTACCGAACGCTTGTAGATAAAATATATTTTGATTTTATATCTTTAATTTTTGCACCATTTCGTGCACTCTTTAGGACAAATTTGTGTATGCATAGGTTATGGGATAGGCGATTTAATTCAAATAAAAAATAACAAATACGTTCCGACAGATTTGCATCCTTTTGAAGTATATTCTTAACCTCAGTTTTGTTAAGTGTTATGCGTAAAATTTACAAGGTGTATATTTGGTTTCTTTATGCTTGACCACTGTGCACTGTGATTGGTCAGTTTCATATCCTAACTAGAATGGATATGAAACTCTCCGTTCGGTTTACTGAAATAGCCCACTTTAGTTTAAAGAAAACAGTAAATATCCATGTGTAAGTAAATAAAAGTTATACTTTAATAGCATTTATTTACTGATGATATAAAATGGCTGGTTAATTTTGAAGCTATAACTAAATGCAAGCTTAAATTACCTTAAAATTTACTTAACATAAACTTAATTTTAGACAAAAAAATATATCTTATTACTATATTACGTACGACACGTCGTCATAATAAACAAAATCGGATAAATGCAAGTCTTTAGTCTCAGTTATTTACTGCAATCAATCAAACCCTAGAAAACACAACACCGATTTATAGAAATTATTTATGGATAGTCAGATTTTTTTTACTTTTATTCACATTTATTTAGGTTAGTGTTCAACGAGAGGATGTAGATGTAGGTTGAGGCGTTTTTTGATTTGGTTTGGAAATTTGGAAAAATGGCAGCGCTTTTTGGAGAAGGAAGAAAATAAAAATAGAAAATAAATTAAAGTAAATAGGTAGTAACCAACAGGACAACAACAGGATATTTTATATGTTGGGTTGCACAGAGATTGTAAACAACAATTAACTAATCAGGCGATATTGTGACATTAATGACATATGTATACAAGTGATTTTCTCACAATCATGGTGGTGTGCTAACTATAGTTCTTAACCCTAGATTGCCAACCTACGTAAAATTTAAGTACAGTTTTTTTTAAACTTGAGATAAATGGCCGCCTATTATTGATATCCTCGTTCTGCCGCTCAAGCAGTGCATCTAACATCACCACAACATTCGGCTGCCGACGTGTTTCTAATGTAGCAGTTGTGGGTTGTATGCGACCAAAAAAAAGAGTGATTTTTGACGCGTAAATTTTACGTATAGATGTGGTATGAATGCGCTGAATTCGTAAAGATATGTTATAAATGCGATAAGTTCAACTAATCTTATTATGTGTATTTTTTGGTTATTCCAATTGTTTAGATTCAGGAAATGTTTGTTATTTTTCAATAAAAATAAGTAATTACTTTTCAATTAAAAAATTAAAAGGTTTGAGACAATTTTTGCACATATGTGTAATATACGTAACATTTACGTATTGTTGTCATCGACGTATATATTTTCAACGTTGGCGATCTAGGGTTAATTTACTAGCAAGGCAAATTGTCACGTTATGGCAGCTCAGTGGTAGAATCCAGGTTTAATCTCCGGACGGGTGTACACTTTAAAAAAAAAGTATACCCAAAATTTAGAGGTAAGATTGTAGTATGGCCTACTCCCGATCACTATACATTAAGGGCGGATAGTCCTGCCTTTGGGAGACTGACAGATAAACCATTGCGTACACGTGGTTTGGATCCCACGTAAAAAACGATATATCCCGTCTGGCTGGCATTACCCAGACGTTAAACAAAAAAGATACACTAAGCCGTTCGGCTGCACAGTATCGTGACAATAGATCAACCCTCCTTTAACCAACCAACAAGACAACTTTGATTGTAAGTATAACAGTTCTGCAACTGTCATTGGTGTCACAATCAAACTTGTCTTATATATATAAAAAACTTGAAAAATTATTAATTAATTATTATTTAAAAAGCTTTATCTATCCCACCAGAAGTTTTTTTAAATGGTGATATTATGAATAAATAGACCCCGATGGCTATAGACCTAAATCCGTCACTGGAAATACAGCTTTATGCGCATTTACTGGCTTCATACAATACACCAATGGGTTTCTACATTTTAGCGAGTTAACGAACAAATGTATTTAAAGCTACAAGTTCTAATTTCCCTTTCTTCAAATTCTTAGAGCCGATTTCGCCATATTTTAATTTGTCCAAGACCTATCAAGTGTCATTGTAGGTCCAAGAATATACCTCGGAGATACCAAACAGTGCTTGGTTTACTTCGGGCAAACCAAAATATGGCATGATCGGCTTTGGCAAGCACATAAAAAAGTCATCTGGAATGTTACTTTCCTGAATGATGAAAAAAATTATTTATACAAATTTAGAATAGAAGTTACTTAGTTGTTAATTACTTAATACTTATTAATATGAATTAATATTTCTGAATAATTGTTATTCGTGTTGGGTTATCTCCAATTCTTAAGTCATGGAAGTTTCTGTTTGGAACTATAGTTGGAACGACTGATGTGGTAAATCCGTGTTCGTCTTGAGATGCATTTTGAAGCTCAATATTGGTGATAATTGTCTCCAAGCTCGGACGACGATCTGAAATAAATAAAATAGTAGAAGATTTAACGTCATCAAATAAATATTAAATTAAAAATAACATATAACCGCTACTCCTAGTTGAAGTGTGAGTGAGGCAGCTTTTGGTTTTGTGAAAAAATGGATAAAAAAGAATTTCGTGTGTTAATAAAGCATTGCTTTTGGGTGAAAAAAAATACTGTTGAAGCCAAGGTTTGGCTTGATAAATATTATTCGGACTCTGCACCAGGAAAATCAACTATTCAGAAGTGGTTTGCTAAATTTAAACAAGGCGAAATGAGCATCGAAGACGATGCACGCAGTGGATGCCCCAAAGAGGCTGTTACCGAAGAAAAAAAAGATCGTAAAGTGAAGTTGATCGAGAAATCACGAAAAAACGGCCCCATTTGAAGAAGCCGACGCACATCTTCGCAGGCAGCATGAAGTATTGCGCCTCAACAAGGACCTGGAAGAAATTTTGGCTTGGGGTGACAGTAACCAAGTCGAATTTAATGCTAAGAAAACGCAGGCAGCAGTCTTCTCCAAAAAGGTTAACATTGCAGAACCGGATATAGTCATGGCAGGACACGCAATTCCCCTGGCACCGTCTATTAATTTGCTGGGGGTCAATCTGGGAGGTAATATGTCTTGGCATGATCACGTTGCCGCAATTGCCAAAACAGCTGCACAGAAACTTGGTGTACTTTTCCGCACCAAAAGGTTGTACACACCTCATCAACTTTTGACACTCTACAAAGCCCAGATTCGACCATCATTAGAATATTGCTCTCATGTCTGGAGCTCTGCACCCAAGCACACCCTTCGGCTACTGGATTCCATTCAAAGGAGAGCCGTTCGTCTGATCGGCGACCCCGAGCTGACCAAGACCCTCGATAGCCTGGAGCATCGAAGACAGGTTGGTGATTTGGCTCTCTTTTACAGATATTTCCATGGCAGGTGTTCGACTGACATTGCCCACTTGATTCCACCTAGAGCAATGCAAAACAGAAATACACGGCAAACCACTGCCGCTCATCCATATGTTGTTCAGCTTAGTACTCCTCGAACTTCATAGTTCAAGAATTCTTTCATCTGGAGAACGTCATCTTTGTGGAATGATCTTCCTGAGGTCGTGTTTCCCAATGAATACAATCTTCAACGTTTCAAGACCAACGTTAATCGCTTTTTTCGCACTCGCACCGCTCCCAGAGCGCCTTAAAGGATTTTTCCTACAGTGCAGGTGTTTTATCATAAAAAAAAAAAAAAAAAAAAAAAAAGAAAAAAGTGCTGTTTCATCAAAACAATGAACCGTGTCATAAATCAATGAAAACGATGGCAAAATTATATGAATTAGACTACAAATTGCTTCCCCATCCACTATATTCTCCAGATCTGGCCCCCAGTGACTTTTTCCTGTTTGCAGCCCTTAAAAGAATGCTCGCTGGAAAGAAATTTAATACTGATGAAGAGGTAATCGCCGAAACTGAGGCATATTTTGAGGCTAAAGAAAAATCGTACTATAAAAACGGCATCGAAAAATTGTATGACCGCTATAATCGTTGTATCGCCCTCGAAGGCAACTATATTGAATTTAAAACCGAATTTTGTCAAAAAAATATTTTTTATTATGTTAGCCTGCGAACTTTTCAGCCCAACTGTTACTTGTCAAATGACAACCCATGCAGCATTTTTCCGACGTCCGGCGAATATTGTACTTTGTACAACCTGGGACGTTGCATTAGGAATAAATAATAGCCAGCACTCGACTATGAAGAAGTAACGGCGGCACACAATGGCGGTATTGGTAATATTTTACAACGTTGTAGTTCTATACCAAATCCGACGTTGTAACGATGGCACTACACAACTACTAAGTTTCAGTAATATAAGTACAAAATGGCTACGTCGACGCGACCTCGGCCTTATAACCAAGTTTAGTTATTTTTAGTTCTAAAATTAATTCATCTTTTAGGTTGGTAACCTAAACAAAACTTATTTTTCACATTTTTCTAACCTTACTTTTTGAAAAATAGTTATTTGGTTTGCTATATTTAAAAATGACACGATATAATAATATAAACTAGAATATACTAAATAAATGAATATATGGCCCCATAGGAAAAACTCGTTTGGAGAAAGATCAGGTGATCTGGCCGACCAGCTTATCACATGGTTTGGTCCAATCACATTTCCTTAGAAAGCCTCAAGAAAAAAGTTCCTTATTACGATGGAATTGTGAGCTGGACAGCCGTCCATCTAAATCCAGACCTACTGATTTTCACCAGCGACAGCTTCCAATACAGGTTCAATTTAATTTTGCAACAGATCCAGAAAACTTGCAGATGTTAAAGTTCTATCCAGAAAAAAAAGCCCAATTATGTGGTGTCCAAAAATCCCGGTCCAAACATTAATTTTCTAAGGGTATTGGGTTCGTGTAGCGATAAAGCGATTGTCGTTTTCTTGACTCTAATGCCCGTATCCACCATTATATATATTAGCATTTATCGAGATTTAATTAATTTGCATCATACAATAATTGCGTAGGTATTTGTTTAGTTACTTTTACTACTTATGCAATTTTTGTTAAGTCGTCTGATTTTAAAATTTCTTACCTATAAAAAGTTTAAAAAATACCTGTTGTTAAAAATTGAAATATATTGATTTTTGTCTTCGATAAGGTCCTTGATTTTTGTAGGGTAGGGTAGGGTAGTAACTTAAAAAATGTGTGAACCCTTTCTAGCATTAAAATGGGTAAAAATTCCAGAATAGGAAAAAATAAAGGTTTGGTTGGATTAATAAGTATTTACTATAAATTTACCTAACATAAATAAGATTTTTATTAAATAAAAGAAAAAGAATAACTTTTTATCAAATGAAAAGATGAAACTTTTTCAAATTATATTAGATAAGTATATGGAGATATTAGAGAATAAAGCAGAAATAATATCTTTAAAATTACACGCATTTCTACATAATTATCCTGTATAGTTTTGTAGGGAATTAATAAAGCTTTCACTGTTGTTATTTATTGATTTTTATTAGTGCATGTAAAATAAACACCTACATTTCTTAAAAAATCAAAGAAAAATCACCTTTCTCTATGTAATAAATACCGAAAAAAGTTAGGTATGTTATGTATACAAAGAACTAAATGTAACCACCAATGTAATAATGCATTTTGATATTTTTTAATTAGAATTTGGAGTTAGAAACAATAAAAATCTGGGAGACTACAGCCTTTGAACCTATGGAAATGAACTTGAAAACGGATATAGTAATAAATAATGTAAAATCTCTATATAACAAATTTTAAATTTTAAAAATAATACTAAACAAACCAACATGGTGTAACTTGAATTTCATTTAGTACGTTGTTTTTTTAATTGTCTTTTGTACTCAGCGTAAGGCATCTAAAACCCAACAGTAATCGGCCAAAACTGCTGAGCTCTATTTCCCTTGATATCTCTTTTTCATAGTTTAACTATCCTGGTAAAAATGTTATCCATGCTCGTCACTAACATTCATTAATTTGATGAAAGAAGTCTGGGTGGGAGTGTAAAGAATATATTTTTAACATGTCGCAACCTAATTTCTGATAAGATTTTAACAGAAATTCCACCATTTCCTTACCATTTTCTAATTTATGATTCCCTAAAAAGTTCTCCACGACAAGCTTGAATGAGTTTCATGCTAATTTTTAAGCACCACCTATAATTTTATGAAAGTATTTATCTTTTATTTATTATTTTAATATTTGGGGCCGACGAATAGCCAAATATTTAACAAGAAATCACAATAAAATAAAATAAAAATCCTTTATTTCCTTTTGACTACTGTATAGGTAGTATAGGATATTGTCATTATACATTGATAATATATAGGTATAAAAAATAAAACAATATTTAAAACGAACAGGTAAACAAATACATACAATAAAAAAAATCATACACAATCCCATCAGTTTGGACATTATTGAATAAATAATCAAAATTTAAATTTAAGGTACTCATTAGTGGAGTAAAAAGCGTTTTCAAGTAGAATACCTTTAACTAACTTATTAAACTTTTTTGGATGATGTAGTTGCTTAATTCCTTGTGGCAGTTTATTAAATAACTTAATTGGTAGGACTAAAGGACTGTGAGCCACAGCAGACAATCTATGAAGTGGTATGTCAATATTAAAATTCTGTCTAAAATGATAATGTTCATTTGATTCACGGGTCAGAGAAAATACGTCCAAGTTTGCCTTAGCATAAGTCAGACAATTCAATATAAATAGGGAATGGAATGTTAAAATACCTAGCCGGGGAAAAAGTTCACGGCATGAAGAAGTACGTCTTTTAAATGTCATGGTTCTAATTATTCTTTTGCTCCTGAATAAAGATTTCGTCAGCCCTAGAGCAACCTCCCCAGACCAAAATTCCGTAATTCAAGCAAGAGTGGACATATGAAAAATAATAAAGCTTCAAAAGATTTATATCGATCTTATCGCGCAACTGCCAAATGACAAAACAATACACAGCGAGCTTCATCAGAACAAAGTCTATTTGCTGACTCCACGACAGCTTAGAATCAATAAAAACTCCCAGAAACTTTACAACATGGGACTGCTCAATGGTTTGAATATTTAATTTTACTAACAGGCTTTTATTTAGATCTCTAAGACAAAAATAAAGTAATTCAGTTTTACCTTCATTAAGGATTAACCCATTTTTATCGCAATATCTCTAAACTAATGAGACTGCGTCACACGCACTCTTGCTAAGCTCATCGACTGTAGATCCAGCACAAGCGATCGAAGTATCGTCGGCAAACAACGAAAAATAAAGATCTTCAAAGTTATCAAAGGCAATGTCATTAATAAAAACTATAAACAACAATGATCCCAGCAAACTACCCTGCGGCACGCCACTGGTAACATTTCTGCTACTGGAAGAATAAGATTTGTGAAGATGCTTAAGTACTGCCTTTTGTGACCTGTTTGATAAAAAATCACCAATAATATATATATAAAATAACACCAAAAAAAAAACTACGACGAATTATAATCTTAAGGCTCCGTTCAGAGGATAGCTACTCTTTCCTTCTTTATTTCATTTGCTCTCCTGAAGATGAATGCTTCTGCATTCGAAACATGTAGAGAATTTCTATTTTAAAACAAGTTTCTCATTAATATAACAGTCGAGGTAGACTTTGAGTTCTTATTTTTTCTTTCCTTCTAAATATTCACTCCACTTTAAGTATAAACTATTTCTTAAAGATATCGATAATAACCGGTTTTGATCCTCTGATACAGTATGTTATTATATTATATAAAACGGTAACTATATTATCACAATAAAATCGTTTGAAGATCCACTTAGAAAAAACTGATAAATATTTATTTAGGACACTTTATAATTTTGATTTACAATATATTTAAAATGAAGTTTATTGATTTTGAAAGTGTCAAGTCATAGTTATATCAAGATTAACAAAAGTGCGTTGTTTACTAATTTTAAGTAATGATAAAAATAATAAATTATCTAATTTGTGATATAAATAAATCATCATATTTTCTGTAGACGATTTTCTGGTAAGTTAAATACATTGTTAAATCTACCCACTTAAAATGCTTTGTGAGCAAAGGTTTACAAGAAAGTAATATTTTCAAGAAAGTTGTTTTTTAGTAGAAATCAAACCGCTGTAAAATTATTGTCACTTTATTACAAGCCTTGAAGTTTTATAAAACCAACCACATCAAAATAAATTCGTACCAAGTTTCTACTTGATAAATAAAAAAGAGTCAATTTAAGGGCATCCGATCAATATTTCTAAATTCTTTTACAAAGTTATATCTATACAGGGTGACCCATTTGGGTGACAAAGTAGTATACCGTCTCTACCATTAAAGATATGTGTGCACATGTGCAACATGTGCTCTCTGACATTAAAAATAGATGATATTAAAATACAACTGAACACTTCCCATGAGATATAAAGACTGACATTCAATCTTTCAAAGTAATGGGGGATTTCTAAATCTTTAAAATTATCCTATTATACAGGGTGCTACAAATTCGTATGCGTACAAGGGGATCTTGAAAATGGTAAGAGATACGAAGATGGTTAAATTGAGGCAAAGTTGCATATTTTGGGGCTTAATACCTTGGTAAAAGAAAATGGTCCATATTAAGAATACGTTTAGAGATATTCGAAAAAAACCGAAATTTTTAGTATTCGTTTTTAATTGTTGGCGCCATCTTTTGACTTGGAAAAAAACAAAAAACACTTTTTCATAGCCGTGCTTTATGTTTTACAAGATTGCGTTATTAGTATTCAAATTTGACGTTTCGTTTTTTAGATATCAACCTTAACTACATTATTTTTAAAATAAAAAGCTGAAATTTTTAATACGAAGGTGGAATATCAAAAATAGTTTTAGGGACTTTTAGATTTTAGAAATTTAATACTATTTAAAGATTTTTGAAATTTTGACGTTTTGTCATTTAATAACATCTTTTTTCAAATTATCTTTTTATATTATTACGGTCCTGAACATTAGAGCCAAACCAAAAAAAAAGATTTCTGATTTAAAAAATCCGCCCATTTTTACTCAAAGAGGCCTGATTTAATATTTTGTAAGAAGAATAATTACCCAAAGTCTCGGCCTCAAATATATTTCTGTTTGTTTATATTTGTTGAGAAGTAATTCTATTAGTTATTAGTATTTTATTTATTTTATTAATGTAACATGTTAGGTCCTATGATTTAGACCTATACCGAAATACTGTAAAACAGAAAAACAGTTTTTAATCCCTAGTGAAGAAACGGTAACTGGAGTGTTAGGCTAGTTATGTTACTGTTTATAAGGGTTCAGGCGAAACATCTAACAAAAAAAACAGAACGATATTTGAGGCCGAGACTTTGGGGTCTTTTTTATTACAAAATATCAAATATCAGGCCTCTTTGAATAAGTTTGGCTCTAAATGCTCAGGACCGTAATGATATAAAAATATAATTTGAAAAAAATTGTTATTAGATGACAAAACGTTAAAATTTTAAAAATGTTTAAATAACTTTAAATTTATAAAGCCTAGAAGCCCGTAAAACTTTATTTAAAATTCCAGGTCCGTATTTAAAAAACCGCTGTGAAAAAGTGTATTTTGTCTTTTTCCAAGTCAAAAATGAAGGCGCGAAAAATTAAACACTGAAAATAGAAATTTCCTTTTTTTTCGTATCTCCGAAATCATTCAGAATATTTTTAGAATTTTCTTTCACCAAATTATTAGGCCTCAAAATAAGTAACATTACCTCAATTTTTAACCATCTTCGTATCTCTTACCGTTTTCGAGATCCCTTTGTACGCACACGAATTTGTAGCACCCTGTATACATATAATCATTATAGTCTGGTATTTACGAACGCACTTAGCACCCATTTTATTGCAGTCATTACGACCCTGTGCAAAAATTGTGCGTTTAAAACATGAAATGCGATACCAGATTTAATTTGTACCAATCCAAAACACGATCAAATAAATTACTAGAAACCTATTTTTAAAGAAGATCAAAGACGGCGATAAGAAAATTTAATTAAAGCTTGTTCATTTCCGAGTATACGAAAATTAGTACCTTTTCAACTGTAAATTATGCGGGCAAAATGGCTCTGTATTTGTTTAAAATATTTTACTTCTTACATGCACATTATGTTGGTATTATTTATTTTGTAAAGATTAATAGAGACACATTTTGATTCCCAGGCTTTTAAGGTTTATCTTCTTATCTACGCTACTAACGGCTTATGTTTAATAGTGCTCTTGCACAGAAAAGAAAATTCAAAAAGCTATCATTGCTGTGTGTATTTGTGGTTTTTCTTTAAGATTAATGTAAATACAAAAAAAAAATCTAAAAATTTGGTTAAACTTATTTCTAAGTTATATTTAAAAAAAAAATCATTTAAAACTGATATATTGTCAAGGAGCTATATTTTTATATCTGAAGGACATGTAGATACTAGCAAGGAACAGTGGCGGCTCGTGGACGAATACAAAGAGAAACAGACAAATATCTGTTCGAAATTAATTAATTTTTTGCATGCAATTTTTATAATTCATTAATAGTCCATAAAATACAATTAATAATCAAGAAAATAAAATTAACATTAATCTAAACCCACGTAAACTAAAATATTCTTAAATACACCAACAATTATTACTAAAGTTTGTTCCTTTTTAGCCAATCCAGTGGCGTTACCAAAATCTACCGCATCACATAGTCAGAATAAAGTATATATGTTGGGATCAAAGCTCGATAACGGCCAATGGTCGATATTTTTGCTTAATCTTAGGATTGGCCGTTTGAGAGCGACCAAAGTCCGAAGTTTTATTTAATTTCGGGCTTTGGCCTTCTTTAAACAGCCAAACCTGGAATTGTGCAATAACAAAACGACCGATACTTAAAATAACGGTCATTTCGATTCGTTACTCGACAAGCATAAACAGATATAATTTGGCGGTAGCGTAATGTGGGCGGACCAGTGTATTTTTAGAGTGGTGCCAGTCTAAGCCTTGCATTGAGGGAGTTTACACGTATTGTTTATAACAGTAATCAGTGGTCTTACTTTGTTTGTTTTATAGTATTTTATACTTATATTAATATTGTTATATTAAACCATTGCAGTTATTAATTTATTATGTGTTACTTCCTAAATAAAAATTATTTTATACTTTATTGTTTTATTAATTCATGTTAAAATTGAATGTACGCTAACGCCATGTATAACGGGTGATTCACGACAAGCATGCATTAGAACTTTTTTTCTTCTAATTTCTCTCTAATCTAATTCTAATGCAAGCTCGTCGTGAATCACCCGGTATAAGGGTGGGTAGATGGATAATGGGTATAGATTATGTGAGATGAACGAACCAATTTCACAGAATGAGTCGTTGGCAAATTATCTTCATTCCAAGAGTAACATAAGATAGGTGAAGTGTAAGAAAAAAAAATATGGTTTACTCTGTTGTTACCTGATCTCATATTATGGATTATATGGAATTTTTAAAATTAATTTAGTCGAAAACGGTGCTTCCTAGCGAAATAAGACGATAGTATCTTTTTTTAAGAACAAACTCCAGACTTTTAAAGAATTGCATTTAAAATTAAAAAATCTTAGAAATAAAAATATAGGATAATATTTACTGTAAGCCTCACTCCGTGTGACGCCACTGAAAGACATATTTTTACTTTAAATTCACTGTAATTTACAACTTATCGGTTGTAAGGCATGTACAAATGTTCATGCCTTTATCTTAAACGGTGTCCAAAGAAAAACTTTCCCCTCGACCCTCTTTGAGGGGTTCTAGTCCCGTATAGAAACATTTCTAGGGATATGTTTAGATAACATTTTTGTCATATTTTTGATGTACTTCATGCCTTATAAATATTGCAAGTTTTGGGACAGCCTGTATAATTAGTAGGTAGGTACCTGAAATTGTGCTCACTGTATTTGTTAAAAGTACTAATAAGGTGAAGAAGACCATATAACTGACGATGTCGATGTCCTATAGGAATTTTACATGACAATAGATGTTTTTTAATTTGAATTAATCTATTACCCCTTCTCCCTGAAAGTTGACTCAATATATTTTTTTAACAAGTTTCATTTCAAAAAAGAGTAGCCTTTCTTTTTAAACACTGTCCTTAATTCAGGGGCAGATCCAGAACTTCATTACTTCTTTTGGCGGGGGAGGGGGAGAATTTGTATTAGATAATGCAAAACACTTCTTCTAGACTTTATCTCAAAAATTAGAATATTTCTCTATGCGCTCATTCTTGCGTTCCTTTAATCTGCTAATACTATTTGCACAATCTTACCTTTAGAACGTCTGCAGAAGTAGAACAAGATTACCACCAAAGTGATTACTGCTAACAATACAACTACAATAGCACCCCAAATATACCATTGGCTACAGTCTATGGGGTCTGAGGGTCTGGGTGGGGGTGGACGAGGTGGACCAGGGTCTGGTCGTGAATCAGGGGTTGGATTAGAAACGTCACTGGGAGATTCATCGTTGAGATAACTTTTAGTGCTAATTTGAGTTTTTTCGATCAGTTTTTGTATGATAGTATGAAGTTCCATAATTAAATCTGTAACAAACTACAAATTTTAAGCATCTTCGAAATATTGCCCTTTTAGAAAATAATAATTAAATATAGTTGTATGGTAAATAATACGTATCTAAAGGTTATAAGCCAAGGGGAAATAGTATATTATACAACAAGCATATAATGGTGGCTATTATTCACGCGGATAAAGTTTATGGCAAGAGCCGTAGGCGAGTTTCATAATTTTATCCAAGTGAATAAAAGCCATTATATGCGAGTAGAATACTATACTTTGTCCACGAATATCTAATAATAATTGTAGCCAGAATTACTAAACATCTTTATTTATTTAGAAATATTAATAGTAATCATTGTATTCACACAATGTGCCAAGTTAATTGTAGGAATTGAATTTAATTTTACATTAACATCTTGGTTATTCGTTGTAGTAGATGTAGATGTAGTTACTGCCTCATTGCATATATACGGCTGACCAAAAGGATTTTTCTGGATCGCGTCTGATATTTTTTTAGCTGTTTTCATTTTATTTTTCATTGAGTCATCAATATATACTTCTGCTACCGCCGTGAATTTCCATCCACCGTGTTGTTTCAATGCAGTTATATCCCCGCCTGCGTCTACAAGTATAATGGCTGAAGATCTGTGAACACTTTTCTTATCAATCCTCGATTGTACAAACGAATCATAAGCAGACACATAAAGTGTTTTAGATTTTTCTGGTAATAAACTTAAACATGCTATTTTTGCTGCTTCCTGTATATCTGGTGGGGTATAACACATCTCATCTTCACTATCTCTAATCATTTTGTAAGTTCTTTTAATACAATTCTTAATTTTAAACTTGATAAGTTGAACTATATTTTGACGTTTCGAATTAAAATTACAAAGCGCTTCGACTTGACATTTTATGGCATGCTTGAATTTTTCATCATACACACAAAATCGTATTATGGATGGACCTTACAGGGGAAACGACCAATGATATTTTTTGATTTCAAATCGCATTACCTGTCGTCTTCATTATTCACTAGTGAATTATGAGTTCATTATTCACTAGTGAATAATGGGTATTATTATTATTGAGCAAACACATATTTAATGAACATATTATAAAATAGCCGTGGACAAAATATACTAAGATGTTTTATTTTGTGAACAACAAGTTCTGAAGTATTTTACCCCTTGTCGCGGGTCTAGTTTAGAATCAATAGCAGCAGTAAAGACGAGGCTTAGCGCCCTATAGAATAGAGTAGAAGAATCACATCTTAACCTGTTTCTTGCATATTTGTTTGCTGTTCTAAAATCTACTCCTCCTCCACTGTTTTTAAAAGTCGGAAGTACTAAAAAATGTTAACAGATCTCCACACCTCCCGCAGTGGGACAAGGGAAAAATGAAAAATTAAAGGGAGTTTCTAAGCAAAAGGTATTCGCTGTTGGGAGATGACAGAAAAAAAGGTTCATTTGCGGCCATACATTTGCACCGAAAAAATATATTGCCATAAAAATATATATGGTTAAATTAACAATAAATGTACCGTTTGATTAGTATAGACACCGTTATACATATTGTTATAAGATCTATATGACTTTTGTTGATTTATTTTACTGTAACAACATCCTTTTGCTACTTTTTACAATAAAGGCTATCCCTGTTTAGATTTCTTAATAAAAATATTAAATTTTGGACCAATGCATAAAATATTATCTATCTTCACATTTTTATAATTTATTTTACCTACTTGCAAATACTCGCAGACAAAATTCCCCGAAAGCCGTTACCTTTATAATTCCACCGCTTATATAGCCTCTTTTTGGTTCCCATTTCACCCGGAGGTATTGATGACGGTTATGTCTTATGTCGCGTGACGGAAGAGGAAAAATACGGATAGGATGTGAGTGTTTCACCTCTTTGTAAGCCTGCCACGGGTTAATTTGTATTTGGTCAAAAATACCTATATTCTGTGAATTTGTGTTGGGTCAATAAGACCTTCCCTATACTGTAATAATACAATGTATAAAGTGTTGATAAAGAAATCTTAATTTTTGATTTAAGAACAAAAACTCAACAGCAAGAGAGAAAAGTTGCCAACGCCCTTATGTTGATCGTTAAGGAGGAAACAGAGTCATCATAATCAATCGTACAGTACAGGTTTACAATTCTAACTAACTAGGTTTGGTAAAGTACATTTAAAATACTTATAGTTATTTCCATGCTATTTCAATAGAATATTGTTATAAAGGACCATATTATTATGTTGTAATATGACGTTAACAATTTAATAGCTGATGTAACCATAAAAAATGTAGATATAACGATTTGGCTTTATAATATTTTTTTTCTAACCGATAACAATACAATTTTTAGCGTGTGACTCCACTAATAATCAAGTAGGCAAGTGTGACCAAAGCAATTCTATTAGACATTTCACAACAAAAAGTATTGCATTTTTTTTATCAGTAATACTTGGATCTAAGGAAATCAAAGACTTGAAAAGTAATATAAAGTCAGAGATATGGCTCTGGTTTACTTTATAAAAAGTAGTCTATGTCTGGCATAAAAGGTTTTCATAAAGAAAATTTGAAACTTTAGAATAGCCTAAGATCTTACAAATAAAAAAAAATTAGCGTAGTTTTTTTAGGTTCATTTAAGAAGGATTTGGATTATATTAAATAGTTTTACTTTATTGTCCTGAAAGTTATTTGTTGTGGTGGGAGGGAGTATTTTAAGTCTATAGGCTTGTAAATGTAGACGTAGCCCTCGGCATTCATATAATATGTCCTATTTCGAAATATAGCCGCTTATTTACTAAATAAGTTCAAAGTCATCGCCTTTAAGTATTTTCTACTTGCTGTTCATCCCCTGCTAGTTGATGGTTTAGATACTTATACAGGGTCCTGCGCCTCACCTCCCGTCTTCTCTAGTTCACTTATTAATTAAGTTAGGATTTTGATATTTTGCAGACTTTACCTGTATCTTAGGGTGCATTTCAGGAAAATATTTATGTTTATACAGGGTGTTCCAAAAAAGTGTGACGTCATAAGGATACGTTTTTTTTAGATTACATGCCATATATTTTCTTACTTATTTGGATGCATCTTGTAGTTACCTACATACCCCTAAAATTTTAATGAAATCGGTTTAGTATGATAGGCGAAATAAAATAAAAACTAAAAAAAATCAGTTTTGCACCACTGGTCATAAAATTTAATAAAAAATAAAAATAATGCCTCGCTATTAAAATTATACAAAGGTACTTAATAAATAAGGTCCTAAAATCTTGTTAACCGAGTTTGATTAATACGAATTGTACAGGGTGTCCAAAATTTAGTGTCAAACTTTGCAAACTTTAAAGCAATTTATTTTTCTTATTTCAAATTGGAACCCCATTATTATGTCATTCGATGCAGAATTAAAATTCAAACATTTTTTCTAATTACAACCCTATCGCAATTTCTAACGCATTAAGACTTATTTACAGAAAACTCGTTTTATCAACCTTTCCACCAGTCATTATTATATAATAAATTAATATCAAAGGTGGCTTTGAAAAACAATTTATTGGTATTAAAGTTTAATTAAGTGACAAAAGCCCATTTTGACTTTAGTTATTTTATAGTTTCAAATATTGTTACAGTAGTATTAATTATTTAAGCTATATTATTTTTTGTGATGGAATACAACCAAGAAGAGCTCGTAGATATGAGTTTTATATTAGGAGCATACCAAAAGAATTTTTATTTGTCCCTTTAGTAAACTTTAATATCAATAAATTGTTTTTCAAAGCCACCTTTGATATTTATTATATAATAATGACTGGTGGAATGGTTGATAAAATGAGTTTTCTGCAAATAAGTCTTAATGCGTTAGAAATTGCGATAGGGTTGTAATTAGAACAAATGTTTGAATTTTAATTCTGCATCGAATGATATAATAATATAGAGGGGTTCCAATTTGAAATAAGAAAAATAAATTGCTTTAAAGTTTGCAAAGTTTGACACTAAACTTTGGACACCCTGTACAATTCGTATTAATCAAACTTGGTTAACGAAACTGTGAGACCTTTTTTATTAAGTACTTTTGTATAATTTTATTAACGAGACATTATTTTTATTTTTTATTAATTTTTATGACCAGTGGTGCAAAACGGATTTTTTTTAGTTTTTATTTTATTTCGCCTATAATACTGAACCGATTTCATTAAAATTTTAGGGGTATGTAGGCAACTACAAGATGCATCCAAATAAGTAAGAAAATATATGGCATGTAATCTAAAAAAACATATCCTTATGACGTTACACTTTTTTGGAACACCCTGTATAAACATAAATATTTTCCTGAAATGTACCCTAGGATACAGATAAAGCTTGCAAAACGTCATAATCCTAACTTAATTAATAAGTGAGCTACAGAAGGCGGATGGTGAGGCCCAGGACCCTGTATAAATGATATTGATGCTTTTTTAAAGTTGGCAGTACTGTGGTTTGATGTTTTTCTACCCCTTGCTCGAGAGTTCTAGTGCTGATATTTTTATTTTCCTTGCCTGAAGTAAAATATTAGGATTTTTATCGTTGCTTTCTTGAGCTATCCAATGATTCTGTGCTGTGCACTTGCAGTTGTTTATTAGAGTGCCTTTCGCCTCAAACTTAGTAATAATTTTTGTATTGCCGACTTGGTAGGAATGGGAGTATCAGGGAAATAAATGGAAAACATATCAGAAACAATACTTATGCTTTTCCCAGCATAGTACCATTTTATCATAGTGACTTTTTCTTCTAATTAACTCATAATAATTACCTAGGTAAAAATGGTTAGTAGTAAAAATCTAATACTTCTAAATTACATTTGACAATGATAATTGACAAGTCCAATCAATGCTGGTGTCCGCAGAATCACCTGTTAAATTCCAATGAAAAACCAACTGCAATCGTGTTCAAATAAATTAATAGGTTGTCTAAAATTGTTCAAACTTCGCATGTGCATTTACCACACAGAGACCCACCCAGACACTACAACCCCGTTCTAAAGTTAACAGGGAAACAAATATCTGGACCGTCTTAAACTTGTATGGGATTTCCTATGTTTCCAACCACGATGCACTCAGTATACATACACGATTATTTTGCCCTTTGTATTCTCAATCCTTCAAATTATTTAACATCATCAGTCAAAGACATAGGAGTCAAACAATATCCTGCTCGCAAATAGCTCTTAAATTAAATTAAAGGCGAAAGGAAGTTATATTCTCAGAGTGACAATATTTGCCAAGGAAAAAGCTTTTTGCCATAAAAAATATTTACCTAGATCATGACTAGGGCTGGGCGATTATGAGATTTTATAATCGATTTTCGATTAAACTATAATATTAACTAAAATTTACGCTTAACATACAGGGTGATTCACGTTGAGTGGCCTATTAGAAGATCTTGGAAACGAGTAACCCTATCTTTTTAAAAATTTGATTGAAGACATAATTGGTTTTGAGCTTTTAAAACATTATATTTTGACGTTTTTATTACTTCCGGTTATACCGGAAGTTAATGCCAACTTTGCTATTTCAAATGGAATACCCTGTATATTTTAGCATTCTTGATTACCTTATTAAAATCTAAATAACTTTTGTTAATAATAATCTATTTCTATCTCTAACCGTTTTTGAGATATGAATTATAAAAGGATTTTTTTGTGTAAAAACGCTCCGAGAAGAAAGTTTAGTAACTCTGAAACTAATAAAGGAAAACATTTAAAATTTTGTAAGCTTTCAAGTAATACATAGATCATTAGTTTAAATTACTTAGGTTTTACGTTTTTTATACAGGGAGTTCTTAAAATTATGCCAATGTTTCCATTTAAATAAATGTGCTTAAGTCAATTTTTGCAAATGGAACACCCTATTTTTTAGCTTAGTAACGTGTAGAGAATTAAATTTTCTATCTAAATGCCTAATATGTTACAATCCACATTTTTAGTGGTTTGGGAATTGAGCAATTTAAATAAAAAATCTTAAAATTTCTGTTTGTGTTAATGCGACATTATTTTTGAAAAGAAGGCTTCGACTGGGATTTTCGTTTGTCTTTAAGCTTTGTTACCATTTGTTATTAACTGCCTATGTTTGTTGCTTAGCTATTTCTCATTCAAAGCCAAACAAAAGTCCCAGTCGAACCTTCTTTTCAAAAGTAATGTCGCATTAACACAAACAGAAATTTTAAGATTTTTTATTTAAATTGCTCATAATTCCAAAACGACTAAAAATGTGGATTGTAACATATTAAGCATTTAGATAGGAAATTTAATTCTCTACACGTTACTAAGCTAAAAAATAGGGTGTTCCATTTGCAAAAATTGACTTATGCACATTTACTTAAATGGAAACATTGGCATAATTTTAAGAACTCCCAGTATAAAAAACCTGAAACCTAAGTAATTTAAACTAAAGATCTATGTATTACTTGAAAGCTTACAAAATTTTAAATGTTTTCCTTTATTAGTTTCAGAGTTACTAAACTTTCTTCTCGGAGCGTTTTTACACAAAAAAATCCTTTTATGACTCCCATTATAATGAGATCAAAAACAAAAAGTATTAAGCACAGCATTTTCGAGTTAAGGCATTTTTGTTTAACCAAACTCTTCTTATGGATACCAGTGGCGGCTCGCGGGCTTAAAAAATGGTGAAGAGCTAGATATAGTGCGGGTACTTTAACAAACATATCTCAAAAACGGTTAGAGATATCAATAGATTATTATTTACAAAAGTTATTTAGATTTTAAGAGGGTAATCAAAAATGCTAAAATATACAGGGTATTCCATTTGAAATAGCAAAGTTGGCATTAACTTCCGGTATAACCGGAAGTAATAAAAACGTCAAAATATAATGCTTTAAAAGCCCAAAACCAATTATGCCTGCTATCAAATTTTTAGAAAGATAGAGTTACTCGTTTCCGAGATCTTCTAATAGGCCACTCAACGTGAATCACTCTGTATATCAGATCTATTATCCTTATTATTAAGAATGATGTCGAAAAAAAAAGTTAAGGTGTAGTTTTCTATACTACAGGGTAATCCAAATTGGTAAGTTATTACTAAGGATAGAAAATCAGTCAAATCAGCAGACTACACGGAGTGAAATTTATAATACAATGTATAAGAAACATAATAATATTTAATTTGAAGAAGCAGTCCATACTTGAAGTGAAGTTAAATAGGGAGAAATAATACTCAAAGTAAACCTTCACTAAGATATATTTTATAAGAAAAATTTACTTGGTTCTACATGTTTCGAACGTAGAAACGTTCATCTTCAGGAGAAGTATAGTTATAGAGTAAAGTAGCCGATTGTGGAATACTGTTTTGTTTTTTGGAAAAATAAAAATGAAAACTATAACATTATTATCCACATTTTGGAAAATAAATAGCTCTAAGTATTATAAACAAAAAACAGAAAAAATTAAAATTATAAATTAAAAAAGGTATGTATGAAAAACAACTTACAAAAAAGTGCACTTTTATTTTAGCTAAAAAGGGGTGGGTAATGTGGAATAGCAATATACGTTAATGTGGAATAGGTTTGATAATAATAATAATAAACTTTTTTATTTCAAATCATTTTTAATATTAGACTTGATATTAAAATACTAAGAACAAAAATCACAGATGTATGGGTCTCTTTCGGCACCTGCACATTCTTCATGTGCCCAGCAGTTGCACATGACGCACATAACCCATACTTCACCGCGAGTATCATTTGAAAATCTTTGGTCACAAAAAAGACAAATTGCGTCATCAGGGCACGTTTCTAGCGGAAAGTTTTCTTCATCGCCTGAAGAATTTTGCAAGGAAATGCTTTTGTTAGACTCTGAGCTCGATGAAGATGAAACTTTTTTGACGTTTAGCAGGAATTTTCATCTTCTTTTGTTTCTTTAGTTTATTCTGCTTTCCACTGCATCCTGGTTTTGCATCAAAAACTTTTTTCTTTACCATTTCCCCTTTTTTTAATTGTTCGTTACAGTTTTTTCGCGGAAATATAATCAAAGGTGGAACAAAGTTCCCTTCTGCACTAATACACATTACAACAGTTATTAACGATCCTCTTTCTGCAGAAGTAAGGCTTCCGATCAGACATTTTCCTTTCAATGCTAGTACTTGAGGACACTTCGACTGTACAATACAAATACCACACTTATCCACATTAAAAATCTGGCTAGCCGTAAACTTTTTTCCTTCAAAAATTGTTTCAAATAAACCAAAGAATGTATCGACGCTTTCTTTGTTGAATCCGGAAGCCCTTTGAGTTGCTGTACCTGTAGGTCTTCTCAAACTGATTTGCTGCTTATGTCTATGAAGGAAACGCTTCATCCAGTTTTTTCCTGCTGATTGGTGGAGCAAAGAAAATGGATTTGGGAGATTATTTTGCCTAGGAAGTTAAAAAGCAATAGAGCATAGGTCCCGCCTTGTCAATCCAAAAAACTTTTTCTCTATTAACAGAATGTACTCTACCAGTTTGAGTTCTAGCTCTTGAGTTAAAACAGGTTTTCTTCCCAGGGTCTCTTTTTTAATACTTTCTACCTCTTTATCATTTTTGCAGTACCGAAATAATGTAGAGCGCGGTACATTGTAGTGTTTAGCAGCCGCTAAATAGCCCATTGTTTTGTCCGTACCGCGTGTACCGCCATTTTCATGTTTTTTTCAGTCCATTTGTGTTCCTTAACATTTCTCAGGGGCATTTTCTGAAATAGGAAAAATATTTTCAAAGAAGCCTCTTATGTGGAATATTCCACATTCAGACCCTACTTAGTATTCCACAATACCGACCTTTAAAATATTTATTAAAAATGTTTGTACAACATTAAACACAAAATATTAATAAAACATTTGAAACATTTCACAATCATCAACTACCTACCTTTACGCTTATACACCAATCTTGCAAAAATTTCTATAAATGGAGTCACAATAGATGTTTATTTAAATACGTGCAAAAATATAGCGACCGTTACAACTCATATTCAAACCAATACTGGCAAGCAATAGCCGCGAAATGTTTCATGATGTTGGTAGGGGTGAAACATAACACAAAGAGCTTCTGATTAGGCTATTGGAAAATAAATGGCGATATTATTTTGGCCGCAAAGGGGTATTCCACATTTAAGGCAGTATTGCACATACGGCTACTTTACTCTAGTAAAGGAAATTGTGAGTGACACCCTCATAGAGCTTTTGAGGAAGTTAAATACTTAAAGAGAATAATGCTTACATCGAAGTAGCGGTAAAAATGGTACTACCAGGTTCTGAAGATAAATATGGGAGTTAAATGGTATATCAGGGTGAAAAATGAGAAACGTTATGATTGTGTGAATGACCTAGAGAAGTAACTGTAACTTAAGTGATGGAGTATATTGTTGAGAAATTGTGGTTCATCTTTTCGAGTGGTAGTGCTGCTAATTATATTTTTATAATATTTAATTATTATAACAAAGCCAGTTTGCACCGTGTTATATCCGAATAACGGATATTTTGACTCCCATTAATAATGAGATCAAAAACAAAAAGTATTGAACATAGCATTTTCGAGTTAAGGCATTTTTGTTTAACCAAACTCTGCTTATGGATACCAGTGGCGGCTCGCGGTCTTAAAAAATGGTGAAGAGCTAGGTATAGTGCTAGTACTTAAACAAACATTGACTAAAAACCCGTGTAACAAAACGTCTCTCTTATCCTCATCTGTCCAACGACGGAACGGAGTTTTCAACAAATTACAAACTATGTCATTAATTGGGTTCATTTTTAAAACACACAATTAAGTAGGTCCGGACACTACTGAATTAACTGAAAAATAAAAACAAAACCTTTTAATCACACAGTAAATCACGGAAAAACGATATCTATAACTGTAAGTTTCGCGAAGCCTCAAAATAAATACCTTAAGGTTAGGCGAACCAATGCTAAATGGTGCATACGACTGATCTATTGCCCTTCATCATAATGCAAATTGTTACATGCTGTTTGCGTAACTCACGTTCACGTAACCATAGCAACGGTGAATATCAAAGCCATGTTGGACGTTGCTTTGAGCTTACGGACACGGTCGCTGTGGCGCGCCAAAATGCACGAGTGTTTATAATTATAAAAATAAATAAAGCATAGCTACATTCTGATTAAATTAATATTATTAAGTCGAACATAATTATTTTTTAAGGGCCAAAATGGTAGCTGTATTGGTACTTTAATATTGTCGAAAAACTTTCCTCCTGGTTTTTTTCACCTACTTCACCTGACGAGCCGCCACGGTTACATCTATAATTTGTTATCCTTCAGTCTAAACCCTCTTTTTTTAAATAAACTATGTTTTTGATTAATCAAGAAGTGTCAAATTATAGATCTTAAAAAACTAAACGGAATTCCCACATCAATCAGCGCTAATCAGATAAATCAAATTGCGATTGGAAACAGTTTGCAAACTGTTTTAAACCAATCGGAGGCACGTTGACTAACTAGTTCATAATTGCTGTAGGATTAAAGCTGGTACGTATAAATTAATAACTGTACAAAGTTGTTTTTTAATAAAATAATTCATAATTTGATGTCTGTTTCATTTAAAGGAGCCTTCAATTAAAAAAAATATAAGAAATATCAACACTTCAATAAAAATATATCAAAGATAAGCGTTATCATTACGTAAAAGTGACCAAAAATAGCATTTAATTTTTTAACTTCTAAAAAAAATTTATGGTAAACAAGGATTATACTGCGAAATAAGGGAATAATCTAGTCTCCGTTAAGAAAATGGGGCTGTAGAAAAACGATTATCTTCTTTTGCAGGACAAAAGTCAATATTTAAAAGCACTTAGACTAATATGAAAACGAAGAGAGATCTTACAGGCCTGGACGGGCCGAGCTTTCATATAGAAATTAACGCTCCACGGCCCGACTCTGGGGCTCTGGTCGGGTCTGACCGGGCCAATTAATCAATAAAGGTTCTGGTTTTATGGCCCTAACAACTTCCGGGCCTGGTTGGCTATCTGAAATATTTGTAAAATAATTTTCAAGCCCTAATATTTTTTTTTCGCGCTGTTTAGGCCTGACAGACTTGCCGGGTCCACCGGGTCTGTCGGGCTTGCCGGCCATATCGGGCCTGTCGGTCATATCGGGCTTGTCGGGATGTTTGGTTTTGGTTGATGGTCTGGATCGGGCCGCGTCGCAAAATTTTGGCTCAGGCCGGGCCGGGTCTGGTCGTGAAATTCCGGCTCGATCAGGGTTCTAACAGATCTACATATTTATATTTAACAGTAAGGACATACGGAACGGTTACAGTCTAAGGATTTACATCAAGTAGTGGAAAAGTTTGTAATCTATATACAATATAACTAGCAGAAAAAATTAATGACCCATAAAGTATCACTTATACAGGGTGTTATGAAATTTATGCATCAAACTAAAACCCACAAATCCTGATATATCAACATTCGAGGTAAAAATATCTTTAAATATCGCTGTGCTGTAAAATTCACCATTTTTATTTTTGACGCTGCTACTGAGGAAGTTCTATATTCCACAATTGTTTTTTTTTAAAGAGCATAAAATTAGTCTTATCTAAAGTAATTTTTAGTGCATTACATAACAGTCACCTCTAATATACATTTAGATCATTATTTATCACAGTTTGTAATTCTCTATTTTCACCGAAATATAATAGAAGCACGGTATTATTCGCAAACGTGAAATAACAACATGAAATGTTTACTTAGCTTTACAAAAACAGTAGCTACAATTCTATAATCTACTGTCTCAAGCTGCAGGAATTTTATCTGTAGGATGCATAGTAGTGCTTAAAGTATTATTACCTTTTATAAAACTATATTGAAAAATATCGATGTCATAATTACTTATCAATAAACACAATCATAATCTTTGTCTATAAATTTTGATTAACTTTTTGAAGTTGACTATTATTCTGCTTAATTTAGGTTCTTCTAAAAATTATCTACTTAAAAGCACCTTATTTATTAATAATTGAACTACATGTTTTTTCAAAGAGACAATTTTTACTGTAATACTGTGTAATATTTTCTGAACCAGATATGATATCGACTTACAGTTTTGAATGGTTGATTAATTCATCCCTTGGGAAACAATTGTCAATGTTGGATTTTCTTTAACTGTCAGAAAATTTTATATACAGAGTGTTAAAGAAGACGATAATTTTTGCTCCAATTTTAATGGCGTGTAACTTTCACAATAACATTTTAAAATTTTATCACTCTACGTCACTTGAATCACTGGTTCATAGCAAAGATAGTAATTTGTCAAATTTTTGATATCTGCTATATTTTAAGAAATACCGATTTTTTTGGAAAACCTTGCTTTATTTTAACTTATTGGTAG
The DNA here is from genome assembly GCA_935413205.1 of Polydrusus cervinus. Classification (NCBI taxonomy): domain Eukaryota; kingdom Metazoa; phylum Arthropoda; class Insecta; order Coleoptera; family Curculionidae; genus Polydrusus; species Polydrusus cervinus. Next base: position 17,630,552 of record OW284510.1, read on the forward strand.
CTAGATCTCACTGTGCATTGTATCGTGCAAACTTTGCGAGTGAATATTATACCTTCTGAAAAGCTTGATTATGTTCAGTAACAATAGTTGTACCTAAATGCGATGATGTACAGTTGCGTACTTATAAACACCTATATGTCTATATGAGTATCTCACAATTTTTCACGATTATTTTATATTGGAAAGTACTCGCCCCTAGATTAGGTCAATTTTTTCTTATTTTTTTGTTTTTCATATCGCACTATAGGTATATTATACAGTGTGTTTATAAAATTTTAACAAAGATAAATTTATTAATGTAAATTTTAAAATAAATGTATTTAATAATTTCTAACTTTCTAACACTATACTTATAAATCATAGACATATAGGTTATTATAAGTACGCCACTGTACATCATATCATTTAGGTACAACTATTGTTACTGAACATAATCAAGCTTTTCATAAGGTATAATAATCACTCGCAAAGTTTGCACGATACAACGCACAGTGAGATCTAGCCACAAATAAGTTAAAATAAAGCAAGGTTTTCCAAAAAATCGGTATTTCTTATAATATGGCAGATATCAAAAATTTTACAAATTACTGCTTTCTTGATTCAATTGACGTAGAGTGATAAAATTTAAAAATATTATTGTGAAATTCACACGCCATTAAAATTGGAGCAAAAATCATAGTCTTCTTTAACACCCTGTATATAAAATTTTCTGACAGTTAAAGAAAATCCAACATTGACAATTGTTTCCCAAGGGATGAATCTATCAACCATTCAAAACCGTAGGTCGATATCATATCTGGTTCAGAAAATATTAACTGTTAAATTTAGGCGAAATTTTTCTTGCTCGAAAGCAATTGTCCAGCAGTTTATTTTGAAATCAGACCGCGACACGCAATATACTGGGGTGATTATAAATGTGGGTGGTCATTTAAAAATATTCAAAATAGCATCGTATCTGTAATTTTTTTGACATTTGACAATATCGTTGTTAGCTCGGCTACAAAGAATTGCGTTTTCCCAAAAAAAAATAGGTTTCTAATTACAAAACTTTTATTTTTTAAATGGATGAAAACAAAATCACCAACTTCGAAGCCTTGTATCTCTGGAAAGGCTGAATATAAATATTGACAACTACATATTTTTAATGTTAAAAAAAAATTTAATGCGGCAGGCTTACTATAAAGTAGGGTTGCTATTTAAGAAAATCCAATATGGCGACTTATCTGTCAAAATTGTAAACATATGTTTTATTTGATTTATCTGATCAAATTTGGCTTGGTCTGGGAATACGTACCTAATTGTTTTTTTATTGTGGTCGGTATGAAATTCGCTAATCGGGTGAGACACTTACAATAATCAAAGAAATTTGATAAAAACATGAAGTTTTTTAGGATTTCTCAGCCACGAAAGCGTGTGTAAACAAAAGCTTCATGCTTTAAACAGAGACCTAACAGACAGTTTCAAGCTTAAAACGAATATTTAAAAAAACCCACACAATAAATCATTCTTTTATAATCTGACACATACCCCATCCCTACCCCCCTCCCAGCCATATCAATAAAAGAACATCACCACCGATGCCGTTTGACAGCTTTCCCCTCCTACCAAAAGTGATCTCGAAAAAAAAGACACCATTTCTAAAAACTTCTATTAAAAAAATATTTCAAAAAAATCCTAGTTTCTATGGATGACTGGTTCCGGAACTATATTTTTTATAGGTTTGTGTTATAAAGTATACATATTGTGTGCATTGCAAATAAAAACCAAAAATAACAACTTCTTAATAATATTGTTTCCTTGAGTCACATACTTAATTACAAATTATTGTATATTCACATATTGTTTATTATTTTTCAATATTTCTACAAATCGAAAAGAAACAAATGGTTTAATTTTCTGTTTATATTATTATATTTTTGTGTTGGATGTGTTCTCTGATTTCGATTTTTGTATTTTAAAATGTTAGTATACAAGATTTTATATAGGTAATATTTTAAAATAATTTCTGGCTGATAATAAACCATCTTATTTATTATTTACTTGTTTCCTTATGTATTTATTCACAATTGTAATCAAATGGCTGGAAAAAATTACATTTGCCGCTGAATATATATTTAAAAAAAAGGGTTTTACAAAATTGTTTGTGTGGATTCCGAGAAAATCACGTTTGATATTATCGTTAAGTGGGATTTTGTTGCTATTATCGAATTCTCTAAGCGCTTATGCTGCAAATTCAAATTATGCTTGTCGTCTGACGTCCTGCGCACATCGCTTACTCACTTAGTAATTTCCTAAAACCGAGACTGAGAGGAGTGATGACCTCTGGGGATATTAAGAATAAACAAAAGGATAAACGTCATTTAAATGCCTAGTTAGGCATATTTATTACTTTGTGTCACTCAATAAACTGGAGTAGCGTGGTGACTAGCATGCCGATGAGTCGCGGAGTCTCCCAGTCGCCGCAACTTAGATAGCGCCGTGGTAGATCCATTCAAATCTACATGCTGGGTGACCTTGTCGCCCAGTCTCCTAGTATCTAAACTACTATAGTTTCTTTTAAGTCCTGTTTGAGGATTTCGTTAAGAAGTAACAGTGGCGGCGCTAGTATTTTTGGGATGGGTGGGCACAAGTGGGCCCGATAATTTTTTAATAGGCACTATCCAAAACAAAAATTACTTTAAAAAAAATGGTTCCCCACGCTCTATAACGCCATAAGCAGGGGCAAACAAAACTTTCCTCTTGTCCAAAGTGACGTCTAAAAAAAAGGTCATCCTTTCTTATTAACTTTCATAGCCAAATCCCCCCCCCCCCCCCCCACCCCGGAAATTCCATTACAAAACCGAATTCATCAATTTTGGGTGGGTACTAGGGTCCATCCTGCTCCTTCTTGCACCGCCGCTGAGAAGTAGGTTCCGTCTGGCTGACATTACTCAGGCGATAAGGGATAGAATAAGCCCCCTATACTCTGGGTTCAAAATTCCTGTCAGTAGTGTCAGTGACTCATCGCTTTCATATTAAGAGCAGCGGGTTGTATAAAAAAAATCCATGAAAGTAAATATTCTGCTCTATCAGAATATTAAAAATCCACTGTAATTATTTCCTCTAACTTATTTGTACAACCCGCTGCAATTATGAAAGCATTGAATCACTAACAGTAATTTTGGACTCATCGTATGGGCTTAAGAATACTAGAAAAAGTTCTGTTGTCTTGTTATTGGCGAATGTAAAAAAGCGTTATAGTTATGTGGAAATTAAATTAGAAAAACAATTTTAGAAGTTTTTGAAGGCCAACTCAATTATCTTTTATTAGCAACGTGCGTTGCTCATTTGGTTTACGGTAAGCGTAGAAAAAGAGGCGTAAGGCATACAACTTTAACGAATAAAAGGCGCCAGAGGTCACATTTTTCAATAATTAAAAAAATTTTCAGTCTGTCTTTTTTTTTCCTCGATGTGTTAATAAATGATAAAAATGTGGTCATTTCTTGCCATTCTTTCGAATTAAGCTTTTTACCTCTTCGTTCGCTGCCAGGGCCATTCCCAAGGGGGCCTACAGCTTAACGTGGATTCCGAAACACGATCCTCAGTCATGCGACACTCGCCCTAAGGGCTAAACCTCGATTTCTTGCGCCATTGCATGACTTAGCGAATGGGGAGTGCGTGTACCTTTTTCCGCACCCCACGAGATATCCGATCTCATCCAGTCTGGTTACCGGCGTGAATAGATTTGAGAGATGATACATTTTACGCTCTTCCCTGCATCCTTAAATCTACTAGAATTCGGACATACTTTTTTATTGTGCTGTAAGGTAGTTACTGAAAATCCATGTACTGTAGTTGGACTGGCAGGATCGCCATGTAAGGTAGTGCTCGGTTCGAAGAAGTAAAATACTTGTTTTACTGGTTAGGTATTAAAAAGGGTATATTTGTTACTAGTAGTTATCAGCGTTAAATCAAAGCTCGTAAAGCGATGCCGCAACAATCTATGCACACTTGGCAACCAACATCGGGTTATTCTGTGCTGAGTTCCTGGACACTCCAAAATAGATGGCAACGAGGCTGCCGATGCGCTCGCAAGAGAGGGCGCAGGCATGCCAGCTGATCTAGCAGACAATTCAGTGAACAAACCACTGGGATTGGTCAAAGAGGAGATTGACTACACGGCCAAAGCAGCTTGCACAGAATGGATGGACAGGGTTGACAACCTGTAGTACATCCAGGCAACTGTGGCCCACATTCGATAAAAAGAGAACCGCAGAGCTATTGAGACACAGTCGAAAAGACGTGAGAAATATTACTGCGGTTGTTACCGGACATTGCCTCTTCGGTAGACATGCCGAACGTATGCAAATACCCACTAACGACTTCTGCAGAAGTTGCAGAGATGAGGAAGAGGAAGAAAGTATTCAACATTTTCTGTGTGAATGCCCTGGCCTCGCAAGAAGGAGGTTCACTACTCTGGGTGAACCATCTTTCGATAGCCTGGAAGAACTAAGAAACTTACAACTTGGACGGCTGAGCAGATTTCTGAACAGTAGTGGCTGGTTTGAATGAGTTGTTAAAATCCTTCCGCGGTTACGTTGCACTAACCATCAGAGATCTGATGAAGGTGGGTTCTACGGAACACGTGTGGTATCACAACGGACCTAATTAGGACTACGTGAGACTGTTTGGTCAGAACCAAGGGTCTGCCACTCTTACCTAACCTAACCTACTAGTAGTTATATTATATCAGAGCTATAATGAAACTTATCTAACTTAATAGAGTCTTATAGAATCTTTAGAATCTCCTACTATATTACAGTCAGTCTTATTTATACTACGTACTAACCTTAAACTACGATAATAACCTTTGGTTTAGAAGGAAATATTATTGTTATAAGTATAAAGAGTGATTACCACATCACGTCTGACAATGACTATAACCCCTGACTTAACCTTGTTAGGGTGTTCAATGTTAAGCAGTAACATAACAATAATATTAAACAATTATTATTTAATAATAAAGGTAAAATAAGGGATTTGGTAATTCTACCATAATGTCCTTATTTTTACCCTACAGTGCGTATGCCCACTCCGAGAATCGAACTCGGAACGCCACGGTCGAATGCCAGTGACTCGCCGCTGAGCCACCGCCACGGTCTATGGTAAAAGTAATTTAAAAAAATCCTACCTGTTTACTATTTTCTTGAGATTAACTTAAACTTATCCAACACTGAAAATGTTTATGATTTAATCCAGTGCCACACGTCTCATTTTTACATAAAATATTTAAGAGTTGCCATTTATTGTATTGTTACTTGTCCCTAAGCACGCACGCAGAAATTAAACATTAGTTGGTAAAGTAATATATTAAAAACAAGATAATACTTTTATTAATAAATTATCAAACATGATATTAATATCTATAATCGCTAGATACTGTCAGTATACCTTTACAGGTAATTATAGTTAGCTAATAAACACTTTCACTGATAACCAGTTTTTTTTTTATTATTTTTTTATAACTTTCGAGCAGCAATAAACTCTTTGTAATCAATTTTAATTCGAAACTAAAATAAATAACAAGTAAGCTGATAATGCATGAAGATTTAATTTTATTGCTTTATCACTTACATATAAAAATTGATGGTTTATTAGATAAAGGGTTCACTGTTTAATTTTCAATTTTTGTTAATTAAAATTGAAGGATTACATTTTTTTTTATTAAAAGGAAAGAAATAAGAACTCAAAGTCTTCCTACACTATTATATTAATGAAAAGCTTATTCTCTACATGTTGCGACTGCAGAAGCATTCATCTTCAGAAGAACAAATGAAATTAAGAAGAAAAGGGTAGATATCATCCTAATGGAGCTTTAAGATTAAAGTATTAGATGGAATAAAGGTTCAATAAGTAGAAAAGTAAAAAAAAAATCATTATCAAAATACACCTCACCCCGTGAAATGGAAAATTACAGTAAGGTTTGTAGCTTTGGGTACTATCAGAATTTAAGTGCAGAACAAAGTTTAACAACCAAGTGTAAGGAAGAGAATTGTTTACCAGTCAGCCCTTTTCATCCTAGGGCGAGATTGGTTGGACGATTCCATGTGGCTACAGATGGGGAAGTGAGGTAGAACTATAAAATAAACAGCTTGTGTCAGTAAGATCATATTGACGTCTCTTTCTGCAATCCTCCGGTACTTAGTAAAAGTAAAAAGAGACAAATATAGTCAGAGCGAGTTCGCCTGTCTTAGTGAACACGCTCACTTTGTAGAAATAACTACGTAGGTGTAATATTAACACATAAACGATAGGGACAAACGTAGTTCCTAACTTGAGTGAATAGTCTGGAGGTCTGACTGAGCTTCTATCCCGCCCATAAGAAGTCTCACCGGGATGCCCTATACTATGGATTTGCAAAGGTTAAAACCAGTAGCAAATTTATGACCACATGCATGTAAATAAGGAACATAGCAGGGACATTAGCACGGCAAAATTATCAGCTATCAACCTTGTAGAGGTGAAAACTATTGATAGTAAATATATCGATGGTAAAATTGAAAATCTATCGATTATATCGATAGTATTATCGATAGTTCTATATTGATAGTGTAAATGATATGGAAAAAGTTACATCTGCTGAATAAAAAACGTCTATGTTTAAAAGTACCTTCTAAAAAAACTCGTCTTCCCGTAAAAACTTATACTAAATCTTTTCAAACAGGATAATAACTATCGATGGCAATTCGATAGTATGATAAAATTATTATAGTTAATTCGATAGCAATATTTTTAATAAAAATATCGATAGTTTTCGATCTCTACAATCTTGTTTACTAACAGCTTATAAAGAGCCAGATGACAGCCGAACGTTGTGCTCACGCTGAATACTATGTTCTGACGAGTAATCTGACCGACGAACTGTGCGTAAAAACACATTTTTTTGCGCAACGCATAAACTGTGCTTATGCAAGTATATAGATCGGTGAAGACGACCGGCAAAAAATATTAAACATATGGGTGATTCTCTGGACAGGGAAATTTTTACATGAGCACCGATAATAGTACATTGTATTAGTAGAAAAAGCTGAACATTTCCAGACGACCGTAAAGATTGTATTTCGAGGCACACTCCGAGACTGACAATACGAAGTCCGGGAATGTGGCTTTTTCTACGATGTATACATACTGTTTCTCCGTAAATCGAAAATTATTAAAAGGACATAACTTATTACAATCAACTTGTTAAAATTTTGAAATAAATATTATTAACTTTGTTCACAGATAAAGGATGCCATTAAATATTTGTGTTGTAACTATGGAAACACAGTAATATTGAAGTGTCAAGCTTAACACATTTTAGTTTACAAGTAGCTGTACAGAAATAATATTTTCTTACAGTACAATAATAAATATTTCCTAACAGTTATTTTCCGTTGCCTAGCAACGACTAAGTGTAAGGAAATATTGACTTTTCTTTCAGAATAAATGTTCAAAATGCCAATATTTCCGAACGATTTTCGGAAAAATACATTTTAATGTTTTTTTTGTGGCTTTTCAATCAGTAAAACCGAATTTCATGAAGAACAACTCATTTTTTTACCGCGTTAGGTCAGGTAGATGCTGGTTAAGCTGTTTGATGTCATTAATTTCCGATGTTTTCTTCTATACGGCACAAGTTCTTCTCCTTATTGTTACAAATTCTAAGTAGTTTTATAAAAAAAAATATTTATTCACTTTTTATTTTTGACTCTCTCGCTCTTTTTTACCAGGATATCAAAACCAATAATTAAATTAGATAATTTCAACACGTATCTAAATATTTCAATTGATTGTTCAAAACACAGATAAGTTGGGTGTAAAGTGTTTTCTTATTGTATAAGTAATACTCTAAACAACTTTTTTCCAAAATATCCCACTGTAACTGCTTATTTTTAAACATCATGCAGATATCGGTGTACTTAACCCATTTAAAAAAAATTATATTTACTTCAAAACAATGAGGATATAATAAATTTGATATAAAACAAAAGTGTCAGGATGATTGGTCACTTATATTGAGTTCACGAACGGGATATACGAAGAGGTAAGTGCCTTGATATATAGTGGTGAAGGGATCGGATCTGAACCGATTCAATGAGTAACATCTTAAGAGCAAACGTAGTCTATGAGTCATCAGTGTCATCACAAAAAAACATTGCGTTTCCACTGCATCGCGTATGTAGTACCTGTGTCGGACGATGGCAATAAAATTTCTTTTTTCAAACAAAATATTATAAAAACGAATATTTAAAGAGAAAAATTATAGTAAAAATTTTAATTGAAACATTTTTTATGGAAGAAGTGTGATAATTTATAATAAAAAAAATAATGCGGGAAGAAACGAGAATGCTTTATTATGGCGGCACTTGAGAAGGAGTATTTCAAAACCTAAGCATTTGCACCAAAAACTGCTCTAGATCGACGCTCCTAAAATAGGTACATGATTTTTTTAAAAATCAACAATTAAGGCGTGGTCAGCAATATTTACTTTATTTTTAATCATGAAAAACCGTGCCCGAAAACGCTGGTTAGAGTCATACATACGACTTATGTGAAAATGTTGGATTGACACCAATATTCATATTTTTCACAAATATAAAGAATGTTTTTTTTTAAATATAGAGCCAGCTAGGAATATCAAAAAAAAATTAAAAAAAAAACATTTACAAACACAAATTTAATCCAACCATGCAGAAGGGGAGAGGCAATAATTTAATTTTCAAAATTTAATAATATTTAGGTGAATTTTAAACGAACTTTGGGCGTGGCCTCGAAAATTTCGAAAATAGATGGTTAATATAATTTAATTGAAAAGCAGCTTAAAAAATGTCCCTATCGGAAATAAAGTTGACGTATTTTTTGAGGCTCTCATATTTTGTAGGAGGGCTTAAAAATTAAGGGTATTACGTCCAAATTCCTACACTGTATATTTTTTTGTTTAGAGGAGAGTGGGGCAAGATGGGGTAGGGAGGCAAGACAGCGTACCTATCAGATGTCGTAATAAAACCTCGCTAAGCGTCAACGATTAGGGACCAAAATAAATGTTTATTTGGTTTTACAATAGATGGAAAATATAAATATCAATATACTGAAGGACGATGGTCGAAGGACGAAGCTATATATCAATATCGTCTTGCCTTACAGGGTCTCATTTTACCCCAATAATGGAGCAAGACGGGGAGAAATCACTTTTTAGCTTCTTGCGCATATTGTTAGTTTTTTTTATCAATAAGGCGTTATTTTGCACCTATAGTTAGAAAACTAAATACCGAAGGTTTGATTTCAAATTAAAAATATGTCGTATTTTTCAAAACCGTGTTTTTATGATTGGTTAGACTCTCAGCCCCCCCCCCCCCCATTTTACCCCACCGTTCCCTACTCACATGTAGCTTAGCTTTATACAGGGTGTCCCTGTATAAACTTATGAGCCGTAGAGTAACTGGCGATACTAGACATCAAACTAAGCCGATTATGTCATACAAGTTTTTTTTTGATAATTAAAATATTAATTTAATTATGTACTATGTTTTTTTATGCTTTGGGATGTTTAAAGGGAAATATCTCGAAAACCGTTAAAGATATTAAGATCAATCAAGTACACCTTTTTGACTCAGAAAATACCCTTCTTTAAGAAACTATAATTGAAAACCACCTAATATTACAGGTAAGAAAGAAAATCATAGATTTATAAATCCCAGTGTATGCAACTAGCGCCCTTTAGTTTGAAACTTAAAAATTTCTACAAATTCTTATTTGTTGCTCATAAAAACATAATATTGCCAACTTTCAATTCGATTCATTAAAAAGTTTTAAAATTATGGCTTATTTTCGAGAATAAACTTTTACTTTCAACACCCTGTATGTCTAGAACGAGTAACAATCCGAAAAAACGTATATGACATAATCGGCTTAGTTTGATGTTTAGTATCTACAGTTATTCTACGGCCCATAAGTTATGGGACACCCTGTATAGTTTCAAAAGACGAATGTCTCATACCACCTCCCCCCACCCTAGACAAATTCTCTGCCTGTACCACTGTCTGCTTTATTTATATTTTTTATTTGAGCGTAACATAACCACTCCACTTCTTTTCAGAAATACCAGAACCCATTTTCCTGATAGCTCATCCGTACAGCGAGAAGTACACGTACTTTACGCAATGCACTCCAACGTGGGGAAACAAAACGGACACCATTTTCATGATAGTCAAGATGGTTCTTTTTTATTGGTCGCCACTTGTACTTATGTCCATAGCCTACATACAGATCATCCGAGTCCTTTGGAGATCTGGAAATGTACCTCACCAAAGTATGAGTAAGTATGACTCGATTTTTTTTAATATCAAGCAAATAGCGACTCATGATTAGAGATCGGATTTCAATATTACATGGGTCATAGGTCAGGGTCAGGTTTACAAATACCATATAAATTTAGATCATACCTTGGACAATATGAATAATGCTATTAACACAACTATAAGTTTATATGAAACTACATTTACTAAATATGAGTGTCATTGACTAGATGTCGCTACTCATAATACTTCACCGTTTGGATGCTATACAAACTGTTAAACAGGAGACTGTTTTTCTTCATTCGTTTCACTTCACTCGTCTTAAATATTTGATGTATGTCGGGGCGCTTTGATAAAAATTGAAAAATGTTTTTTGTTTTATTATTTCCAAGTGAGAGTTATTTTATTGTTCTCATAAAATTTCGATGCCTATATTTATTTGAAATTCTCACATGTCGTAATACCTTCTTATACAGAGTGGCCTATCGAAAAAGGATTCCATAGTATTTAAATTACATAACTTTTTAATATTTTTTAAATACAGAGTTTTACGGAGGCTATACGCTCTAAAATTATTTTAAATTATACAGGGTGTCCCAAATAGTCAAGGCATAAAAACATCCTTTTTTTAAATGGAACACCTTATATTTTAAATTCTACGCTATTATTTTCTACCCCCTTTAGCAATTCTTGATAATTTTAATACTATTTAATAGGTTTCATTGTAAGTAAAATAATTCGTTTTTTATTAAAAGACCCGTTTTAAAAATAATGTTCGTTTTTTTTGAAAATATTAGTTAAATCCTGTGTAAAACGTATATGTTGAAGATTTGAAAATTACAAATCTTACGTTGACAAGCCCAATCAATGCTGGTGTCCATAGCATCACCTGTTAAATTATGATGAAAACCCAACCACAATCCTATTGAAATAAGTTAAGATCGAGTTGTTCGAAATTGTTCAAACTCCTCATGTGCACACACCACACAGAGACCCTAAAAAGGTATCCCTACAACCCCGCTCTAAACTCAACAGGGAAACAAATATTTGGATAGTCTAAAACTTGCATGGGATTTCCTATGTTTCCGACGACGATGCACCACCCGGTATATGTATATGCTCCAGAATATACGGAGATATTGAATATCATGATTTCAAAGTTTTTTCCTTCTTTAACCGTATAACATGACGGAAAAAGCTTGGGAACTTATCTTGTTGACATGTTCTCTTATCACATTATATTGATGTGTTGAAAGATCAGCGTCGATCATTAGTTCAAGAGCTTTGTCATCTGAGAATGTTTTAGTATTATCTTTTTTTAACTCCCTATTTTTTAAATTTGGGTGCCACGAGCGAACGATGCTTGTGACAGCTCCTACTATTACTGCGGAATCTCCTTTCCCCACTTCACAGCTTCATCTCAGCAGCCATGGATAGTTCTTCAATATTTTTCGATTTCATCAAACTCGTTAGCTTTCTCTTTTTTTTTGTCTTTTTAGAACACTTTTGAAATGACTGATGGTCTGCCTAAAACAGAAGGTAACTGATCGGTGAATGTAGATGGTACTGAGTGATAAATACTGTCAGGAAACGTAATTATTCCAAGCCAATGAAAATTGATATTTACAAATCTGTTGCGGTTTCGGTAACTTTTGCTCCACCCACCCCGCCATTTGTTGGCACATACTTCTTAAAGAAGTCTTTAAAACATTTTCGGAAACTGCATCATAGCGCTCTACCTTTTATTGATTCACCCAAATTTCCAAAATTTCGGGCCGGAAAATTATGGGAACCATTCTGAAAAAAAAAGAAATTTTTTTAAGAGACGCAAACAAACGCAAAAATATTATAAATGGTCTTAAAGTAGAAAGTCTAACTAAAAGTTAGAGTAACAGTAGAAGTCCATATTCACCCATATAAGAAACTTTTAGTCTACAAAAAATTGATATTGTACACAATTTGTGACATTATTACAGTATTTCCCAAAATTTGATATAAAAAATTTCAACAACAAAAAAAACTTACCTTTAAGAATTATTAGAACACTATATTATAATACATAAATGTCAAAATATCACATCAATAAACAATCCACTCTGAAATAACTATCACGAGTGACGGACTTCTTTAATAGAGTCTAGATAAATTCATACCTGCTACCCTTTGAGTTTTCACGTAATTATGACCACGCCTTCATATCTAACAATAAAACTGGTGTCAATCTAATATAAATGGAATATTTTTATGCTAATTATTTATTATAACTTAATTCCATGAACCTAAAATTTCCGACTTAAATCCCGCTAGATTCCCGATCCGTCACACTGTGCGACGCAATTTCTCGTTTTTTAATATAGAATATCCTCAGAATAACCTAGGGCTAGTGCATAGCTGCAATCTTAGATTCCCTGTATACAATTTCCTTGATATCCAAGGAACGTCCTGTTTTTAGCATTATACCTTTAGAACAGCTTAAGGCTAGGGCATACCAGCAATCCGATATCTCCGGTACATATGATATTTCTTGTCGGATACCTCGGGGCAGCTGTGTGCAGTCTGAGAAGCTGTTAAAACGGAGTATACACAAATGTTTTTTTTTACTTTCAATTATAAAAACAAATTAATCACCGACTCGTGTTATTATACATTACTTATATAAAGTTATTTGATATTTGTTTTTGCGCCCAACCCATACATTATGAACCTTAATCATAATAATGATTATAAAAAGGCTTATTACTTCCCTGAAGGTGTAAGAAATCTGTTTCGTCAAATTTTAATTTTTCTGGGGTTAGTATGGAAAATTGATTGCCACATTTCAATAAAATGTTTATCATAATATATGTCCTTATTTAGAGTGCCGTTGATCACAAAATAAACTTAAAACTTCCTTTTTTGATCCTCTCCTAAATTTTGTACTATTTTTTGATTTGACAACATAACACAGTATTGTGTTATTATATGTCATACGCGAAATGTTTGTTCAGATATTTAAGTCTTCTTGGTTGGTTTCATTTGAGCGAGGATAATATTTATAGTAGTTTGTACAACAAGAGTGGATATGATATTTATATCTCACGACGAAGTAAACTAAGCACGACGCCGTAGGCAGAGTTCCCAAACATCCGATGTTAAAAAATGGTAAGAAAGTTTGCAAGCACCGGGCTTGAACTTATGACCATTGGTTCCAAATTTCGCCGTTTTGGCCATATGATCATGTTAGAAATTGAAAACTATTATAGATGCGTATATATTTTGTTATATTGAACAAATTAATAACATAACTATCCCATATGCAACTTGCAACTAAGATGTATTAAGACCCTTCTATACCAGAGTAAAACGGGGCGTCGCGTCGCTTGCTGACTTATGTAATTGAAAATTTAATACACAGATTTTAGTAGGGGTTCACAAGAACTTCTAGTTTGGCGAATGATACCTTTTTTTTAATATTGAAAATGTATTTTAAAGTTTCAATTATACAGGGTGTCCCGAAATTAGGTGACAATATTTTAAGGGGATAAAGTACATTCAAAAATAGGACTAAAATCCTCTATTAATATACCCTCAAAAACGCTTCGTTACGGGGCTAAAGCCCCCCGAATGGAAGCTATGATAAGCGGTTTTTTCACAATATCTCAGAAACTGATTAAAGTATTAAAACAATGATACATGTTTTACCCATGACAAGACGCAATAAACGGTTTGTTTAGTTTAGGTGTATTTCTTTCAGTGGCGTCCCACTGGGTAGGTAGTGAGGATAATATTGCCCTAACTTTTTTTTTGTAGGATTTTTTAACGCCAGGAGCAATTTTTAAAAGCACTAAAGTCTTCTATTGAAAAAAGATACTCTTGTTTTATTTTGGTAGGATTTACCATTTTTCAGTAAAATCGATTTAAAAATTTTCGGTTTTTTACAAGCCGTTGAAAAGGCTAAGGTGTTTTTTGCATATCTCAGCAAACACTTGATATTAAAACATGAAATTTATTAGAAGTTCTACTCGCGACAAGGCATATTTATTAAATGATGTAACATTAAAATATTTTTCCAGTGGTGTCGCACGGATTGGAGCCTAAAGTAAATATTACTATTTTTTTTTATTTGAGGTGCTTTAATTTTATGCCATTTTTTAATTCACCGTGCATCACAAAACATAACACGCAGGTCTAGATTTTGTATCCAACAAAATGGAAATCATTTTGAACATTTGCTTAAGAATTAGTTTCCCGTGTGGTTTTACAATTAAATTTGATTTGCAATTTGTTATTCTTTTTTGTTTTATTTTAAGTCTCTTATACAAATAAATATTTAAAAAACAAGGTGTAAAAATCTGTTGAAAACCTTATATTCTGTGAAATTACAATAATGGAAGGTTTTATTAACAAAAAATTTCAAATTAAAAAAAAATTGTAATATTTACTTTAGGCCCCACCCCGTGCGACGCCACTGGAAAAATATTTTAATGTTACATCCTTTAATAAATATGCCTTGTCACTAGTAGAATTCCTAATAAATTTCATGTTTTAATATCAAGTGTTTGCTCAGATATGCAAAAAAACACCTTAGCTTGTAAAAAACCGAAAATTTTTAAATCGATTTTACTGAAAAATGGTGAATCCTACCGAAATAAAGCAAGAGTATCTTTTTTCATTAGAAGACTTTAGTGCTTTTAAATATTGCACCTGGCGTTAAAAAATCCTACAAATAAAAAAGTTAGGGCAATATTCTCCTCACTACCTACCCAGTGGAACGTCACTGGAAGAAATACACCTAAGCTAAACAAACCGTTTATTGCGTCTTGTCATGGGTAAAACATGTATCAAATTTTGTTTTGATACTTCAATCAGTTTCTGAGATATTGTGAAAAAACCGCTTATCATAGCTTCCATTCGGGGGGTCTAGCCCCATAACGAAGCGTTTTTGAAGGTATATTAATAAAGGATTTTAGTCCTATTTTTGAAAGCACTTTATCCCCTTAAAATATTGTCACCTAATTTCGGGACACCCTGTATAGCTTCAACTTATATGATCCGCCATGCAGAACATAAAAATAGAAATATTACGGCTACTAATGTTAAATTCTTAATTTATATTAAGATTACAAACGATATCCCGATATAATCTTTAAATTCTTCACTGACGCCCCACCACTTAATGCTCCTGAAATTCGTATTTATATTTTATATATAAGAAAAGTCATTTTTTGCACGACGTGGTGAAAATGCAGCATTTGTTCGTGATGACTTATCCACTACTTTTTGCTCTTAAATTTGTTTTTCAATATTTTCTTACCAAAATGTTTTAGATGCTCAGACTGGATCATGTCGTTCAAGTCAATCAGTGAACTTCGCGATGAACATGAACACCAGTACAGAAGGTCAGCTTAGATCGAGAAGAAAAGCAGCCAAAATGCTGGTGGCAGTCGTGGTGATGTTTGCATTTTGTTTTCTTCCAGTCCATTTGTTATCTATTTTGAGGTAAGTGCAATATTTGTTGGTATCTAACGAACTTCGAAGATAAATAACTATTGAGTATTGACTAGGCTAAAACATGGAAGCCAGAAGAATAAAATCTAGGGAAGAAAGATATAATTTCTTAACAGTATAATTTGTTCTTTTACCAAGTTTGCCTACTTTAAAAAACACTTAAGACCTTCCTCATAAATTTGGTTTTGTTTGAGGGCTTTCGGTCACTTTTTGATTAAAGTAAATTATTAATCCAATGTTATCGTTTTGAGTTTTATTATTATATCTATCTTCAGGACTCGACATTTTTTTTGGTTGTTTTCTCTGTGAAATAATAGGGAAAATTGAACGCTTTAGTGCCAGTTTCAAAAAATTAGACAAATTTTAATACAGTTTAATAGGAAAAAATCAAAGCCTTGGGAAAAAATGTTGGCGAGAGAAAGGTATTTTTGTAAAGGTTCTTGCTGATGACAAGAAAATTAGGCTTCAATTGTCTATTGATATGATATACAGGGTATTGGAAAAATGGAATTGATACATTATGTTTAAAGTCAATATTCGAGGAAAACATATTTTTAAATGTGGCATCACAATAATAAAAAAGAAAATTTGTTTTTTGGTATTATGGTTGACCACGCAGCCAATAGCTGTCAAGAACCATCTGCCCTGAATGCAAGTGTACAATGGAGACCTTGACTGCAGATTATGCCGGAGACAGGGAAACTGTACAGCAGATAGTTTGCCATTGCGAATCACTAGATCTGAAGAGGTAACAAATACTCGGGCAACCAAAACTGGAACCAGAGGACATCCTAACCCTCTCCCCAGTTGACCTACACAAACTAATGCAAGGAACTGGGATCACGGAGTGGGTGTAAAAACCAAACAGGGTGAGCACAATGGGCCAAACCTGGCCTAAGTGCGTCCAACGCACGGACGGGCCCTCAGAAAAAAAAAGGAGGAGTTTTAAAGAAAGAGTGATAAAACAAGAGTGATATGTATTTCTTTTTATTTGAAATGACAATTGAGGCCAGTGACCTGTGATTACCTGTTCTAAGTTAGGAAAATAACTTAAACCTACCTTCTCAACAAATTCAAAATCATAACAAAAACAATAGCTATTAATCCAATCTGCTATTAAAACTTTTGCCGTTACTTCCTACAACAAATAAATATAAGAATAAATAAAAGCATGAAGGCTTTCTCCACTGGTTTATAAAAGTATTAAAGTTAAAATATAGTAGATGCTCTACATGTTTCATCAGGAATAAAATACAAAGAAAAAAAACAGTGGAGAAAGACTTCATGCTTTTATTTATTCCTATAAATTAACTCCACTTTAAGAATGGACTACTTCAAAAATAAATATAAAATTCAACTGTGCCAAAATACTTTATAGCATAATTTTAAGCAACACGATATTGAAAATTATCCACAAACATTAGTCTTGGAGGCGGAGGGAAGAAACAAGCACCCTCCTTGCTACTCCTTTCGGATGCCCATGTCAATTTCTACCCCCTTAAAATGGTATGGGCAGCTAAAAAAAAAATTCTGTCCATTATTGTAATATGTTTTTGGGTCCCTTGTCGGATTAAACCTTTAAATTCGGGAAAATCCTATAAAATCTGCTTTGTCAAACTAAGTAATATTTCATTTATTTTATGAAAATAGGCTTCTAATGGAAAATTTAATTACAGGGCGATTTTTACCTAATTAGAGTCAGAAAAGGTGATGAATTGTTTTAATAGCAAAGTGAGAGAAAGAAAAAGGTCTCTAAAAAATATTACTCGGTGAGGGATCGGGCTAAATGTCTAATTAAGAACGATTTGATAAATAAATGTGCATATAAAAAAGTTTCTTTGTCACTGTTTACAGCATAGCCTTATCGATTTAAAAAGAGTGAATGAGACAGAACTTTTTTATGAGGGTACTTACGTTAATTATTGACCACTTGGCCGCCCATTAATTTGTCAGCCCACGGACTATGCACCACCTTGTTTCCAGCTAGGTCCGGCACTGAGTAAATATAAAAAACAGTACCTAATATTCATCCTACACAGAAGGATAAAAGAGACGACAGGAGTATACAGAAAGAGTCCATTCTCTAATGTAGAAAACGATCAGGGAGAATTAGCGCAGGATGATCAACAGCGTAAAATCATATGGAAAACTATATTAGCAACCTTTTTGCCGATAAAAGACCTACTGTTGAAAATGTAGCCGACAAAGATCTCTCTGGACCTCCCATCACAAAGGAGGAAATTATAAGAGTGATCAGCACATCCAAAGATAGGAAGGCGATTGGCCCAGACCGCATACCGGTCGAGTTGCTCAAACTATTGGACGACAAAAGCATCACGGTTCTTCAGACGATATTTAATCGAATCTACAACACAGGCGAATATCCGACCAAATGGTTAACATCGAATTTTATCCCCTTGCCAAAAAAGAACAATGCAACAAAATGTGAGGACCACAGACTAATCAGCCTCATGAGTCACACACTGAAGATTAAGAAGATTAAGATTATGCACTACAGAATATCAATTAAATGCAAAAGAAACATCGGAGACACACAATTTGGATTCAGACGGGGCCTAGGTACGAGAGAAGCATTAGTTGCGACTCAAATACTAATTCAGAACTGCTACGATTAGAGCAAGGACATAATGCTGTGTTTCATCGATTATGAAAAGGCGTTCGACAGAGTCCAACATCATAAACTGATACAAATCCTAAATAGATTGGACATAGATCAAAAAGACATCCGTTGCATTCAAAGCCTATACTGGAACCAAATGACTGACGTCAGAGTTGGTAACGATCGCACAGAAACAAGACCAATTTGTAGAGGGGTAAGACAGGGGTGTGTTCTCTCCCCACTTCCCTTCAATTTATATTCTGAAGCCATCTTTCTGGAAGCCCTAGAAGCACGCAACATGGGCGTTAAGGTGAATGGTGTATGGGTCAACAATATTCGTTATGCGGACGATGCAGTTCTGATTGCAGATAACATGGAAGATTTACGAGAAGTGCTTGACATTGTCGGTGAATGCAGTAAGAACATGGGTCTCAATATCAACACCAAGAAGACTAAATTCATGATAATTGCTCGAAAGCCACAAGAATATCAAAACTCAAGCCTAACATATGACAATCAACCAATAGAACGATTAAATAAATTTAAATATCTAGGAACGTGGCTGTGTGAAAACTGGGAATCAGACACAGAAATCAGATGCCGGATCGAGAATCGCAGTGCGTTCATGAAATTCAAAAAAGTGCTCACCAATACTGATTTCGATCTTGGCTTGAGAATTAGATTCGTCAAATGTTATGTCTGGACAGTGTTGCTTTATGGTATGGAGGGATGGACACTGAGCACTATGAACAAACTGGAAGCATTCGAAATGTGGATCTATAGGCGTATACTGAAGATACCATGGACTGCAAGAAGAACCAATGATGAGGTCTTGAGAATAATCAATAGAGACCGCGAACTATTGGACACCATTAAACGTCGAAAACAGCATACCTCGGCCACGTAATACGTAACGAGAGGTACCAATTCCTGCAGTTGATAATTGAGGGGAAGATTGAGGGAAAGAGAGGAATTGGCAGGAAAAAGATGTCATGGCTCCGCAACGTCAGGCAGTGGACGGGACTGAGGACAATGCAAGAACTAATGAATACCATACGTAATAGGGAAGAATGGACAAATGTGATCGCAAACATCCATTAATGGATATGCAGCAGAAGAAGAAGAATATCTGTTGTACACTTTACAGGGTAACCCAACTTCTAATTCTAAGATCATTTAGATCTTATAATTCTTCTTTAAGTAATTATACCTAATAATTTCCATATCTTGACAGAAACCGAATATTATCCTAAAGTTTTGAAAACACGAATGTTGGGTTGTATGAAGATATTTAACCACAATTAATTAACCAGCAAGTTTGACTGTGGCGTACAGTTACGGCCATAAAATCTTGAGCAGAGAATCTTTCAACAAAATAAATATTTTAACGAAAAAAAAATTTGCTTAAATTTCAAAAAAAATTAAAAAAATTAAATTCAGATTCAAAATTATTATCTTAAAAAAATTTTCGTATCTAAAATAAATGACAATTTTGGGAGTTCGAAAATCTTAAATATTATTTGACAGGTGTAACGCACGTCATACATTTTGGGTCAGGCAGAACCACAGATTTTCCAAAAATAAATATATAAAAAAAATGTGCTGTATGCGTACCTATAATGCAAATATTTCTGCGCGCACTATATATATTTGTGCCTTTAAAAAATATGTAATACTCCCCCTTATAAAAATGTGACTAGAATCGTTCCCTCAGTGGTCTCCCCCACCACCAAAATCCTGTATACTATACAGGGTTTTGGTCGTCGAGTGTATTCGCTACTGCTCGTTGCTATTGACGTTCTCTCTTTTCAAAACTACCTTTAAAACTAATGCACTGTCAATTTGTTTTCAAGACGATTTATATCTATATCATAAAATAAATTGAATTTATCGCCTTAACTTATAAAAGAAAGAATTTTATTTTTATTTTTAAAAGAAATACTTTGAGAAAGAGTTTTTATTTTTTTTCGGTATTATTTTACCTTTGCCTGTGAATTCCGAAGTGATATTGGTTTTCAAATCATTTGCTTTTTTAAGGGGATGGAATCAATTTCTCCATAAATATATCTGGTGTACTATAATGTATTTGGTGTTATTAAGGATATTTTCGATAACCGCCTATAACGTCATTATTTGTACCGGGTGTCTCACTAAGAATGGCTCTCGGCCGTATCTCGGAAACTACTGGGCATAGAAACTCAGGAAAAAAATAATAGTTAAAGTGGCCATGAGAAAATCATCCTGAAAATAATTTTTAAGTTCCGCATTTTGCTGCAAGAGGGCGTAGTTGACAAGTAAATTTTAAAATTTTACATATCTCCGAAAATTCCACATTAAGGTATATCTTTGATAACACCATTGAAAATCTTGGACAATTATGCATCATTTTGATCTTACGCTCATTGGCGTACCGACTTTAATAAAAGGGGGGGGGGGGGGAAGCGGTGGAATGTGTCATTAGTTAAATCGCTGTAACTTATAAACGACTTATCCGATTGTAGCAAACTAAAGCCTGTTTGGAAGAGAAAAGTATGCACTTTCACCAATCGTATTTAGTTGTCCATAATAGTTCTCAAAAAAAATTCTAGAGGGCGCAATTTGTAATAATAACACATTTTTTGATTTTACTCCGAAAAATAAATCATACGGTATAATTATGATACCATAATCGAAAAGTAGATTAAATTTGCTAGAACTAATATTAAACCGCACATTGATAATGAAAAATTTTGTTTTATAAAAATTGTCGGAAATGACCACCCGCCTGTCTAATTTAATTTAGAAAGGTGTGCCTGAGGAGAAAAACGCAAGAGACCATTTTATTGCAGAATTGACCAGGCTAATCAGAAATAAAATCCACATGAAAAAATATCAGTGGCGTCCCACTTTTTTTCTAAAAAATATATAATCGCTTACTTTTAAAAATAATTATTCTATTGGCGATAACGCTGAAACGAAAGGGAGATATCGAGCTGCGGTTTTAATATTTGTTCTAGCAAGTTTAATCTATTTTTCGATTATGGTATCATAATTATACCGTATGATTTATTTTTTCGGAGTAAAATCAAAAAAGGTGTTATTATTACAAATTGCGCCCTCTAGCATTTTTTTTGAGAACTATTATGGACAACTAAATACGATTGGTGAAAGTGCATACATTTCTCTTCCAAACAGTCTTTAGTTTGCTAAAATCGGATAAGTCGTTTATAAGTTACAGTGATTTAACTGATTACACATTCAACCGCTTCCCCCCCTATTATTAAAGTCGGTACGCCAATGAGCATAAGACCAAAATGATGCATAATTGTCCAAGCTTTTCAATGGTGTTATCAAAGATATACCTTAATGTGGAATTTTCGGAGATATGTAAACTTTTAAAATTTACTTTTCAATTACGCCCTCTTGCGGCAAAATGCGGAAGTTAAAAATTATTTCCAGGATTTTCTCATGACCACTTTAGTTATAATTTTTTTTCCTGAGTTTCCATGCCCAGTAGTTTCCGAGATACGGCCGAGAGCCATTCTTAGTGGGACACCCGGTACACTAAATTATACTTACATAATAATATATTTTATATTTTGCCGACTTAATAACCGCCAGTAACATAAATCCTCCGCAATCATTGAATTTTTTCAAATTGGAACATTATTTTAATATTAATAGTAGCTTGTACAGTACAACAAGGGTGCATATGATGCCCATATCACACGAGGAAGTACATTGAGCAAGACGCCGCCGTAGCACAAGATGGACAATCCACTCGAATTGTACCGGGTGGCCAGATAAGAACGCTGGCCATATCTCAGGAACCGTTTATCCCAACGTGTTGAAATAAAAAAAATCATTACAAATTGATGGAAATTATTTGTAAGTTCCTAAATTTTCTGCTAGAGGGCGTTCAACATATGACTAAGAAGATTATAGGAATTTTATTGATAATATCCAAATAAAGTTACGTTCAAACTTAAAAGCTTTATTTTTTGGAATATACAGCATAACTTTGCTTAAATACATTTTGTTCTAACTCAAAAAATAAACTGAGTGAAGAAATACTCATAACTCTGGTTTGCCTTAACTGAATTTAACTAAACTTTTTCATTTGAAAGAGCTTATCCTATAGTAACATTTAAAAAAGCAGGGTGAAAACCGCATGTCTTAATATCTTAATTTAAGCCAGAGATACAAGAAAAAATATTGTGGAATCGGCTGCAGCGAACCGATTTTTTTCATAAAATAGGTATTGTTGGTTTTAAATTTCTTACCCATAGGTTTTTTGTTATAATATATACTTACCAAAAGGTATAAAGTGACTTTCCCATCGTCAGTATGTTTATCCAACACACAATAGCAACAAGCTGTCAAATCAGTTTAAAAAAAAACTATATTTCCATGGGAGCATGGTCCACAGAGTTCGAGCATTAGGATACATTTTTCTTTACGTCTTAGTACTAGCTCGTGAGTCATCAGTTCTTTGCTGCTTTGTGGAGTACTGTGCAGCAGTATATACCTAAATATGGAGAAGAATTATACAGGGTGATTCCTAAGTTGATACCTCTTTTTTTAGGTGTGCATAGAAGGCATTAAAATAAACAACATTTTCAAATACCTTTTTTTTTTAAACTCAAAAATAGGCGAGATAGAGAAGTAAAAAATCTAAGTGCGGGCCTGGTCATAAAAACATAGCCCGCTATAGTTTCTGTTGTTTTTCTTATCTCTTATTAGTATTAGTCATACGGGTAGTGTTGAACAATACGCTGCGGTGTGTTTTTCTGAAGTAAGTTAATTTTAAATTGTGTGATACGTGAAAATTTTAAAACAATAAACTAATAGATATGTTGCTAATTTACTGTGAGTGTAATAAAAGTGCGGATGTTTCTTCGAGATTATACGCAGAACGCTTTCCCTTGCTGGATCATCCTACACCCTGTTTTCTTAATGTTATTTAACGGGCAAGTTAGGCAGAACCGTATTTGATTCGTAGTGTAATAAATGAATGTAAGTACTTTATTTTTGAGTTTTTTTTGAGATATTTGAAAATGTTGTTTATTTTAATGCCTTCTATACGCAGCTAAAAAAGAAGTATCAACTTAGGAATCGCCCTGTATAAATAAATATCTAAATGATATGCTGTTTTTAAATATTAGTTCCTAAGAAATACACTGTATAGAGTTAAATTTATGGACTTCCAATACAACTTGGGTAATAGATAGTAGCCAGTTTCTTACATGTAGCAAGGCAGGAAGTATCTGAAAGTATATAATAATTTAAATCACTTAACTCCTGATTCAATAGTGGGAATTACAACTAGTAATAATTAATTAAGAAAATCTTACTTTATACAAAGTAAACTTTGAAACAAAAACATAAAAAACTGTCCTAGAGGAAAACACCACAGAGCCCTTTAATCATAGATTTAGTTGGGTAAAATTTTACAACTTTATGAAACATTTATCGAATTTTTTAATGCTTTGGTGCAAATGTCGAAGCATTTGATGGGCTGTCAGTATATTTTAAATGCTTCCAAAATCTAGCAACTGCTGACAGAGCGTATAAAAAGACAGCGGGTTAAGATCCCACATTTTCTCCTCTTCTTTAATGACATGATGGACTGCTTTTCGCAAGTTCTCTGGTGTTACTTCCTTAATGGCTTCATCAAACAGTAGCTTAACGTCTTTCATTTTTTGAATGTCATGTTGTGTCTTGCTACAAATCCTTTCACTTGCACCCATATAAGTTCTATAGGATTTAGTTCGCAATGATATGGCGGAGTGCACAGCACAGTTACACTATTCTTTCAGCTATATCTTCCACGGCATATTTTATAAAACGATGGTTGTGTAAATTTGCTGTAGCTAATAGTTCCTTCTTTATCAAATTATCTTCTTCTTTTTCTTTGGTAAAATATCATAAATAATTTAATGCACAAAATTTACCTACGCCTATGGCCGACACCGAAATTGAGTCCAACTGGACAGAATATCACATTTTATTACTCTAAACCTTTCTGAAATAGACTATAGACTAAATGTATAAAAAATGGATAATATTTTTTGTAAAAATTGCAGAACACATTAAAAAAATTTACCAGCAAACTGCCGGTTTGAGTTTTTTTTCTTGCCTCTGATATACTCGCCACTGATTCAATGTCTGTACCATTTGATTCTTTTACGTCTCTGTTTGATAAAACGATAAATTTTCCTGTTATTGAACACGCGTTGGCCTGGAGCGAACGGTTCAATGTGAAGGAAAGGAATCAGGAAAATACTTTGCAGTCGAATTCCCGAATTGAATGAAATTTTATTGTGTGATTTCCGAAATTTATGTTATATGTTCAAGTAGGAGAGCTATGTGACACCTATTTTTTGCAAATACAAATCAAATACCTACAATTTTACCATGGATAAAAGACAATGCGGGGAAATGAAAAAAAACTATACCTAAAAAGGAATTTGAATAATAGTTTGGTTTTTCAAAAAAACCTTTTTAAATTTATACTTAAGATACTGTAATACAATACAATACAATACAATACAATACAATACAATACAATACAATACAATACAATACAATACAATACTGAGACGAAAGAACCACTCTGATAATGCAATGCATCCAGTGTTGCCAGATTTTTACAGAATCCCTTCAAAAAGCATATTAAACCCCTTAATATTTTAATTCTGTGTCTGATCAACGAATTCTAAAAAAAGTCGTCCTTAGCTTCCGCAAAATTTCTCCTCGGATCAAAAGTGACTTCTAAAATAAAACGTCCCTGACTTCCACAAAACTAGTTGCATTTATAATAGAATAAATCCATTCATATTAGCTGCATATCTAATTACCTCTCAGAATCCCAAAAGAACCCGACAATCCTTCATATTGAAGAAAATTCTGGCAACACAACGATGTATGATCAAAACACTTGCCGTGGTATAGATCGTTACCATGCCAATCACAGTAAACAAAGCGCCTGACTGAAACACAAGCCAGGATGACTAGATTGCGATTCTGTAGTGTTAACACCTTAGCGAGTAAGACCATAATTTATCCGCTTAGCGGGTTTTTTTAAAAGCAATGCGGTGCGGTGCGCCCACCTGAGATAAATTTCTATATCTGCCCATGTGTATAACAGACTTGGCTTTGTCAAGACCGTTACACATATTTGTAAACCCTACATCATATTTGTAAAGTTCTCTATGGTTCCAAGGATTACAAATTATTTGCGCTTTGTTTTTAATAAAGTATCTATAAGGTCAAAAAAGAATGTCCGAGAAAATTGAAGAAATTCAAAATATGGCGTTACTTGCCAAGGACTCTCCTCTGCCAACGAAGTCAAGGCACTTGTATTAAGAGACATAGTTTTATCAAAAATCAATCATATCTTATTAAACCAGAAGAAATTCATGAGAACGGAAGATATGATTTTGGCATATTACAAGTGCGAGCTTTCTCAATACAAAAGTTTTTCGTTATGGACAAAATATTATATGATGAGTTTGATTACAAATTTATACCTAAGGAAATTTGCAAATATTAATCCCTTTCCTAGTTCATCGTACCCGTAACTGTTAATGACCAACGCGATACTGCGGTGACTGTAGCGGTGATAATTTTGCTGCGTTGCCCCCGAGCACAGCAGTAAATGACGCTGCCGATGACAGCGTTTTATTTTGACAACGCCATCTGCACTGTTTTCCCCGCTCACCGGCACATCAGCCACGTCTTCTGTGTTACCTGTTTGATTGTTGTGCTAACTTCGACTGTCGTTTTGACATAATTATTTTTGCAGGTTATAGAAGAATATAAATCGCACCGCGCCGGTGTGAATATTTAAAAAATGAAGGAACGTGGTAATAAATACTTTTCCGCGACGCCACACAATACATCTTAAAGGAAAGTATGTTTTGTTTATTTTTGTAGCAAGTCAAGTAGGCCTGACGCAAGACTGTATTACGGAGAGTAATTCTGATCGCCTTAAAATGAATAAGCGATACTGATGCGTGATTGACGAGGGATTAACGCTACCGTATACTGTCACTATTACTGATCATGTATATAGAAAAAAAACTTCTATTAGGAAATACATTTAAGTAAAGCAGACAAATTCTAGAAAATTTCACAGGGATTTAGGAAAAGAATTTTGCAATAAATATCTAACCAGATAATATAATATTCATTTCATTAATCTTATACAGGGTGATTCCTAAGTTGATACATCTTTTTTAGATGCGTATAGAAGGCATTAAAATAAGCAACATTTTCAAATACCTTTTTTCAAAAAAACCAAAAATAAAGTACTTACATTCATTTATTACACTATAAATCAAATACGGTTCTGCCTAACTTGCCCGTTGATTAAGAAAACTTCTGGGTGTAGAGACACTCACAATAAATTAGCACCGTAATAAGTTCATTGTATATTTAAATGTGTAATATCCGGCAATATTTCTGTGTATGTACAGGACCGGGACCGAAAAGTGAATCGTATATAATTTAAGATAATTTCCACGGACGCATTCATTGACGATTAATCGTAAATTGGATCGCTGTATAAGCATCCCGTATAACCGTCCAAAAAGCAGAGATTTCACGTTGTATTAGCTTCTTATGGAAAAGCAAAAGAACTGCTTTTATACGAGTGGAAGTGAACGAGAGCGGCGGTAGACGGAGAGAAAGAGACAAAAATACACGGAACTCGCGATCTGGGTCTCCGTCAACCATTCTTACAAAAGTTACAAAAAATAGTATGCGTTCTCGATACAAAACATGTCCCTATCTAGTTTAATAATTAGGTTAGTTAAGATCATAATTAGTAACGTAAAATAAGAAGTACTTTTATGATGATTTAAGATAATTTTTGCTAATAAGTATCTTATATTATAATAATTAACATAATAATTGACTTCTTTTTTAGCAATATATGGGTTCAATCAAGTGGATGTTAGATTTATAATCTGAATATAAAACGCATGTGGATGAAATGTATTCATTCATAATAACTATCTTAGTGTTTTCGCCCTTTCGCCCGTTATAGAAACGTCGCGCGTCGCCGTCGGTTGTCGGAAATAAAAATGTAGAAGTGGACATATCCACGTACACGTAATTTACGTGTAGTGGTGATGTCATCTGGGTTGAAAATTATTAAAGTCAATTGTTTGAAAATTAAAGTTTTGCCTACCCTATTTTAAACGGCTGTGCACGCCACTGCTAGACTGCATTTAAAGACATCGATCTGTGCACCTTTTGTGCTCAAAAATGGATATCATTGCACTGAATTCATACATTTTGATTGACATTGTAGATTAGTATAATGCAAAATCAAAAACAAAAATTTTTGAAAATTTCCTGAAAACTCTACAATTGCTCATCTTAAATCTGTGCATGTATCCATGGCCTACGTTATACTTGCATTATACTAAAAATCCTTTTCTTATGTCAAATAGGTAGAGTTGCATAAATCTCTATATAGAGTTGTCGTTTACAGGTTAGAATGGGAAAAATGCATTAAACTTTCGAGCATCAATCTTGTGACTGCAGGAAGGCTTTTAGGTGTAAATAAGGAATCCTTTTGGACTCGAGAATAGTTTGATAACAACCGTCTATAAATCTTTTTTTTATGAATTATGCTCATGGTGTAAAGTTCTATTAGACTAAAAATCTATTGAGTAGGGGAATAATACACATACACACAGTCTGCTCCACTAGTTTATTATAAGGATCTCAAAGTATAAAGAATCCTAATGTCTTCGTACATGTTTCGAAGGTAAAAACCTTCATCATCAGCGAATAAAATTTATTCAAGGATTTTACAAGAAGAGAGACCCTCAACATTGCAAGATAAACTGCTTGAGGAACAGAAAAAGAAAAATTTCAAATATAAAATTTTTTTTTTAAATTTTACATAATTTTTAAAAAGAAAAAAAGTTTAATGAGTTCTTAAATTTAAAAAGAGAAGTAGAAAAAGATACCTTTACTTTTTTTTTAAATTTAAGAAATCATTAAATTTTTTTCCTTTTTAAAAATTATGTAAAATTTTAAAAAACATTTTTATATTTGAAATTTTTCTTTTTCTGTTCCTCAAGCAGTTTATCTTGCAATGTTGAGGGTCTGTCTTCTTGTAAAATCCTTGAATTAATTTTATTCGCTGATGATGAAGGTTTTTACCTTCGAAACATGTACGAAGACATTAGGATTCTCTATACTTTGAGATCCTTATAATAAACTAGTGGAGCAGATTGTGTGTATTATTCCCCTACTCATAATATCACTCCACTGAGAGATGGACTATTTCCACAAAATTAAAAATCTATTGTTAATTTGATGTTAATTATGCGTCTCTAAACTAAATAGCTTCGCATTTTCGTATTCATGAAAAAAAAATGACTTATCAGCCACAAATCCTAATTTAAAAACAGTTTTGCAGACAAATTCTCTACTTAATAAGCGAGAAAATTCTTCATTTGTCTTTTAAACTTTATGGCCCCCTAAAAAGTCCAGTAAACACTTGATTGTGTAGAGGTTAATAATAATTAAGCCTACCTAAAAAATTCAAGACTGACACAACATGTACACTCTTAAAATATAAATCTATGATTATAACTAATTTATAACATTCGACACTTAAATATACAACACAAAAATATCTGTTTATGCGGAGTTCAGAGGAATAAAAAACTGTTTTTAACTGCTTAGTCCTTTATTCAGTGTACATTTTCTTTAGGGTTATTCGTTGTTTTAAAAGTCATAAAACGTTTGTTTTTGTTATCATCAAAAACTACCTAAACAGTGCCAATATAATCCGCCATTTTATTAAAACTGCTTTCACTTTTATGCCGCTAAAATAGACAGGCGTTTTGTTCTGTTGTACGAACCGAATTTTTGGGTATTACGTAAAAGTTTATTGCTATTTATCAACAAAGAACTATTTATTGAAATCTGTAAAGCATTTTAAAATATTTAGAAACAGTTTTTGATATAGAGAAGAAGGTATTAAAAACATTTAAAAATTTTTTTTTTTTTTCATATCCACTCTATGCATCATTGGCCATAAAATATTTGGCAATCAACAGCACTGGCGCCGCCCGGTCTAAATCAATATAACTCAAATGGCTGTCGTTAAATGACATATATTTAATTTGTATAGATCGAGACAGTCGTGAGTTAATAGGTCATAATATTCTTTTTTTAAAAAACATTTGGTCTTATATTGACTCGGTGTCTAACTCAGTGGCGTATTCAAGGGGCAGTGGCGGCGCCAGGATTTTTGGGATGGGAGGGCACAAATGGGCTTGATGATTTTTGAGTAGGCATTACCCAAAAAAAAAAAAAGGTCGCCGGCCTCCCGACCTAGAATGCTCTATGCAGCGACTTGTTCTCAGTGATGTCTAAAAAAAAGTCCACGTTCTCTTAAAAATACCATACTCATACCAGAGCTGTGAAAGTTACTTCAGAAAAGTAACTAGTTACTTTTTCGATACTTTTACACAAATATCTAGACTTATAAGGAATAATTACTTTTACCTAAAAGTAACTTAGTTCTTAGTTACTTAATTAAAGTAACTAGTTATAGTAACTAAGATACTTTTACAGTAACTAGTTACAGTGATTGAACCTACGATAATTTATAAGTAACTAAAATACTTTTAAAGTAACTAGTTACATTGATTGTAACTACGTATACTAAGATACTTTTAAAGTAACTAGTTACATTGATTGTAACTACGATACTCTAAAAGTAACTAAGATACTTTTGAGTAACTAGTTATTTTAATTGTAATTACGAAACTCTAAAAGTAACTTTTTGAACTAGATAGCATAAATTTACCAGGTAATGATAACATGTAAATGAAAAGTGTATAACGAATACGAATTTATTATACATACAAACTTAATACATTTCTAATAAAAGTAGAAAGAAAAGATAAGTAACAAAAAACCTATTAAATAAATATAAATGAAGTAATAAATCCAAATATAGTAGGAACTTTTATAAGGAATCAAAAAAATTCAGAACGTTTTTAAAAGACCCCGTTGGCTTTTAAAAGTACCAACCTTTCAAAATTCTCATCTAAGAGGGCATGTCTGCGAGGAGCATTAATGAAAGTAGCATATAAAAACAAACGCTCCACGGGAGCTGAAGAAGGCAACGGATTGTTATATTTGAGAAAAACCTTGTTAATGTCAGGATATTTTTGTCGCGACTTGCCGCTCGTCCCTTCGTTAAAATCTGATTAACGGCCGCCAATCGTCCCTTGGTCATCATCTGATGGACGGCACGTGTGCATTATTGGTATCCTAGAGGAACTTTAAAAGTACCTAACTTAGTTACTTTAAAAGTAACTTAGTTACTTTAAAAGGAACTTAGTTACTTTAAAAGTAACTTAGTTACTTTAAAAGGAACTTAGTTACTTTAAAAGTATCTTAGTTACTTTGAAAGTATCTAGTTACTTTTTAAGTGTATAGTTACTCCTAAAAAGTAACTAGATACAAGTTACTTTTCAAAAGTAACGAAGTTACAGTTCCTTTTGGCATGATTCAAAAAATAACTAAGTTACTAAGTATCTAGTTACTTTAAGTAACTAGATACTAAAAAGTATCTAGTTAGTTAAATTACTCACAGCTCTGACTCATACTCATCAAATCTTGTATAGCCAAGTCCCTCTTCTCCCGAAAATTCCATTACAAAACCGGATCCATCAATTTTGGGGGGACACCAGGGTGGGCACTCATGTTTCTAGGGTGGGCCGGTGCCCACCCTAGCCTTCTCCCCTGGCGCCGCCGCTGTTAAGGGGAATCCAGGATGTCTGAACCCCTTCTATCAAAAAGCTCTTTGTGTATTAAATATATTTAGTTCTTAAAATTTTATCCACAAAAAAAAACTATAAGAAATAGGTTCCAATAAAAACAAATTCTGTTATGATTTCCATTATTTGAAATAACCGCGTAAAATTTGAAACGTGATTAATGCTTTTACCGCGCGACAAATAGATACTCAGCGTTTCTTCAGTGGCCATTTCAAACTTGTTTTACGTCACGATTGCTGATAATTGTTCATTCGTCCGATAGTAGTTTTTTACGCCTACGACGCTTTTTGCCTATACCCTGCCCGAAACAAAATCCTAAATACGCCACTGGTCTAACTTTCTTTTGACCAACTTCTTTAACCAACTTGAAAAACAAAGGAGAATTGATGTTGTTAATTCGCGACCTGCGGTATTAAATGACCATGGGTTTGCTGAAGATATACTGAAAGTACTAAGCCATGTGCACAGTAAGATTAAACAAAGTAATTAGCAGCAGTTAAATAATAAATTTGGACTTTACGCTCAGTATTCACGTGAACACGACTGGAGATAATTACCATATCATATATTTTGTATAGCATATTGATAGATATACAGTGATTTGTAAATATTTCAGAATTTACAGTAAATGACGCTTGTACAGTGCCTTAGAATATTACATAATACGGTATACATTAAGAAATCATTACTTTATTTGATGACTGTACAAAATAGAAAGATCCAACAATCTATTGCTTCTTGTTCACGAAATAGCGGCATTTTTTGCGGTTGTTTTTACACATAAGTAATATGTTATATTTGTGGTGAATACTTAATTCTATTCACTGCATGGAGGATTAACCATCAAAAGACAAACTAGGCAAACAAATTTGGTTGGGGCTACCAAGAATCTAATTTTTAGTGATGTAAAGTAATTAAAGACTCGTTTTAGCTGTTTCTTATAAACGAATGCATTTTGGAGATATAATTTGTTCGCTTCTCTTCAGCTTACCAATAAAAAGTTTTAAACTAGACTGACTGTGAGTACAATAGATCTTTATTGAAAATACGAACATTGCTGAAAAAACGTTAAGTACCTAGAGAAGAAATGAAAACCCAGTAGGTACCTAAACAATAAACTTAATAAGATTACGAGGAAGTATAAACCTCGAATGATAACGGTGATATATGTATGTACCGGGTGATTCAATAAGAAAGGACGCCGGCTATATCTCGGAAACTACTGGGCATAGAAACTCATGCAAAAAAAATGATAACTAAACTCGCCATGAGAAAATCCCGGAAATTATTTTTAAGTTCCGCATTTTGCCGCAAGAGGGCGTAATTGAAAAGTAAATTATAAAAGCTTACATATCTCCGAAAATTCCACATTAAGGTATATCTTTGATAACACCATTAAAAAGCTTGGACAATTATGCATCATTTTGGTCTTATGCTTATTATTGACGTACCGACTTTAATAAGAGGGGGGGAAAGCCGTTAAAAGTGTAATCAGTTAAATCGCTGTAACTTATAAAGGACTTGTCCGATTTTAGCAAACTAAAGACTGGTTGGAAGAGAAATGTATTCACTTTTACAAATCGTATTTAGTTGTCCATAATAGTTCTCGAAAAAAATGCTAGAGGGCGCAATTTGTAATAATAACACATTTTTTGATTTTACTCCGAAAAAATAAATCATACGGTATAATTATGATACCTTAATCGAAAAGTAGATGAAATTTGCTAGAAAAAATATTAAAACCGCAGCTCGATATCTTCGTTCGTTTCAGCGTTATCGCGAATAGAATAATTTTTAAAATTTTAAGTAAAGAATATTTTTTAGAAAAAAGTGGGACGCCACTGATATTTTTCCATGTGGATATTATTTTGGATTAGCCTGGTCAATTCTGCATAAAAATGGTCTTTTACGTTTTTCTCCTCAGGCACACCGTTCTTTATTAAAATATTTAAATTAAATTAGACGGGCGGGGGTGGTCATTTCAAACAATTTTTTTAAAACAAAATTTTTCATTATCAATATTAATAAAAATAATAAATAGAAGAGCTTAAAAATATATATATAAAGCGTAAGCGCCCAGTGATACCATATGGTATCAGTATGTTTTGCGCCCATTTTGTAAAGTCAGATGAATTTTTAAAAATACGATATACGTTATAGAGGGCTTTAAATATATATCTTAGTCAATATCAATACTTGTATTCAAGAAAAAATATACTATCACTGAAAAACTATACTTACTCAAAGCGAATGTCCATATTTTTCTATTGACGTAAAATGGACGATAAAATAACACGTGTTTTTTTGCTTACAAATATCGGCAACGGTACTCAAAGACTTAAAACACAACTTAAGATGCTTCCCGCAACTAACGCACTCGTCAGAATTATTATCCCACTACCACCCACAAAATGGTCGATGTCTTAGTAATGGCTGATTTAGCGATCCCAAACGGTATCACTGGGCGTTAATGGGTTAATGTGAAATTTTCCGAGATATGTAAAATTTTAAAATTTACTTTTCAATTACGCCCTCTTGCGGCAAAATGCGGAACTTAAAAATCATTGTCAGGATTTTCTCATGGCCAGTTTAGTTATAATTTTTTTTCCCGAGTTTCTATGCCCAGTAGTTTCCGAGATATAGCCGGCGTCCTTTCTTATTGAATCACCCGGTACGTCTAATTTTTTAATAACATTATGATGACATGCTGTATTTCTGGAATTTTATTTTTCGTTTCTACAGACAATAATAAATTATTTAGAAAGGATTATTTTAAAGTGATATTTAAAGCCGAAAAGTTTATTCCGAATCCTCCCATTTAGTTTTTATTACTTATAAAACTAACTAGTGAGATTTTAAATCGTTTTTTGACTTAAATATTACTTTAAAATATTTCCAACAAAGAAAATCACAAAACTATAAGCATTTAAATGTCCTACTATTTGACTCAAGGTTCTCGCCACACACGATCGTGACGCCACTTGTTTTTGACGTTTCTTTGTTTCGACCAATTAACAAGTTGGTTTGTCTTCTTTCTCTATTTGTTTTCATTGATGTATGGAGGTAGATGCGATATGAAAGCACGGAGTGATACAGAGTTATTCACGTTATTCGGCAAGACATATTATAGCTAATTTGTTTATGTTGGGTAAAAAAAAATTCCGGGTTGATAGAGGCCTGTTGGATGTATATTTTAAAATTATCTTTATAATGTACAGGTTGTCCCAAAAACACTAAACGTATCATAGTTATATTGTTTTAAATGGATCTTATTATATGTTCAGTTTCTACAAAATAATAGTAACTTTTATCAAGGTTTGCAATTTTTGAAATATATCGCATTTGGTGAAAATATAGTAACAATTTTAATGATTAAATTCTGAACATGTATCTTGTCTTTTTGAACCAAACTCAGATTGGAGTCTACTAACTAATTAAGCTTTGTGTTACACTTATGAAAAATTTAGTAACTTATACAGGATGTCCAAGAAATACGACTAAATAATTACAAATTTAAAATGGTAATAACTTGTTTAGTTTGAATGTAACATCCAGTATTTTATGTCAGCAGCAGATGTAAAATTTAATTATCTATCGAAAAGTAATAAGCCTTCCCATAACTTATTGCTTACATTTTCAAGAAAAATTTAAATATTCATAATGCAGATTTTTAACCAATTTAATATTGAGAAGCGAAGAATAGCGAGAAGCGCCTGGACGAGTAATAAATTTTTTATCGTCATATTCCACTAATCAAAAAATTAGCATAGTAAAAAATTTATGGTTCTTGTCAACTAAGTAGTCCAGAATATCATGCCCCTGAAGAAAATTTAATACACACATATCAAATAAAAATATCGCGGCAGTGCCTTGGAGGTGAGTTACTGACATTTGACCGTGGCGGTCCGAGTTCGATCCTCGAAGTGGGCATACGCACAATAAAAAAATTTAGCAGGTTTAAGAATGCAGGGAAGAGTATAACATGTATCATCTTCAAGCGCATCCAATTCATGCCGGTAACCAGGCCTGATGACATCGGACATCTCGTGGGGTGCGGAAGAAGATACACACTCCCCAATAGGTAAGTCATGCAATGGCAATAAACCGAGGCTTGATAGCCCTTGAAGGGTGTCACATGACTGAGGATCGTGGTTCGGAACCCACGTTGAGCTGTAGGTCCAAAAAAAAGCTGGCTGAATGTTAAGTGGCCATTAAATATCATCAAATAAAAATCCAAATTGTTGCCTTTTATAGAACATATGTCGGGTTGCACAAAGAATTTTAATAAAAATTATTTACCCTGCAAGTATGACTGTGACAGACAGTTGGCAGAAATCATTTTTTCACAGTCATACTGGCCCGGTTACCTTAATTTTTAATTTGCTAATAACGCACCTTTGAATATGAGTATATAATGCCTGTCAAAGTCATTTATGTCACAGTCAAACTTGCCGGTTAAATAACTATTATTAAAATTATTTCTGCAACCCGACGTAAGCTTGTTGGTTGCATGTATGTTCTAATGTCTTCTTCTATGATATATAAAATATGAAAAAATTAAAAAGTTAAACTACAAATAAAGGAAAAGCCTATTGACAAACTGTGAAACCAGATATTAAGTGGAACATAATCCTAAGTATGCTAATTTTAACACTAGTGTTGATATTTTTTATTAATACTAGTGTTAAAACATTTTTTTCACAAATCAAAGGTTTTTTAATAATTCTTTGTGGTCGTAGGAAAAATAGTGTACATTACTCATGTAAAAGTGTTTATTCTAAAACTCGGAGAATTTCCGCACTCGGCTGACGCCTCGTGCTAAATATCTCCTCGTTTGAAAAGTATCACTTTCATCACTTGTTATGTAATATACTATTTTAATATACCTATACGTATTTTCAACACTTTTTTAAATATGTTTTTTTGTTACAGGTTAACGGTCAATCTCAGCAACAGTGAGCCAAATCGTGCTATGTCTCTTATTTCCCATTGGCTTTGCTACGCCAACAGCGCAGTGAATCCCATAATTTATAATTTTATGAGCGGTAAGTCATAGAGATTTGAATTTCGAAAAATAAAGAACAATTGTTTTTTTTTTATTTCTTAAATAAAAGTTTGGAATTTGAAAAGTGCTTGAAGTTTAAAATAAATGGTCGTTTAAACATAATTTCAATACTTATTAGACAAACTAATAAAGTCAAAAATAAGAAGGTTCATCGAAAATCTGTACGATTTTTCTGAGTAGATTTGTGCATGCGACGAGGAGATCAATTTATTGTATTGTTTTCTGTGCTTGTTTTTTCAAATGATATGCAAATACTGTGGGGCTTAAACATATTTTATACTAAAATAATAACCCTTTAATAGGTTTTTTATTAGAACAGTACAATACTAGACATTCAATTGATACAAGTAAGAGCGAAGCCGATGTCCTTAAAACGCGGTTTTATACCGGTTATCCCCCATAAGGATGCACTCTATACGGATAAACAAGCAAAATTTGATGATGGTTTTAAAAAATGAAACGTCGGATTAAAAATATAATTACACCAACTTGTAGAGGAGAAAACGTGGCAATGAGAATGTAAACTTTATTTTACATTATCTCTTCAAATAGAGTCAGAAAAAAATAGAAACGAAATCGCGAAAATGCGGTTTTGGTTAAATATCTTCGAAAGGATTATGAGTGTTTTAAATTTGAAACACAATGTTGCAGAATTTAGTAGGGCGTACCTTTTTTGTAATTTAACTATCTCTGTATCTTCTATGGTTTACGAGATTACTGTAGAGTGTATCCTTATCGGGGAATTCAGTGGCGTAGCCAGAATCTTAGTTTAGGGGGGGGGGAGCCCTAAAGGGTAGGGATAGCGACGAACCAGCGCCGCAGGCAAATCGCCCAAGGCGAAAAAAAATTTGGGTGGGCAATCAAAAAAATTTCAAAATAAAAAAATACATATATATATTGCATCGTCGAGCGGGACATAGGAAGTCCCATGTAATTTTAAATGAAGTCAGGTAGGTACAGTTATTCAAAAATCGTATTTTTCACTCAGAAACTTATACAAAAATAAACACATCTTACGACCTCAATTAAAAAAGGAACTGTGTGAAACTCTTGTTTTATCTCACGCTAACTATTGTAACTTCGTGTACGGCCCCTGTTTGGATTTGCAGTGTAAGACTAGACTGCAAAAGGTTCAGAACTCTTGCATTCGCTTTGTTTATGGACTGCGTGCAAGAGAACATGTTAGCTATAAATTGCCTGAGTTAAAATGGCTTAAAATGGTCGATCGACAAAGACTACATTTTTCTTGTTTTTTGTATCGTCTGCTTGTGAGTGGTGTACCCCAATACCTACGTGAAAAGCTTCATTTCCGGCATTCTACACATAATCGTACAACCCGTTATAATGGTCTTTTAAATGTACCGAAACATCGAACTGCCCTCTTTCAACGCAGTTTTTCTTATATAGCTCCTAAAATCTTTAATACTGATATTTGTACCAAATTTGTCAACCTAAGTTTAAACTCCTTTAGGACCAATTATCGCAGTTTTTTGCTGGGTAATTATGCTTGAATATGTATAAGATCAATATTATGTAAATATATCATTAGTTTAAGTTGCCAATATTTAAGTTTCTACACTAGATTAGGTACTTAATATAACTTAGCAATTTTGTCTCATTTTGTAAAACTTAACTTTTGTAAATTTATCATACATGCTCGGTTAAGCAAACAGCAAGCTGACCTTCGCCGAGTCAAAAATAAAGACGTTTCTATCTATCTATCTATCTATCTATCTATCTAATTATTGGCTTCCCTAATTATTTTAGAGAAAAATTCTATTTAGGTTTATTAAAGAGCACTAAAACCCACATTCAAAAGAATAACTTTAGATATTTTTGATGAGCCCGTTTACGGGTTATCGCCGATTTCTTTTTAACTATTTCTTTCAAGGTAAAAGATGACTGTCAAATAAAGTTGTCATTTTGAAATGTGTGCTATATTGTTATAAAAACTCGTACATCGAAAATATTAAAGGTGTATTTATGAGTACAAATTAATCTGAATAAAACTAAAATAAAGTATCCAATTACAAGGTTAATTATGACATTTTACATGTTTCAATATTTTACTAATTAATAGGTAGGTACTATTAAATTGTTAGAACTTTAGGATTTAAGAAGATGTTCAAATATTCCTCCATTGACTGCTAGACAATAACCGAGGCGATCATAAAATTCTCTTCTTACATTCGCTAGTTGGTAAAGTAGATAAAATATGATCTTCAAGTAGTTCCAAAAAATATTCTGCATTTAAATTTCGTGTAAGAAATAATGGCCCGATAATAGTTTTTCCGAAAATCCCAGCCAAACATTAACTTTTTGTGGATATTGCGTCCTTGTTTCGACAAACCTGTGTTGGTTTTCTTTGCTCTAATATCGATAATTTTGAACATAGGGTTCATTGTTTAAAGTAATTGTGCATTCGTCAGTGAAACAAATGTTTTTTAAAAATTCCCTATCCATGTTTGCTCTTTCAATCATACCAAAACAAAACTCCTGTCGTCGTATTTCGTCCCTATCTCTTAGCTCTTGGTGCTTTTCATATTTGTATGAATAATATTTATGTCATTTCAAAGCTCGTAACGCTGTGGTGTGATCTAATCCTATGTCAACCTCAAGTTTCCTTGTGCTGATCTTCCCATCATTTTTTTCCACGCACAATAAAACTTGCAAGTCCCTATCATTTCTAGCATCTCTTCTTTGTTCCTGCCTTTGCAAGTCGCTATCATTTCTTGCATCTCTTCTTTGTTCCTACCTTTCTTCACATCTGCAGTTATTTATTACAGTGCCTTTTGTCTCAAATTTCTTGATAGTCCTTTCGACTGTAGATTTTGCAGGTATCGGTCTATTCGGATACAGAGCAGCAAACATGTCTGACACATTTTGATCACTATTTCCTTGATAATACCATTTAATCATCAATATTTTTTCTTCAGAAGTGTAATTCATGGCTAATATTTTCGATGTACGAGTTTTTATAACAATAAAGCACACATTTCATACGGGGCCATAAAAAGGAGAAATAGTTAAAAAGAAATCGGCGATAACCCGTAAACGGGCTCATCAAAAATATCTAAAGTTATTCTTTTGAATGTGGGTTTTAGTGCTCTTTAATAAACCTAAATAGAATTTTTCTCCAAAATAGTTAGGAAAGCCAATAATTGACCCCATTTAAAATTACATGGGATTTCCTATGTCCCGCTCGACGATGCAATACCCGGTATATTTAAATAAACTTGTAGTGAGTTATACAAATACGCTAATATAGGTAATATAAAGCAGATAATAATATACTTCTTCATGAAATAAGCATAATTGAGCAAAAAAATATTAAAAATAAGGTATACTTAATTTGTATTTATTGAAAAAACAGAAATTAACCATAAGCTAAAAGCACAACATATTTTTTCGCCTAAAACTAAACCGTTTCGTCGCCTGTTTTGACAAAATACATTGATTAATTCATGTATCAATGTGGATTTCTTAATTTATTAAAGCTAAACTTGTTGTACGCTCTTCGTCTGAATGGTTTCGTTTCTCAAATATGTTTTTAATCTTTTTAAAGTGGAAAAACTTCTTGCTGCTGAAGCTGTAGTTACTGAGACAATGTTTGTTACTTTATTTGGCGCGTTATTGAAAGCGTTGCCGTCAAAGATTTTTTATGTTGCCCAATTATATTTTATATCTTCTTTTTTTTTTTGATTTCGCCCCCCCCCCCCCCCTGGCTACGCAACTATAGGGGATACCCTGTATAAAAAGCGCGTTCAAAAGAAATTCCTGTAACTTAATTAACTAACGAGGTTGCGCGGAAAGCAAGAGGTCCGAGTTTAATTCCCGTCAAAGACATAAAACTTTTTAAATTTTGAAAAGCTTCTCAGGTGATGTTAATCCTATAAGGTTGCTATTTAAATAGACAACACACATACTAACAATTCTAAATCATACTCTATATGCGACAAATAAAATTTTTATTTATATGTAAATTCTTTCATCAATTTCCGTATTTCTTTTATGTTTTTAGAATATTTTTCTTCCCCATTTTTACTCCATTTTTCTATTCTAACGTAAAGGAAAAGCGAATGATTCCTGAATATTTCCTGAAACTCAATAAAACATGAACAGGGATCTCAATCAAGAAAAACTTCTTTGCGATGGTGCGCGTTTTCTCTGATTAGATTAATCCGAAGTGTCAAATAATATTCCAAGACAGGAGCTTAAAGTGATATTTGGCGAGGGAATCTTGATGATTTGGTTCGTTTATTAGAAAATAAAAAATTGAGCTTTTTACAGTGCTTTGTGTAATACAGTGACCATCTGAAAGCGCCGCAAATGTAAAATTTGCTATTGAATTTACTAAATATATTGAATTTCGGCAAAGTTCTGTTGTTACGGCTACGATGAAAATTACGTTATAGTAACTATTTTGAAATACCATTTTCAAATTTTATTTTTAACAATGGCCTCCTCAGGGCCTTATCGGCACCCGCGTGCCTGAAATATTTTGGCGCCCTTTGAATATAGTACATAAATTGAAATTTTATAAATTAGAACCTTGTTGTTACATATATTTTTTAAATTTTATTGTTTGCTATAATATTATTTTTTTAATTGTTTAAAAATGTTATTGATATTAGGTCATGTTATTTTAATTTTGCACTGAATCAACAGAGATTTCAAAAATTTAAAATTTGTTGTTTGTAATAATGGTTACAAAGACAGGAAACAAATAAATAAAACACTCACGTTGGGTTGCACAATAATTTGTAAACAATAATGTTATATTTGTGGCGCTTACATTACCTACTAGTTTCGAATATAAGCAAGTTGCTCAAGAACTAAACCAATCCCTGTACATTTTCTCTAGTAACCACTATCCACGCCAAATTAACTTAAGTGAATAAAACGCGACTAAAACAATTATTGGCAGAACTTCTTGAACAATTAGAGCCCTCCTCCTCAGTGAATTTCCCAAAGTTAAACTTTTAACGCCTGTACAAATGGAATTATTTAATTAAAGTGCAAAAGAGGAGAAACAAAAATGTCCACAGGGAAGTATGTACCTTCGGAAGTTAAATTCTAACATTTAACTAAAAGTGTAAAGGGCTTTTAGAAAAACAATTTGAATAATTTTTTCGAAATTGAATTTGTATACCTAATTTTTTTGAAATAAGAAATAACAGTCTAAAATACAATACTTCCTGTCAAAAATAGAATGTTTATGTACAAACAATAAGATTTGCTACAAAAAATGACACAGTTTTTTAAGTTTTTATTTATAATTATCGTCGTTAATTATTTTTTTGTGGGATATACATACAATTTTTGATAAAATTAGAAATAAAAGTCTCCAATTTTTCCAATATGGCAAACATCAATGAAGATGTCTCAGGGGGGATTTTGGATATGTTATTCAGGTATTCTTATGCAAAAAACGCTTTTATAGCAATAGGAAACTTGCATGAATTGCATTTGAAAAATAATACTCTTAAGCGTAAGCAAATATCAAAAGACCCACAGTTCAAAAGAAATATTTTCTTTAATCCCCTGGATTAAATGGAAACGATTAAAGATTGTGGTTGTGTAGTCAAAGCGTACTACAATACATAGCGCAAGAGCGGGATATTCATACTACGTGACGTAACACGTCGAACTACAATTATTTATAAAAAATTAAGGAGCGATATTTAAGAGGTAATATTTATGACTGAATATTTATAAGTAATAAAAACATATGGGAAAGTTCCCTATTACTTTTAAGACAGTATTTTTGCTTGCCTATATTCGTGGTTTATTTATTAATAACCTGCCAGTAGATATGCTATGCCGGTTTGAGCACAAAATCCCATGTTATTTCTTAATTATAAAAACCTGTTGTAGGTGTCGCGATCCCCGGTTATTCGATACATCTGTCATACGTCAGCTTTGTTATGCCACTAGCTACTTCAGCAATGTTAAAATGTTTGTTTTTTTTTCAGGTAAATTTCGACAAGAATTTAAATCGGCCTTTTTTAAATGTAGTCAAGTGAACAGAACCGAACTAAACTTCACAAGAACGAGTACCTACATTTATCGATATACGACCAATACTCGCCACAGTGGAAGATCAAAAACAGAAATGATACCGTTAAGTACAATTAAATAAAAATGTTTTTGTAATTGAAAGGATTCTCAGACTAGTGCCACCTTAAACCACTGGATTATCAAGAAGTCCTGTATATTTTTTGAGGAATTATGTAGTGCCTTTAAAGACAAATTCAACTTTATATTGGGTTTGGTAGATTTATGTTGGGTTGCATAAAGATTTTTAACCACAATTAACTAACCAGCAAGTTTGATTGTGACATAAATGACGTTGACAGACATTATTTACTCACAATCAAAGGTGCCTGATTGGTAAATTAAAAATTAAGGTAACCGGGCCAGTTGTTGGTTAATTAATTGTGGTTAAAAATCTTTTTACAACCCGACATTATTCTTCTAATGTTAAATTTTAAATAAATTATAACAAGAACCTAATGTAAATAGGCAATACTTACAAATTGAATACTTTATTAGATGCTCTTTCCCATTGTTAGCTAGGCAATAGCTATGCCTGGCT
This sequence comes from Polydrusus cervinus, assembly GCA_935413205.1. Classification (NCBI taxonomy): domain Eukaryota; kingdom Metazoa; phylum Arthropoda; class Insecta; order Coleoptera; family Curculionidae; genus Polydrusus; species Polydrusus cervinus. Next base: position 17,673,438 of record OW284510.1, read on the forward strand.
CTAAATTCCCGTAGACCGTTGTCAAAAGTATTCTGTGGAATTTTATTTCTAATGCAAGACGTTAAAGCTTTAATATTGGCCAGTTTTTGCCAACCAACAAAATCCGCTATTCGATATTTCAGACGCTAAAATATAGGCAACCGCTGACTGCTGAAATCCGAATTTGGCTTCGTTAGAACGAATAATACTTGCCGCACAATATGAAACAGAGTTTTACTAAATTGTTCTCGTAACTTCGGAGTTATTTTCATTTGAAATATCGTTTAGCGGGATTTTGTTGGTTGCCAAAAACTGGCTATTAACCGGCCAATCTTTGTAAACCTTATTTTTTAAATCATCCCAACAAATAAAAGTCTAAGGGGGTAAGGTCTGAAGATCTCACAGGCCGATTGGGATAGCTCTGCCTGAATAACCCACCTATAGGTAATATTTCCTGTCGTGTCATGTTACGGCCACCATATCCAACCATCATTAAAATGGGAATTTGTTTCTCTTTTAGTTAAGATATGGCTAGCATTCGTTTTGTAATCATTATTTAGTAATTGCTACCCCAAGACAGGTATTTGGTCGCTTATTGGATAAACTGAAAAGAATACGAAATGTTGACCTAAAAATGAAATGGCGTATTAATATCTAGTTTTTGAATGCTGATGAAAGAAATGTATCTATTTATCATCTAAAAAGGCCTACCTGATTCCAAAGGTGCATGGTTTCTCACCTTAGTAATTTTCAAAGTAATGATTTGTTTTATTGTATATTATTTATATATATACGTTGAATTTATCTTTTTGGGACTATTTGATTCTTCAAAAATACAAGACATTTTATTTAAAATAAAAAAGTTTTTATTTTTTTTGATATTCATGAGGGTCACCAGAAAAACTTTCTCCCTAGCTAAGATACAAAAAACTTTAAGTTACTTGCACCATCGGTCCTGCGACGACTTTACACCGCCAGAAAAAAATCCTGAGTGCCCTGAAGTGCTTTTAGGTAAAACAAACTTTCACAACGATGCTTAGTGATAAACTCTTAACGGCGATTATGTTGAAAAATCAAATTAAACGAGTCTATGTTTTTGGTTTCTTTTACAAAGTTGGAGATTTTGTAAGAACGCCAGATGCGCACCCCCCCCCCCCCCCCCCACCCCAAGAAAGTTTTTTCTTGATATTTTGATTAAACTATGACCCAACAAAGAGCTTGCTACCACTAAAAATTTTTTAAATTCCGAGTTCTTCAACTGTATAATACATTTCCTTAAAACAGTTTATTAAAATTTTAACTACTTTGGCATAAGTTATTGATTAATGTGTAAATATAAGTTTATCGGAGAAACCTTTCAATTTTTGTATCTAAGCACAATATCAAAAACATCTCATCAGACTGTTTATACGAACATATTTAATATGTATGTCACAAATCATGTAATTAATTCACAAATAAAAATTACTTCCATATAATTAGTGACTTTTATTTATTTCTATCCAACGCGACTGGTAATATAGAAATAAAATTTTTAAATTAAAAATACAAATTAAATAGTTTTTTAATTAAATGGTCGTGTAGATAAAATATATTTTAGGCGTGTGCAACATGGCATGTAAATAACTATTAATTAATAAATTCTTCTATTCAGGTTTAAACATATTTTAAAATATTTAACATACTAAAAAAAATTATGAGGCAAAAATAAACATTTTTTTCCCAGCTAGCGATTTATTGCTGGGTTGTTGCCACAAATCAATTTCCCTAGACCATTGGTTCAAAAATTGGTCCAGGTGGCCCCCAGGGGTTCACGGGAGACTCGACGGGGCTCTACGTTGGCGTGACAAAAAAATGGGGGTTCACCATTCGTAATCGGGGGTCCACGAAAATTTTCTTTGGTTTCGTTAGGGAAGAACTAAAATGTTGGCATGACTTCACCTATCAATGTAGGCAGATAATATTTTAAGAAGTTCAGCGACTGTTACTTGTAAAAACTTGCATGTTCCATATTCAGTAGGACAACGTGTCGAGACTTGCAATTGCATTCTCACTTTTTTTTCCGAAAACGTTAATTCGTGGTTGGAACTCAGCCGCCACGCAAATTTCCTTAGTTAGATCTAATCTTCACATTTTTTGTCGAGATTTGGGAATATGGTAGAAATGTAACTGCAGGGGGTTCACCGGAACCAGCAAATTTTTTAAAGTGGTCATTAAGAAAAAAAAGTTTGGGAACCTCGCCCATTTGGCACTGAGGACGTCTAAGAGCTCACAGAATAAAAATTTACGAACTGTAATAGTAAAAAGGTTTGATCGAAAAGAGAAGGCTTAATCAGCCTTAACTAGAACTCAGGAGCAGCCAAGCTGCTCACCAAAAGCCGACCCAGTCTGGACCCTTGAAGGGAGGTCCGTGAGTGTGGAGACTGATACCTTCCATGACGATGATGAATAACGCCATTTGTCAGACGATTGACCATCTATAGGCGCAGACCCTTTGCGGGCCGCGCCCTCAGGATGGTCTCGCGTCTCTGATGAGTCCCAGTAGGACAAAACAACGAAAGGATTGAGATGTTAACGGAAGAAGACAGGGCATACCGCTGTTAGCAGTGAGTCTAACCGACCCATAGACTGCCATTCCCCACTGACAAGGTGAGGGGACAGCGGGTAATAGACGAACGGGTGCACAGCGTGCAAACCCCGGACGCTCAGCGCCGTGAAGGTCTACCAATAAACAATTTTGTTTACCGATAGGTACGTCCGTCGGGTTTTTGAGGTAAGCAAGCCTGTCATTTAATTTGATGTTAACATTCCTAGCCTCACTTGAACACAAACGAATGAAATGTGAGGTCATCCTTGTTTCTGATTCTGGGTGCTCATCAGTGATCTGGCTTGGCAATGTGACACGTTCGATGTCCAGTTAGCAGTAAAAAGGTTGTGATCGCAACATTATAGTGCCGACATGCACTAAATATACAGGGTGGCCCACTCTCCACTCAGGATTTCACAGCATCTAAACTACTTACCTTTTTAATATTTTTCAAAAACAGAGTTACAGGAAGACATTTTTTTTTGAGTTGTTCAGATGATATAAAATAGGTACTTAAATATCCAGTATTTTTTAATTACTTGGGTGTACTTGAATCCAAAAAAATAGGTTTTGGTCAGTTAAAAAAATAACCATAAGAATTATTTTTCTGCTATAGCCATCCTAGAATAAAAATACTAAAAATAAATACGAAATAGCAATTTATTTGTTAACATACTGCGTGTTATTTTTATTGTTTGCAGTTCACACAATAGTTAAATGAGTGGAAACCCCAAAATGTCCGTCTTTTATAAATAGGTATAGTTTCTATAAGTATTTACAAATAATTATGTGTAGAATAAGAATCAAAAGGTGAAACGGTGTTCGTAACTCCATTACTTTAAGCGCTTTAAAAAAAAATTCACAACAATATTTAACATTATTCAAGACCTAATGTTTTAACCGTGTTTTGTTTATCATTATTTTTATACCAAAAAATTGTTTGTAAACGATTCATCATATTTTTAGTATATCTGCATACTTATATATTTACCGAAAAAAAACATGTATACGTCAGGTTTCCCCAAAGGAGAAAAATAAATTTACGTGTGTGTCATTTTCAGTGTTTGATCATCATAAACGTAATGGCAGCGAAAACCTTGTTCAGAAATTATTTTTTCAAAAAAACTAAAGTTAAATTCTGAAACGAAACAAGAGGAAAATGTTGTGTTGTTCTTTTGTTCCAACATAGTGGGCATAATCATCAAATCTATTATTTTTAACAAAAGAAAAAAAACATAAATTTTGTTTCTTGGTTTTTATAGATTTGGTAGCAACTTATTTTTAGAAATTAAATGTAACTAATATTATGTTTTAAAGGCCTTTTTACATTAGATGCAAGTTGCAAGTGCAATTGCAAGTCAATGGTTGTTTTAAATGGGAAAACTTGCATCAGCTGATTAAAATGTAATTTATTATCAGTTGATGCAAGTTTTTCCATTGAAAATGACCACATGTACTTGCAACTAATATAAAAAGGCCTTAAGAAATGAGTCAGTGGCGTCTCTTTAGGTGAAGGGGACTCTTCACCAAAAAACAAACTAAAACCAGGAGGAAATTCGACAATATTAAATAGTAAAAAATCTGAATTATTTGTTACAAAATTGTAATGTATACCATAAACATACAAGATACAGATAACAATATGGTTATTAGGTTCAACAAAAGCAATTATTTAGCACATTTCTATCATTGAATCTAAAGTTTAGTTAGACACTCATTTTGCATTTCTTAGCCTGTCTTTTGAGAGCAGTCTCTTGGGCATCTCTCGTAATTGTCCAGCAGTAGTCGGTTAACATCTTACAGTTCCATTTTCCATGATACCTTTTTTCCATGTTTAAAATATCCCGGTGGAACCTCTCACCGTGCTCGTCACTTACAACACCATAATTTTCCGAAAAGAAATCCAGATGAGAATTTAGGAAATTAATTTTCAACGACATTTTACAGCCCAGGTTTGGTTACACAAAAGAAGTTGAGCAACCAGGTCATAATAGTTTTCTGCTTTTGTTTCCCAAAAAATGTGTTGCAACCATTTTAACGGTAATCCAAGCGTCTTTTTTCCTTGCCTTAAAGTATGGGAATCATATTGCGCATCTTCGAAAAGTTTCCTAATCTGGGAACCCACAAATATCCCTTCTTTAATATTAGCGTCATTGATTATAGGGAACTTTCCTTTTAACCCTTTGAGGACGGCAAAGAAAAAGTTTAAATTATAAAAGAAATTTCTGAAAAATTACGTTTATTTATCATTAAAGTTATAGGAAAAATACATTTAAAGTTTACAAATATCCTGGATTATCCCACAGGATATGGTTACTGGTAGTAACCAGTAGGACAAGGTAATTATTTTTTATGAAAGTTTAGGAAGCAATTTCTGTCTTTATTTAGGCATAGACCGACGTCACATGTAGAACATTTCCAGATGGTTCGATGGACATCTTTTGTTGTACTACAATTAGCACATCTTAAGGACCCACACCTAACTGGCATGTGTGCGCACTGATCATAGCGTACCTCAAGAGGTATTATTTTTTTAAATTTATTTGGTTCTCGTTCGACTGAATTTTTATTACTCCTTTTAGCAGAAGAAACTCCGGCGCCTATCAGTCCACGCGCAATAGATATGCGAAACTGTTTCAATGTAATACATTTGGAGGTACTTCTTTGCTGAAAGAGGATGAACGCATTCACAATACTTGCGTCGATAAAATAAAAAAAGATGCGGTGCCACCATTTGTGTGACTTTCGATCTATTTCGTACAGACTTTTAAGCATATCAAATCGATCAACATAACCCATATGCTTGTTATAGTGTTTGACCATAACAGGACATGGAATTTCCTCGGTCGTACCATTTCTTGTTTTTCTGGACGCAACTTCCATGATAGACGGATCGTGATAGTTTCCTAAAAACAAGACACCTCTGCGATCCATCCACTTCAAAGCTGCTAATCCATCCGTGGACACTCTCCAGTCTACATCGCCTCTTTTCATGGACTTATCCACTTTGAACTCAGGATAATCCTTTCTTCCTTTACGAATCGTTCCGCAGCTATAAATTCCATCAGCTAGTAAGTCTCTCTGCAACTCTACAGAGTTGAAGTAATTATCAAAAAATACTTTATGATGCTTGCCAACTAAAGCTTTAGTTAGATCTTTTACTACGCGGTGACCCAATTTTTTTTCAACCCCAGCATCAACTTTGCCAGTATAAATTTGAAATTCGGATACATATCCTGTAGAATCAGCCCTAATCCAGACCTTGTAACCTCTTTTCGTAGGCTTCATTGGCATAAACTGGCGGAGGCTACTTCTGCCTTTGAACTTGATCATCGATTCATCAACCGATTGAAACTCGTTAGGATTGAGAGCAGCATAAAACGTGTCTGTTAATTTTGAAAGTAACGGTCTTATTTTATATAATTTATCATAGTTGGGTTCACCTCGCTTTGGCTGCACTGAATTATCGTTTATGTGGATATTACTTAGTAGCCAACTAAATCTGTCACGCGATAATACAGAGCTTATAAAATAATCTCGAATCTCTTCCCTAGAGGACCAGTAATCTTTATAACTGGGCATTTTCTTCAGGCTCATTAGCATGTTTACGCCTAAAAATGTTTTGATTTCAGCGTTGGTAGTCGGAACAAAGTTGCTGCTTCCACCGTTATTTTGTAAGGCGTACAAGTTTGTCTGGAAAACAATATCAGAAATGAAGCTGTCTGGAAACAAGTAACTGAACATGTCAGTGGGTGATTCGATGTTGTCGGGAACATCCGGCCCTGTCTGAGCCACAAAAGGGTTCAGTCGGGTTACATGAGCAACATCTTTTGTCCAAGCAACTGCTATTTTTCTCAATTCTTCTTGTCGAATAACTTCCAGTGGTAAAAAATCTTCTCTATCCCATTCCTGCATTACGTCGGCTTCAACATCATTCGCTAAAACTATTGGTATATCTTCTAAATTAAATAGTTCGCCTCTTTCATCTGGAATCGTTTCATCTATATTGATTTCGTCGCCCATAACACTCTCTATATGTCCGATGTAATGGAGTCACAATCACTAGGTATTTCATCCAAAAGGGCATCAACTTCGGAATTACTCATAGCCTCTAGTTCGCGTAACGACCATCTTGTTTTAGAACCTATGAAAAACAATTACGGTGAATAAAGAAAGCGAAAAAAGCCTAACCATAGCAAAAAACGAATATTTTCAGACAATAATACCATAGTCCTAGTGGTTAATATTCATAACCACAACAAAAAAATGTAATTACAGAAATAAAAAAACTAAAATTTTATGCGACCGATATTTTTATGAGATGTGTAGATATAATCCAATCACTTACCAGCCATTTTGCGAGGATATATTCACTTTCACGAAAAATATAACCCTATTTGATCACAGCGGAATGTATACATGCAATTTCTTTCAATATAAAATGGCTACTAAAGAAACTGCTCGTCTGAAGAAGCCGGGATACCTAATTATTCTTTTTGCCACCTTAGACAACCCGTTAAACATTGCGGTTAATGGGAAGAACCACTAGGAAAGTAGATATATGATTTTAGATAGGTGGTTGGCAAGGATAACCACTGGTCCTCAAAGGGTTAAATAACTAAGGCCTTCTTTGTTCATTGCTTTCACACAATTCCCCAATCAATGAAGCGTCGTTAGTAAAATCTTTTCTGGAGGAACTAATGGCGCGTTGGTTATATTTTTTTCAGACCCAAAGGACTCTCTCGGTGGCCAAATTTTTTTTCTGTAGTGATCCGGTCACGCTCGACTGTCCGATTCGCAGAGGAAGCAGCAGTATTTGGTATAACCTAGCTGTATTTCAAGCAAAATTGCCACAACTTTTAAATCTCTACAAATATGCCATTTGTGTCTATCATATTGCATCCATTGTCTCCAGTAACAATAATTTCAAATTGCTATACATTTTTTATGTGGTCCGTATGATCAATATGGGACTAAAGGCAACTTGTCTCCATTATAGAGTAACACCGCTTTAAGACTTACTTTTGAGAAATCAATGAAAAGTTTTCAGTCTTTTGTATCAGTCAACAACAAAAATGATCCTACTTATTTACACAAACTTGCGACATGTTGCTCAAAACTATCTAATTTTTCAAATACGAACAGCTCTCGACCAACTGGTGATTGAAATACAACTTACATTTTAGGATTTATGTTATATGTATTTAAACCACTTATAAAGTTTACCTGGTATGATAAATTCAGGTATTTTTCGTTAAACGGGCGAATTTTCCCATTGGTACACAGGGCCGTAGGTAGAGGGAGGCTGGTCAGGGCGAAGCCCTGGTAAAAAAATATTGAGCCCTGGTAAAAAAGATTTTGAAATAGAAAAAAATAAGTGTCAAAAATGTCTGCAAGTTATTTGATAAGTTTAATAAAATAAAATTAATTAAATAATTTCGTCCTGTCCTGCCCCTATCTGTTCCGTTTTCCCTTTTTTAGAGCTATTTTAAATCAACAAAAATATAACCCAATGCAATAAAATATTTTTACAACAAAAACAAAAAACAATTAGGTATTTATTTTTAAAGAAAAAAATTATAGTAAACATTTTAATTAAAACATTTTTTATTGAAGAAGTGTGATGATTTATCATTTAAAAAAATAGTGCGGGAAGAAACGAGAATGCTTTATTAAGAATATACAAAACGGCACTTAAGAAAGAGTATTTCAAAACCTAAGAATTTGCACCAAAAACTGCTCCTAGATTTACGCTCCAAAAATACATGATTTCTGAAAAATCATCAATTTTGGCGTGGAGAGCGATATTTACTTATTTTTAATAATTATGAAAAATCGAGCCCGAAAATCGCGTGTTAGAGTCATACATACGCCTAATGTTAAAATTTTGGATTGACACTAATATTCATATTGTTTACAAATATAAAAAATTATTTTTTTTTTAATAAAGAGCCAGCTAGGAAAATCAAAAAAAAAAGTAAAAAAAAACATTTACAAAAACAAATTTTGATAATTTGATGAAAGTTGTTAGTACCTAGTTAGGTGAATTTTAAATGAACTTTGGGCGTGGCCCCGAAAATGTTTCGCCTGCGGCGCTTTTCCGTCTTCTTTCCTAGGTACAATATCATGAACAACATGTAGTCCCAACTGTCCCTTTCTCCAAAAAAAAATTGTCCTTCTTACGCCCATTCAGCCCCCCCCCCCCCGAGCATATTTTCTGGCTACGCCACTGCTTATAATAAATATAATACATGCATATAAATGAAGCATGTCGGATGTCGGTCGTTCTAAAATGTAAAAAATTCTACAGCGTCTCTTAAAAATCAAATATTATTAAATTTCAACTTGAGAATATGGGCCCTGGTCGAATAGCCCTACCAAAAATTTGGTTCTGGCTACGGCCCTGTAGGTACATTAAGGGCTGGCAGGTAATTATCATAATTAGCATGGATCTATAAAACTGGAGCCAACAGAGACTTTTTCCAGACAGATTGTTAATTAGTATAATAAAATAATAAGTAAGATTTTGCTATTTTGGTCTCGGAAACATTTTTACTGTTCCCCAGTATTATCTTTGACTATCTAGCGCATTATTGAAAATCTGTTTGTTATTGAAGATTCGACCAAACTTCCTGTAAATTAATTATTAACGGATAAGATTGCTCGGAAAGTAAGAGGTCTGGATTTAATTCCAGCCAAAGACATACAATTTTTAAATTTTGAAAAACTTCTTAAAGAATAAAAATGTCAAAACCACAATTTTTTTAATAATTAAATTAGGTAGTTTCTAAATAAGGGCAGTTAGACGTGTTTTGAACTTATCAGTAATAAATAGGTAAAAATAACAACGGAATCTAGCCTATAATAATATCACCCTCTGTAAAATAAATTAAATGCTATAGCAGGAAAATGTGATCAAATTTGCTACTACCCGGCGTCGCTTTTCTTATTGTATTACTGGTTTCCATTCTGAAAGAGTAATTTCACGTCAAATAACTGTTTTTTAGTATAGTTACCCTCAAAAATAAAAGCTCTTAGTTTGCTTTTTATCAGTATTTCCCAAACCTTTTTTAATGGGTTTTAAAACCTTTTATTGTATCATATTACGGAGACCTGAGAAACAAAAAATACGGAGGGGAAATAGAAATTGATTGCCTTAGAATTTGTAACTGAATTTTAGTATTTTCCAATATTTATGGACAGCAAGATTTTGATAATCCGGTGATTTCAATATAAAAATTATCATAATCATTTTTCTTTGGCAATTCGTTTAGAAATGTGTCGATAAATCGATCCTTGACGGTATTTTTGTTTGAATATATTTTTATCATATTTTATGCTTGCCATCAGTAGCATATTTAAGGAGGCTGCCGAGCTGCAGCCCCCCCCCCCCCCAGCCTAGAAGCTCGGGTCTAAAAGTCTAATTGCAGCCTAATTTTTCGTCTCACGCTAAACTCTTAATTTAAATTTTTAAATAAATAAAATAAAATAAAATAAAATAGCTTTTAAATAATGTATTCTTGGCTTAGATTACAAAGGTCTTGTAGGAAACGTTTAGTTTTTAAACGTTTCCTTCTAAAAGTCCTGTTTTATATAGAGATAAAGGTTTCGCACGCATATCGTTTTAGTTATTAATTAATGATGCAATTTTAAAGGAAAATTAGTAAAAAGAATAATATTTTATAGCATTTTTCTTTTTCTATTATATACTTGTCTGTTCTATTTCTGTTTTTTAGAGCTATTTTAAATCAACAAATTATAACCCATGCAACAAAATATTTTTACAACAAAAACAAAAACAGTTAGGTATTTATTTTTAAAGAGAAAAATTAAAGTAAACATTTTAAGTGAGTAATTTTTTATCGAAGAAGTGTGATAATTGATAATATAAAAAATAGTGCGGAAAGAAACAAGAATGTTTTATTATGAATATACAAAACGACAATTTCAAAACCTAAGCGTTTGCACCAAAAACTGCTCTTAGATCTACGCTCCTAAAATACATGATTTCTGAAAAAATCAACAATTTTGGCGTGATGAGCGATATTTACTTTACCTATATTTAATCATGAAAAACCTAGCCCGAAAAACGCTGGTTAGAGTCATACATACGTCTTATGTTAACATTATGGATCGACACCAATATTCATATTTTTCACAAATATAAAAAAAAAATTGAATAAAGAGCCAGCTAGGAATATCAAAAAAAAGGAAAAAAAACATTTACAAAAACAAATTTAATCCAACAATGTAGAGGAGAGGTAATGATTTAATTTTCAAAATTTGATAGTGATTAGGTGAATTTTAAACGAATATTGGGCGGGGCCCCGAAAAATGTTCGCCTGCGGCGCTTTTTCGCCTTCTTCGCTAGGTGCAATATCATAAAATACATGTAGTCTCGACTACGCCACTGCTTGCCATGCCGTTTCGCCTGTAGCAGTGGCGAACACCCCCAAACCCATTTAATATACTATCATCAGCGTTGTTTCAGAAACGGCGGACCGCCAAACCCGTAACATACAATAACCAATAAAGCAGAACCCCGATTTTTCGTTATTTCCACCGATATGGACTATCGAAAACTAATCAATTTTAGCGATTTCTAGAATAACTCTCATATTTAAATGATTTCTTTTGTCATCTTTGAAATTTAAAAAAATACTCAGCACGTTTTTGTTTTGCAAAAATTGCATAACACCTAAAAAATTTTACCAGTTGCCGCCACTGACTGGAATATTTACGGGAGCTATCGGAATTGCGGGAAAACCGTGAACACTGCGAACCAGAATAATTTCGCAAATATCTAGCATTATCGCATGCGTGCAAACCGTCGCTGTGGCATGCAGTTGCATATTCTTCGATTATTGTTCCGCAATCGTCCCGTTCCCGCAGTCCCGCATTGGTTTGCGTGGACCTAAACTCATTTTTTGATTCTCTTAACCCCGTTTGGCGGTATTGGCCAAATATAGATTTTAAATATACGTGTTGATAAGTAAAAAATATTTTGTACAACAGTTTTATTAAAATTAATTAATTATTTATTAACACAAATTAAATTGATTTTTATTAAATTTCTACACATAAACATTCACCTACTTTCCACAGATATATCATCTAAATCAGATTTTATCTTGTCGATATGTAAGTTAACTAGTCTTTCTTGCTTTTTCCTAATATCGTCTACATTTTCATTTCCTTTTTCGTCAGTACAAACTATACACATGCCAATCCTTGCATTTTCTAGTAGTTTTGAAGTCTCTAATTTTTGCTTTTGTTCACTGAAATAAGAATCTGGAATAGATAGACATAATAATATGTCGGGTTGCATAAAGATTTTTAACAATAATTAAATAACTAGGTGGGGGGGGGGGGGGGCTCAGTGGGCGTAAGTAGAACATTTTTATTTTTTTTTCTGGAGAGAGGGACAGTCGGGACTACATGTATTTCATGATATTGTACCTAGTGAAGAAACAGAAAAGCGCCAGAGGCAAAAGATTTTCAGGGCCAAGCCCAAAATTCGATTAAAACTCACCTAACTATTATCAAATTTCGAAAATTAAATTATTACCTCTCCCCTCTGCATGGTTGGATTAAATTTGTTTTTGTAAATTTTTTTCTTATTTTTCGTTTTGATATTCCTAGCTGGCTCTTTATTTAAAAAAAAAACATTTTTATATTTGTGAAAAATATTAGTGTCAATCCAAAATTTTAACATAAGACGTATGTATGACTCTAACCAGCGTTTTCCGGGCTCGGTTTTCATGATTAAAACTAAAGTAAATATCGCTCACCAAGCCAAAATTGATGATTTTTTCAGAAATCATGTATTTTAGGAGCGTAGATCTAAGAGCAGTTTTTGGTGCAAGAGCTTAGGTTTTGAAATACTCCTTTTTAAAGTGCCGTTTTGTATATTCATAATAAAGCATTCTCGTTTCATCCCTCACTATTTTTTTTTATTATAAATTATCACACTCCTTCGATAAAAATTGTTTCAATTAAAATTTTTACTTTAATTTTTCTCTTTAAAATTAAATACCTTGTTTTTGATGTAAAAATATTTTATTGCATTGGGTATATTTTTGTTGACTTAAACCCTCGGGGAAAACGGAACAGACAAGAATATGTAAGAATAGAAAAATACTATAAAAAATTATTCTTTTTACTCGTTTTCCTATAAAATTGCATCATAAATCAATAACTAAAACGATATGCGTCCGAAACAGGACTTTTAGAAGGAAAAGTTTAAAAACCAAGCGATTCCTACAAGAACTTTGTAATCTAAGCAAGAATACATTATTTAAAAATTTAAATTAAGAGTCCAAGCGTGAGAGCCCCCCCCCCCCCCCCCTAAATACGCCACTGGGTGACTATACTTTTTATGATGTAGGTATTTAAACACGTTTTTAAATACATATAGTCCATGGATAAACTACACTTTATAAATTTGTTAATATCAGTTTTTTTACGTTAAAAACTTTAATTTCGTTGTACAGAGTGAGCAGAAACTACAAATATTTAGATTTACAAAATTTAAAAAATTTTAATTAACCTTTTTTGATGCATCAAAATGAAACAGTTTAGAAGACATCGAAAGGTCAAATTAGTTTTTTTCATGGAAGTAATGGATTCCAAGATATTTGATATTAAAAATAGACTTAAAATGGTTTTTTTAAAAATTGTTGTCCGAAAAGAGTCAATAATTATTAAACTTATTATATACACACAAATGACAAACAATAAAGTCTTATTTAATATGAATCCCTTTAACGTCAACGCATTTCTCCATCTTTTTCCGAATTACCAATGATATCTTACCCTGATATCACTGGTACAACCACATTGCGATGTCCATGGTAAATATCAAATATCCAGGTCCGTATTTAAAAAAACACATACAACATATTTACTAGGTGCTTAAGGATCAACCGAGAGTTCAACTTACCTTTGAAATTTTAGATTACCCAATTTAAAACCATTATGAAAACCATCTTCATAACCCTTGTCAAAACTTCGTTGAAAATTTAATTCCCTTCCATCTGACAAACCATTCTTAAGACCAACCTACAACAGTATTTTAATAATTTATACTGTCGGGCCTGCGCGATATGTACTTAATACTTTTTTTAAAAATAATAAAAAATAAATGAATAGAAAGAAATAAATATTTAAATATATTTTTTTAAAATAAATCAAAATTTCAAAAACACTAAGTACCTAAATATAATTTTTAATTATTTTACATCCAGTCAAAATATTTTATTTTAAAATATTAAATGTATTTAAATTTTAAAACGAACAACTTTGAGAGAAAACAAAATTTTATTAAAAAAATAAAAAGAAAATAAACAAAATTTTAAAATTCAATATTTTTTAAATTGGTTCAAGACCTTTAATTTAAATAAAAAGTTTTTTTGTATTTACCTTTAGGAAAGTTTTAAGACGCTGGAGAATATTCAGCAAAGATCGCGAGAAAAACAAGGCATAGTCAAAGATAATATGTCATTTTAACTTTATTTTAAATACACCGTTTTCAGGATAGTTGTTGAGTTGTTTAGAAGTACCTAGAGTCCTTACAGTCTTAGAGTTACAAAGTCTGTATCGTGGAGTAGGTACAGTCGTATACATCAAGAAAATACATACAAGATAATGAAAATTTAGGCCAACTTGATCTGCGGCGTTTTGCTCTAGAAAAAGTTGGGGGTTAGGTTAGGTTTGAAATGGTTAGAGATAGGGAAAACCACTACCTACAATACTACTGCATTAGAATTTATACCACACAACTAGAAATAGATCATTATCTTAAGAGATCACAAGGAAATATTATATGATACATTGCCTCATTTGCTTAACAAAATCCAAAAAGAGCCCTAAATAAAAATATGGGCAATAATAATAAGCGGTAAAACTGATGAGATGATTGTATATATTCGAATTTTATACTTGATCTTGTAATAGAAACTGATTTGCCCTCTAAAAATGTGCCTATTATATTTTAAGTTACCTTTGTCATATTTTTTTCGATTTTCTTCCAGTCTGGGTTTATGTTACTTGTATTTGAGCTACTTTCCATGGTCGTATTTGTGATACCCGCAATAGTCTCTTTAATTCAATGCAGTAATAAGAGATCACATAATAAATAATTATTTTTTTATATTATTATTATATTATTATTATAAATTACTTTTTCTCTGTTTGGTAAGTTTGGTTATGTTCCTGTTTACATTTATTTCTCATTTGAACTACAAACACAGAGAAGAAGAAGGTACAATTTTCAGAAGAGAACATAGCCTTCTCGATTTAATAGAAGTGAGTGAAACAGAATTTACTCACTAGTCCTTAAATTCTAGAATGTCATGGTTGATACTAGTATCATGTACCAGACCACTACCCTCTGGTAGTGACCAGACGGTCTAGCGGTATGATATGACCAACTATGCTGGACTTCAAATCATTTCGCCATATTTTGGTTGGCCCGAGATGAACCAAACCAAACAACTATAACTGCGTTCCGTTTATTGAAAAAACCGAGCAGATGCAGATTTACGGTGAGATTACAAAAGGCTTGCAGCTGAGTTGCCACCTGGCAGGTTTTTATTGCAACCGGCTTGACCATTTTTCACTTAATAAAGCTGGCCGGTTATTACCACAGTTAATAAACAATGCCGCAGTCAGACCGACCGCGCAAAACGTTCGCAAATATTTGGAAACCTAAGCAAATTTGTTTTTTACCTCGCAGATGAGACGAGAGCGATGAAATTTTTAGATATCATGTGATCACGGAGGATTCAGACGACCTCGTACTTACCGAACGATCTTGATGATTTCTATTTTATTTTCTAACCCAAGAATTTTTTAATGTATGTAAACAAGTTTTAGGTCGAATTTATATCATATAATTTGTAAAGTTAACGTTTGCGAACATTGTTTGATAACATATTTTAGGTGTGGCCGCGTCTTAACAGTCAAGTCAAGAAAGAATGACAAATGGATACATTACAAAAATCGCAACATTAAATCTTAAATTGAAGTACGCTGTCGGTAAGCTATTCCTACAGTGTAAAAATGAAAGGGTTGGAAATTCTGTCTCACTCTCTTCTTAGATCATCGGGAAGGCCATGCACTGTCACAGAGACATGATAGCACACAGCAGCAAGAATGTCCTGCAGCTAACATTCACCCTGCCACCCATGACACGTCATCCCTGTTTGAACTATTTTGACAAGGGACAGCCGGTGACGTGTGTATCAGGGTGAAGTGACATTTGTTTTTATGCTAAATTTCCAACTAGGAGATTCGTGGCGATTTTATTTTTATATGAAGAAATACGAATAAATATAATTTACGATGTGTGCTTGGACCTCAAATATAATAATTCTTTCAATACTATTTTTTTCGGCTAACTGCATATTGTTTAATTTAGAACCCAATACACAAAAATGCCTAAAAGAAGAACTGCAAGGAAATGTGCCAGTTATTGGTGAATTCGAAGCCTCGGAGCAGCCGGGGCAAACTATAGATTATATTGTAAGATCATTTTACGTTATCCTAAATTAAGAAATTCAATATTTTGTTTGTAGGTAACAGATTCGAAAGGCCACATCTTGGCCCAGAGACAAGATGTTACAAAAGGAAAGTTTTCCTTTAACACAGAGAGTTATGATATGTATGAAATTTGTTTTATTTCTCATGTAACTCAACGTAAGTAGTTTATTATTTATTTACATTACCTACATATAAGTACATTCGTAACAGGTGTGACTGAAATTTACTTACAATCACAATATGACTATTTATTATATCTCATACTTACTGCTATAAAGAAAACTATAAAAAAATTCTTTACAACAGAAATGTTTATTGTTAAATCCACTGTGGTAACCAAAACTGAAATATAATTCTGTTTGGGAATGAAATACATACAATTTTTCAGTATACAGATAATTTCCTTAGGTCTGGCCATGGAAACATTAACCGCCTTATTTCTCCTATTGGTATATATCATCTACATCCATGCATCATTTCTGCTACCTCTATAAAACTTTACTTTCATAATATATGGATTAGTCTCAGTACAGTTTGTTGGTTCATATACAGTGGGTCCAAAAAAGTATGCAACATATGTAAAAGTTTTTTATTACCGATTTCTCAGAAAATTTTATTCTTGATAAAAGTTGGTGCATGCCTTGAAACTATAAATGCATATTTCACATTTCACCTGCGGCTAATAGGAAGGGAGAAAATGTCATTTTTTCGAAATTGCATTAAGAGTAAAGTACCTCAAATATTAGAAATACAGCAAAATTTTATATGGAAATGTTATTGCAAATTAAAAACATAGCCGAAATATGAAATTTGAGTTATGTGTCTCAATTTTTTTTTATATTTTATATGCATTTTTTTAAAGTAGGTTTTTGGACTTTAGCGTACTGGGTGAAAATGACAAATAAATTAGTAGTTATTTCCAGTACTATGAATAGGGTTGAATTTTATTATAATTTAGTTTCGAACAGAAGTTGGCTAAAATGTGTTTAAGTAGGCGTGCAACACGCTTATATCTAAACCGACCCGGTTCATTGAAAAGTTTTTAAAAGTTTGCAACTACTTGATGCATTTTTATTATAAACCCACGTTTGAGTTATTTGATAAACATATTAAAATTGCGTAAACGAAAAATCGACCAGAGACGTACCGTTTAGGGGAAATTAAAGATTAAAAAAATAAAAATAAAAATTGAGACACGTAACTCAAATTTCGTATTTGGGCTATGTTTTTAATTTGCAATAACATTTCCATATAAAATTTTGCTGTATTTCTAATAACTAAGGTACTTTACCCTTAATTCAATTTCGAAAAAATGGCATTTGCTCCCTTACTATTAGCCGCAGGTGAAATGTGCATTTATAGTTTCAAGGCATGCACCAACTTTTATCAAGAATAAGATTTTCTGAGAAATCGGTAATAAAAAACTTTTACATATGTTGCATACTTTTTTGGACACACTGTATATGAGATGCTTTACCAATACATCCCTTTGGGCTGGCACATTAACAAGAAAGAAAGGATATATATTAATATACAAAGTATTTATGAAACTGCCCTTAAAATTGTAGCTGATATCACCACCAAATTGATTGGCAAATAATATACATATTAAAATTTGTAGATCAGAAAGGAATCACTCAACTAGTCTCCTTAGTTACTAAACATGGAGTTGAAACCAAAAATTATGAAACTGTAAGTAAACTTCCTATTTTTACTATCTTGGTTTAGTACAACAAAAATTATTAAGGTTTTCCATTGAAAAGTTTCTCTTTAAGAAAAAATATGGTTAACACTATATAAGGTTAACTTTGTGCAAGAATTATGTAGATGAAGATTTCATTACCTTGACTGTGTCAATTGGCCTAAAACTACTTCACACTGAACTTTAATGCCATCAATACAAACATTTATCATAGACATAAGCTATAATATTGCAGTTTTAAAGTATTATTATTTATGTAGCTTGGGGAAGCTGCAAACTTAAAGCCCATTGAGAGAGAAATCAAGAGACTTGAAGACCTGTCCAATGCTATTGTACAAGATTTTGCTTTCATGAGAAAGAGGGAAGAAGAAATGAGAGACACAAATGGTAAGCCATCATTTTTTTATTTGTATAAAATTAAATTAAGTATCCATGGTTATTTAAAAAAAAAATATATGTATATGACATAAATAGGAAGACAAAAATCACAAAGTCATGGTCTCAATCATGTAATAAAATAAACTAAGGTGACATGTTTCGCTCTCTACAGAGCATCATCAGACCTAAAATTGTATAGAGGTGTGACCCACATTACATTTTAATACTATTTAACAGCCTACCTTCATTAAAACCAATAAATGAAATAACACATTAAAAACAAGACGAGTACCATGTTAAAACAAACAGTTTACGATTAATCTTAAAACTAACACAAAAAACGACAGTTATAAAAGCGGGTAGAAGGGAGAGTGAAGCAACCATACAGGAGAATACGACTAACCAAGCTAAGGCCAAGCGTAGAAAAAGCCAAAATATATAAACAAAGAAGTCCCCCCCGCCCAATATTGTTGTCAATCTGCCAAACCAATTTAGGCGAGAGAACCAGAACAGGTTATAAAATATTCAATAATTTAATTTAAGTTATTAAAAATAAGGTAAGGTTCAAAGTTGAAAACTTCATTAACGCAATTAAGGACTGGGCTCTTTTTTGCCCTAGTAATTTCAAGTTTCTCTAGTAAATCTAACTTTTTGCTCTTATCACATTCATGCAGTATGTTTACGTTTTCAGATGTTAAAAATTGATGTCCCGAATCCAACAAATGATTTGCAAAGGCTGACTTGGTGTTAGATATATCCGTATTCTGGTATTTATTAACTAAACTAAGATGTTCATGGACCCTAGTGGAAATTTTTCTACCTGATTGACCTATATATACAGCAGGGCAGTCAGCACAATTCAAGGAATAAACGCCAGACTTAGATAGTGGATTAACTTTATCTTCTATTTTAACTAAATGTTGTTTTACAGTGTTAACGGTCCAAGATCCAAGTGAAACCACTATCTAAGTCTGGCGTTTATTCCTTGAAACGTAAACATACTGCATGAATGTGATAAGAGCAAAAAGTTAGATTTACTAGAGAAACTTGAAATTACTAGGGCAAAAAAGAGCCCAGTCCTTAATTGCGTTAATGAAGTTTTCAACTTTGAACCTTACCTTATTTTTAATAACTTAAATTAAATTATTGAATATTTTATAACCTGTTCTGGTTCTCTCGCCCTCTCGCCTAAATTGGTTTGGCAGATTGACAACAATAAACAATATTGGGCGGGGGGGACTTCTTCGTTTATATATTTTGGCTTTTTCTACGCTTGGCCTTAGCTCGGTTAGTCGTATTCTCCTGTATGGTTGCTTCACTCTCCCTTCTACCCGCTTTTATAACTGTCGTTTTTTGTGTTAGTTTTAAGATTAATTGTAAACTGTTTGTTTTGACATGGTACTCGTCTTGTTTTTAATGTGTTATTTCATTTATTGGTTTTAATGAAGGTAGGCTGTTAATTAGTATTAAAATGTAATGTGGGTCACAAATCTATACAATTTTAGGTCTGATGATGCTCCGTAGAGAGCGAAACATGTCACCTTAGTTTATTTTATTACATGATTGAGACCATGACTTTGTGATTTTTGTCTTCCTATTTATGTTGTTACTTTGGTCTCTTTGAGAAAATGGACGATTTTTTTGAATATGTATATGACACATGTTTTTATTCTATATGAATACTGTATTCACCTAAAGATGACTGGAGATACTTACCAGTTGAAACGTTGTGATTTAAAATAAATAAAGATAATGCAAGTCCAAAACTCTTCTATCATTCTAAAATTTTTAATATTCTATTATTTTGATTTTTTAAAAGTTTATAATGTAAGTACACATATTTAATTTATTTTTGTATAAGTAAGTAAAGGATATAAAGGTATCAATGTACTTGTACTTTTAGTTTTGTTCTTGTATTTTGATAAAATTAACAATTTTCTTTTTTTGCTTAAAATTAAAATTCTTGTCCCGCCTTGATAACAGGCGCGGATCCAGAACTTTGTTTTGAGGGGGGTCAAATCATGTAAATGCAGTGAAAAAATTTTCGGGACCACGCCCAAAGTTCGTTTAAAATTCACCTAACTGCTATCAAATTTTGAAAATTAAATTATTACCTCTCCCCCTCTGCATGGTTGGATTAAATTTGTTTTTGTAAATGTATTTTTTTGATATTCCTAGCTAACTTTATTTAAAAAAAACGATTTTTTATATTTGTGAAAAATAGGAATATCGGTGTCAATTCAAAATTTTAACATAAGTATATGACTCTAACCAGCATTTCTCGGGCTCGATTTTTCATGATTAAGCCCGGCAGCCCCCCCCCCCCCCCCCCCCCCCTTGGATATGTCCGTCAAAGGCCGCTTGGTAACTGAAAAAAGACCATCGTGAATTTAATTTTCCGATAATAGTAATAACAAATTTCTTCAACAAAAATTTTCTTTAGCCTTTAGAGCATAGTTTTAAAACTATAATAACTTCCAGGAGTCTCCTGCCCTCTGAACCGCATTATTGTGGGAGGACACCCTCTCAACTCCCCTTCAATTTCTTGCTTGGCCCACCCTTTACTTTTTTGATACTTCTTGAAAAAAATCCTTTATTAGTAAATCCAATCTCCTAAAATGAGAATTGAAATATAAATGACCAGGAATGATCAATCAGCTCATTCGCCATATTATTTCCTTTTTATTTAAAACACGACCAATTACCTAAAAAAGTTTAATTGATAAATTAATAAAAGCAAAACACGAAATTAAAAAAAAAGTGGCAAAATATATCTGCTTTTGTTAGACCAAACTACGAAGTATGTTTTTCCTTTACAGAATCTACAAACAGCAGAGTCCTCTACTTTTCAATCTTCTCATTATGCATCCTAATGGGTTTGGCAACGTGGCAAGTTTTGTATCTCCGAAGGTACTTCAAGGCTAAAAAACTTATTGAGTAAATAGATATTTAGTGGAATCTAAATTATTTAAAAGTTTGTACATTTTTTGGTCCTTTTTTATTTTTTAACATAACATGATTATATTTTTGGTTAAAAATGTTACTCTCAGATTCTCATCAGGTATTTTTAAGTTTATAGTCTAGAAACCCAGCATAAAATTGTGAATACAACAATCTGTTTCAAAAATATTTGTCTTTTGGTGACATTCACTCTAATATTTCATTCTAAATATTGACAATGCAGCTTTTTTATTAGAAAGCACAATAACTTAGTGCTTAGAGCTGGACAGGAAAATGTCTTTTTAACAGAAGATGATCAATATTTTACTTTATTATCTTGCCAGCAAAACTAATGTTGAATTATTAATGATGTACCACGTTTCTACTAAGACAAACACCCAGCTCTAATAGTCAATATATCAGTAGATTTTTTATCATTAAATCTTTTGATAGCATCAGTTTGAAGAACCAACTTTTTAAAAGTAAAAAGATTACTTAAATGTAGGAAAAGTCGTCGTTAATTTCACAAAGTTTCACATCTTAAAAAAGTTTTTGAGACACGCGGAAAAAATGATATACTATATATATAAAGCTCGTTAATCGCACAAAGTATCGTAACTCAACGACGAAAATCTTAACTTCCATCCTAGAAAATTACAAAAAATGAGATAAGACACTTTATAAAATTAACGACGAATTGTCAAAAACTGCGACTATTCTTGGTCATCGTACACTGTTACACCCTGTAAAGATTATTTGTTTTTATAAACTGTAAAAATTAAATAAATTATTTTGTTTACTATATTTTTGTATTTTTACTACTTGTCTGCAAAGAGGATTTGCAACTATACATACTTTGAGACCTCACGTGATTCTTAATGCGGATGGTCTTGATTAAAGAATGACAGTTTTGTAATGATCATAAAGGCAATTTTTATGTATAGCAACGAACAGAAGTTCTGAATTGGTCAAAAGCCCAAACCAATTGCCACAGACAAGGCATTTCATTCATAAAGAAGTCATTGTGTGCACATTTGCGATATACAAGTAAGTTAAAAGGGGAATCAATCAGGACGTGTGGAGAAATGGAAGGGATACTACTTGTAAAGTGCTTCGGCCACAGTTTGCTAGGTCCCGAACATGGCCGATTTTATTCTCACCTGAAAAATGTTATTTCCAGGCTTTTTTTCTTGCACACTTAAAATTGTCATGAACACACACATAAGGTGAAATGGGGATTAAAAATATAAAAGGTCGCCTTTGAAACTACATAATTTTTTTTAAAATTGAGTTACAGAGATGCGCTTTAGACGGGAAGTAATTAGTGATATTTACAATTACAACATTGTTTAATTATTTACAAAATTGTTATGAAAATATACCCATAGAACGCACTTGCCCCAGGTACTGGGGTAAGTGGGTTTTCAACTTATAAATCGCGTTTGAGTAATGTTATATTCAACTGGGGCAAGTGGGTTAATCTATTGCGACTTCACCAACAACAGGCTTTTTTCAGATTTAAAAAATTCGTAAAAATAAAGTTCATATGTCAGAGATTTCTTCTTCTATAACTTTTTTTAAAACTACTTAATACGGTTTTTAGTTACTTTATAGTTTTTGCAGATTACGCACAATCTCACTTTTTCAACTTCCTCAAACTTTTCACTTTGAATTTAATTAATATTAAAAATTTAAATGAGAGAAGTGGGAACTAATCCCCAAATTGAAATGTTAAAAAAATACAAGAGATAACGTTACTGGTTACAACTTTGAGGATGTAAAAACTTTGAACCTAAGTTTTAAATTAGTACAGATAAAAAATGTTTAAACATTTTTGCTGTAACTTATAACTATAGACGAAGTTTAGATACATTTGACATAAGCTGTGTTACTTTAAAAAAAAAAATTCAAATTCTTTTAACAATATGTTCGGTCTATAAGAGTCCAAAAAACCATTTTATTGTAGTTTTAGTTTTTAAAAGTATTTTTTTCTACAATTATTACAAAAAAAAACCACTTGCCCCAGATCCCCACACTTTAAATAAAGTCACGATATACAATTTGCTTATTTTAAATAATGCATGTTAAAAATAATTTTCTTGTCCTGACAATTGCCTAATAAACAAAGGCAACTAGAAAAGGTAGGCAACGTTGACAAACTTGGAAAGTAATGGTTTTCTTTTCCATAAGCATGACAATATTTAAAATGTCAAAAGTAAAATAAATTAATAATTGGTCTGAGGTCAAAAGTTAAGATGGCATTACCGATTGTACGCTTGGTAACTTTTCTTGCCATAGAGAAAGCAAAAACGTGTAGGTGTAGGTGTTCTCAAAATCGTTCAATATAATACAGGGGTAGTTAAGTACAGAATAGCTTTGACATTTGAACAAACCTTTTGACAATGAGAGCCGGAAATGTCATATAGGTTTAATATACAGGCTGTTAATTAAGTGTGTGGCCAAACTTAAGAATGCTATTGGTTACTCAATTTTAAGACCAAAAGTTTATATTAACATATAGGTCCTAAGCCGCTTTATATTTGTTGCGTTGAATTATTTTTAAAAAAGTTTTCCACATTACATCTTTTTACATTACCTACGCCGCTGGCGGAAACCAGAATTTCTTTTTATTTTATCATTTTTTTTAATTTAAAATTAATTTCACATACTACCTAGTTATAAAATGAAAATAACGAAACATTATTAATTAAATTGCAGTATTAAATATTGCTATGCATAATTTTATAATTTATCGATGTTATCAAAAAACAGTTAATCCGAGCGGAAAACTCTGGAGATGTCTCTCGTGTAGTTTTCATTGCTAAATAATAAAATCAGATTGAAAAAAGTGGCTTACTATATTTTTTTTTAATATACCTTGTAAAAGTTACCCCTGTACACGACACTGATGGTACAAATGATCCAAACAATTTTTGGCTTAAAGATTCCTTTTGATTCCATTAAAAATTGTGACCGAGTTTCAATGTCATACTAGTATGTTTTCTCTAGTTATTTAGCAAACATTTTTTTTATATTTCAAAACCCTGTATAATAAAAACAAAGCACATTCTATGTTTATATAAACTTTTTGTCTTAAGGGTGAAGTCTAGTGATGCGTCGCCATTTCATTTTTTGATCAATATTTCTTATCCTTTTCGCTTTATTCAAAAAGGAGCCAAATACTCGTCCTTCAGTAGCAATTACATACAGTTTTGAACTAAAGAAATTTTGAATAATGAATTAGTAAAAGCGAAAAACAAAGATTTGTGATTTTTCTTTTTCTGCTTTTATTACTTTATAAATTCAAACTAGTTTAACTTTAACTTGTAGATAATTATGCTTCAAATGTCGGTATTTCGCCGATTCTTGGATAAACGGAAAAGTAACGAAATATTTATCAAAAAACGAAATGGCGAATGTGTAACTCTTAAAATTGAGTAAAGGAATAACACCCTCAAGTTTGGCCAAATACTTAGGGCCGTTTGCACGGGTTCCACTTAAGACGTTTTAGGTGGGACTTAACTTAAGGGACACCTTAGTGTCACTTAACTAAAACTTTTCCGTTGCACAGTCGCTAAACCGGCACATAAGCCAGCCCTTAAGTAGATATAAATTAAGCCCAACGTTATTACGACTTAATTTATATCTACTTAGGGCTGGCTTATGTGCCGGTTTAGCGACTGTGCAACCAAAAAGTTTTAGTTAAGTGACACTAAGGTGTCCCTTAAGTTAAGTCCCACCTAAAACGTCTTAAGTGGAACCCGTGCAAACGGCCCTTAGTGGCGCAACTAGACCTATATTTGGGGGGCTTAAGCCCCGTGTAGAAATCGCACACAATTCTACTGAAAATGTCTTTTAATAAAAGTGGTCGACTTCGTAATAATTCAGCACCGCCAAAAGATCACTTCTAAAAAAAATCATCTTATTATACAGAAAACCGGTCAAGAGAATATTCTTACAGAACCTGATATCGATGTTCTTAGTATGGGTACCTCTTTCCTACTCTTTTGCCTTCACATATCCCTTTCCGTACTTAATAAATCCGCGTGCGTCTTCTCTGCGTTCTTTCAATATCACAGAGCCGGCATTCATTCGTTCACGTGTTAAATAATAAGTGCAGTATTGTTGTATTTGGTATTTTAAGAGATCATTGTGCTATTACTTTGCGCCTAGACTTTCTGGTTATAAACTGATGTTTGAAGGTATGTATCTGTGAAGTATTGTTTTTATGAAGAAGCAAGTAGATGTATTGTTTTTTGGTAATTAACTATTACAGGAACATCAATCCGGCCCTAACCAAGCCTTAATTTCGGTAAAATAAATGTTTCTAGGAATGACATGTGTCATCATTGACGGCGATTAAACGCTTATGTGAAATAGACTATATCCCGGACTATATTGTTCATGTTATGTCTCTTATTACCTTAATTGGATGTAAAACAAATTTTATATGCAAAGTTTTATAAATGTTTAAAAAAAATAATTTATTAAAAAAAATTAATTACAACAAATGCATTATATCTAACTTTTAAAACTACAAATGACTAGCTTGTTCATTATTCTAGACTTAATGTGGCACTTTCCCCATCTAATTTTGTTTCCTTTCCATGCTTCAGTGAAAATTCCCACTTTGTTTGAGCGAACAAGATATCTGTTACCAAAAATATTTGAGCTATGGCATAAGCTAAAGTGACTCCAAAGAAAAAATTTGCATTTGCTGAAGCACTATATATCCATAAGTGCCACAGAATTGGAGCTAAACAGCTAGTCATTAGTAGTATAACACTTACTACAAACCCTTGTTGACAGTAAGCAAATAAATGCAGAAAATTTGGAAGAAAGCTTACCACGAAACCTAGGTCACTCAAACATGGATAAGATTTAAATATCGAAATTAAAAATAGTAAAGCTACAGTTAACACAAAAGGTCTGTTTCTAAACTTAATTGACAAAGGAACCAAATACAGGATTGTAGCATTTACCTGAAAAGAATATATAAAAAGTTCCCTAAAATGATCAAACATCTCTGTAAAAAAGTACCAAAACAGCCCTATATTTGGTTGTAGATCAGGTACTGTCAGAATACATCCATAAACATTTTTAACATAACTAAAATCCTTTCCAAAGTTACTATTATAAGCTGATATAAAAGACAAAAATAGCAAGAAACTTGCCACTACTAACACTGATTTGCATGTACTTTTGTGCATCTTAAAAAAGTAGATTGAAAGTGGTAAAATAAGTATTACAGGATACAATGACACTGATGCACATATTGCTAGGGCTAGAGAGCTTATTACAATACTGCCATAAATCATGCCAACAATGAACAGTGACAGGAAAAAGTTATGTATTCCCATAGTTGAATGTCCAATGCACCCTAACATGCTGTAAGGATTAAAAAGTGTAGCCATTAAAACATACAGTGGCACTTTTTGATAAAAGTTATCTTTTGGTAAGTATCCTCTTATATCTTCAGGGTACTTTTCCTTCGCCTGATATTCTTCCTGGAATACTCGAGCATATTTTCTAGTGGCTGCGTACAGTAACAGTCCCGTTCCAATATCAAATGCAATAAACATCCAATTTACATTATTGAACACATATCTCATCATAATTTTATAAAACTTTAAGGCTAAAGGCGTTTCATGAAGCAGGTCTCCATCATATGGATTTACGTTCTTTGAGAGCAGAAATGTTCCTTCTAAAACCCTTTTCCAGGAGCTAAGAGGTGTGGACACTTCAACATGATTTGCAATGATGGTTTGATACTTGGATGTCATTATTATAAACCGAAATAATGCTCCTAGGACAACTAATAGACTTACTTTTAAGGCGGCCGAGATTGATTTCGATATAATTTGTGAATTTTCGTCATTTTTTAATGATTTTGTGGACATCTTAAATTTAAATCGACTAACAAGAACTTGTTTATATCTTTAAAGTAAGAATTGAGGTTATGTGCAAAATGCCAGCTGTCATCCGTCAAAATTGGAGACGTTT
Source organism: Polydrusus cervinus (assembly GCA_935413205.1). Taxonomy (NCBI): domain Eukaryota; kingdom Metazoa; phylum Arthropoda; class Insecta; order Coleoptera; family Curculionidae; genus Polydrusus; species Polydrusus cervinus. The sequence continues at coordinate 17,700,569 of OW284510.1, forward strand.
TTTTTTGTATCACAGAGGAACGATATGTCGATACATTCACTACACCAGTGGAGGCACGTTTCTAAAAATAAATTAGAAAGTTTTACGGGAACTTTAATCGGTGTGGTGGGGTATTACATTATTTAGCCAATTAGAATTAAAGCGGTTTGACGCCTTTTATATCTTTATGGTTTGAATCACGATGTTTCGATAGGTTGCGCCACTCGCAGAAGAAGTAAGGGTTATTTGTTGCGTCTACCAACCAGAAGGTATTGGTTGCGCTCACTTTATAAACCGTACAAATCAGCTTACTACAATGGGCCTGAATATGAGGAAGCCTTTAAAGTAATTTGATTCCTTTCTCATCAGTATCAATGAATATTTTCATTTTAAATGTAATCGAACGTTATTGACATCTGCTAAAAATGCTGTCTCGCTATAGTGCAAGAATTTTGAACCTTCCTCTATCTTTAAACATCAAATTAATCAACAATATTGCCAGCCAAACCACTTGATATGAATCTTTATCCACAATAATTGATCTTGGTCTTGTGGAGGAAAATCATATTTATCATTAAACTTGTTGGTTTTGTTTTTGATAATGTAACTCCCAACGTTTTTCATGGGATCTTATATCTGGGCTTCTAGAGGGCCTGGGTAAAACATCATTATGTTTTTCAATATAAATGATGTAAGTTTCCCAAATAAATCGCCCTTCTATTCACGTGCACACGCCTATTCCTTAATGGTACACTGAAGTACACTCATCTAATCATTCGTGGAAAAAGTCTACTAGTTATCTTCTGCTTTAACCATAGGTAGATGTTTATTCTTTCTTTCTCGATGGCTCTAAAGTATGTTTGGTGCGGCCCTCCGTTATAAAAAGAAATACGCACCTAGTAATGCTCTGTGGTACAGCTTAATGTTTTAAATCCAAAAATAGAAAAGGAACAGAAACTAGTCAAAGTCAACTTAACCAACAAAATCAGAGTGAAAATTTGGCGTTTATGGTAGATGACTTGTCGAATTTTTAGATTTTCTATAAAAATCAAATTGTCCTTTGTTGTTAAAGAAATCGACTTATTTAGTGATATTTCGGTACTGTTGTGAGCAACCCATTTTAAAAAATGGTAAAATAGGATTGTATACAATGTAGAGAAAAAAAATACTAATTTTTGTAATTTACAGGGGCAGAGTCAATCAGGTGCAAATAGTGGTGACAAAAAGGAAGAAAAAGACAAAAAGAAAAAATATGAGCCTCCAATTCCCACCCGCGTAGGTAAAAAGAAGCGCCGGACTAAGGGGCCAGACACTGCTCTTAAATTACCACTTGTTACTCCTCATACAAGATGCCGTTTGAAATTGTTGAAACTTGAAAGAATAAAGGATTATCTTTTAATGGAAGAAGAGTTTATTCGTAATCAGGAAAGACTGAAACCACAGGAAGAAAAGAATGAAGAAGAAAGGTCCAAAGTTGATGATCTGAGAGGTATGTAAATTTAATGCTCGTGTTTATGTTACTTTTGACGTTACTTTAATAAATCTATAAAAGTAGAACATTTTTTTTCTATGATGTGTTCTTAAATTATCTTAAGTTCACTTTTACTGATTTTCAATATCTGTTCTTTTTAGGAACCCCAATGTCTGTTGGAAACCTTGAGGAAATCATTGATGATAATCATGCCATTGTATCAACTTCAGTTGGAAGTGAACACTATGTTAGCATATTATCCTTTGTTGATAAGGACCAGCTGGAACCAGGATGTTCCGTTCTTCTGAATCACAAAGTGCATGCTGTAGTTGGAGTCTTAGGTAAATATTTTTAATATTATCAGCTAAGGCCTGGGACACACAAGCATTAATCAGCCCACATCCTTTGTGTGACGAGTTGTATTTAAAGTAATAATAATAATAAATGACTTTATTTATATATGAAAATAAAAAGGTTACATGATTTTCTTTTAAATGGTGGCAAGATCTAGCGAATTCGCTACTTACCTAACCACCTACCAATAACGAAAATAAACTTAAAATAGTATAGATAATAGGTACAAAATATTAATATTAAAATATTAATTTAGAAAAACAGCAATTGTACCTACAAAAACGAAAATATTAAACTTAAATATTACAAAAGAAGAAAGTGTTAGCAATATATTGACTTAAATTTAAAAAGAAGAACATAATTTAAAGAAATGATACATTCTTACATAGACTGACCTATTATTATTATTAAAAGATATAATAGTTGAATAAAAATTAGTTAAGTATAAAATATTTACCTAGATTTTATATAGTCTTTGATTCGCTTTTTGAACGCTGAGACAATCAAACTCGTTTTTATATTCAAGGGTAATGAATTGAAGCATTTGGTAACACATACCTAGTAATGCTTAAAAATTCATCTTAACATGCATACTGAGCCACAGAACTTAAATTTATATCACTTATTAACGTTAACAACAATTTCAAGTTATATTATACAACAATTATATTTGAAACTTAACTTAAAATAACCCCTAGCAGAGAATTTCAAGTGGTTTAAGTTTGCACCAATTAGGTCTAGTCTATCATATGTTTTGCCATGGTTAGACCCTATTTATTGACATTTAAATTTGTTTACCTAATATTATCTTATAATGCTTTTCTGTGCGTTACATTAAAATGTTAATATTATGTTAATATATATATATTTATATCTATATATGTGAACGTGCACTGTTCTCTGCATTAAGATTGATTCCTGGAGATGGCGGTACTGCTTATTCAATGCCTGCCTTGCTTTGCATCAGATATTGAAATGGCGGCCTCGCAGTCAAGGGAGTTGCAACTGATTTATGGCAGTCCGATGAGTCCAAACAAGGACGAAACGGCCGTCATTGTCTAATCAGGCCCTAGGAAGTCCATTTTGTTTGGAGCCCTGCGTATCTTAATGCAAAAAGCAGTACACACTGTCCGATAGCCAAAAATTTACCTTTCTTTATAGTAGTACGGACAATATATTTCCTTTTGTTTATATATATGTATACATCAAAAAGTACATATTAGCTCATTGAAAATATGCACAACAAACTATGTAAGATTTAAAATAATTCCAAGTTAATAAAATATTAGATAATTTTGTTTTGTTTTTACTCTTTCTAATTAATGTGTATCCTGGACTTAAGAGGTACCTACTCTTATTCAAAAAAATCCAATTTTTCTAAGTTAATCCAATCCAATCATTTATGTTAGGTGATGACACTGATCCAATGGTTACTGTGATGAAATTGGAAAAAGCCCCACAAGAAACTTATGCTGATATTGGTGGCCTAGATACTCAAATTCAAGAGATTAAGGAATCAGTGGAATTGCCTTTAACACATCCAGAGTATTATGAAGAAATGGGTAAGGAATATAATAACGTATTTGGATTAAATACCACTTTGGTTTTTATTGTTGTTACTTCGTACAATTTGTCAAATATTTCATTTTTTTATTAAAATGATCCTAGAATTTTTTTTACCATCCTGTGTATCCAAAGAGTACACCTGTCAAAATGGGGCATTTTTTTAAACATCAATATCCAATATCTAGAAAACATTTGGTTTTAGGAGTTTTAGCTGTAGAAAACAATATATGCCTTTGATCACTAGAAATCTATAAAGTACTATAAAATATAAGTTGTCTTAGTTGTTAAATAAATACATAAACAAATTAATATATTTCACTTCTGCTTTTTGAGCTAAAAACGAAAGAATCATAACTGAGATACACAATTCCAGGTATTAAACCACCAAAGGGAGTTATCCTGTATGGACTGCCAGGTACTGGCAAAACCCTATTGGCCAAAGCTGTAGCCAATCAAACATCGGCGACGTTCTTAAGAGTGGTTGGTTCGGAACTTATTCAGAAATACCTGGGTGATGGACCCAAACTGGTCAGAGAACTATTCAGGGTAGCTGAGGAGCATGCTCCGTCTATTGTATTTATAGATGAAATTGATGCGGTAAGAAAAATTTGATTATGAGTTAATTTTAAAAAGTTTTTAGTGTTTGGTGATTTTTTAATAAATGTAGCTTAGAAAATTAACCTTATAGAATTAACAATACCTGTACATTGCAGGCTTTAGCCTATACCGTTGTGTTGTAGTTTTAATAATAATAATAATTAAGTTCAGGTGTGGACAAAAGGGCTTGAAAGCGAGTAACTAGCGCCGCAGGCTAAAATTTTTTCGGGTGTCACGCCCAAAAAACCCTTTTTTGGACCATAGAAAAAATTAAAAATTATAAAAAAAAATATTTACTAATATTTTTATAGAAACTTGTAGGGAGTTATACCAATACACTAATTCAAATAATTTAAAACTTATAAAAAAACTTTATGAAATAAGCATAACTAAACAAAAATATTAAAAATAAGGTTTCTTTTTTATTTATTGAAAACCAAAAAAATATATTAACTATAATGGATAATTATTAAAAGCCATAGTCATGTAAAGATTATACATGCAAACACCAATAAAACTTTTTAAATTAATAAATAAAATCCAAAGAGGGTGTCGCGCGTCGCGGGTGTATTTAAAAGTTTTAAGATTTGCGTGGATCTCAGTTTGTCTTGCAAGCATTTTGTATAATATAAGATGATGTGTTATTTTATTTGGTGCGTTTATTAATATGGTAGCCGTAATTTTGCCCCCCCCCCCCTGGCTACGCCACTGGTAGTAACATTTATTGTTTTTGTTTTTCAGAAAATATAAACTTGGACGTTGTCAAGTTTTGTATTTACGGGTAATAAGTAGTTTTGAAAAGTAAACAAAAAAACTTTTATTCTTTTTTGGGCACGTCTACGAAAATGAAATATTTAAAAAAGTATGCACATATATATTTTTCCCTTGCTACTGTTAAAAGTGCAGCACACAATGATATTTATAGTACTGTATATGAGGTTTTTTATGAATATCATTATCATTACCCTTATTATCATTATTTATTTTAACAAAAACAACTAACTAACAAGCAAGCTCCACAGAAAAACATAGGTCATATTATCCTATTTAAAATAACAAAGTGTACCGCCACTGAAGTTATAGAAAAAGGTTAATATTTTAGTTAAATCGAATATCGAAAATTATACAAAACTTAAATTTTAAAAAACATTAAAAAAAAACGAAAATATAATCAGGTCTCTTTGAGAAATTGACTACTTCTTTGCATGTTTTTATGTGTTTCTCCAAAAGTTCCAACGAATGCCCAACATGAATCCCCATGTTTTACCCACATTTATTTGGCATTGTTGTAGGAAACATACAATTTATAAACAGGTAACCTTATGTTTAAAAAAAAAGTGGTTGTGTTTTTATTTATGAAGAACACCGTTGTTATACAAATATATAGTGGTGAAGAACTATCGATAGTAGATAGGGTTTGATATATCAATAGTAAAAGGGTCAATCTTATAATAATGTACATTTCCCAAATATATATTTTTAAATTAAAAATTTATATTTTTGTTAACTTTTTTGGTTTTATAATGTTCTTTACTATAAATACTTTTATATTTTATGCCTGGTCAAGGTCGCAAAAAGTTATTTTTATATTTTTTTATTAAAATTAAAAGTTGAATGTCCATAGGAAAGACATTTTTTCTGGTGAAGTTTGATTTAAGAAAAATTAAAGGACATAAATGTAAAAATTTCAAAAATTTTTCAAGTTATGGTTGTGATATTTGGGTCAGTTTTTTATGGTTTTCGCAGAGATAAATTAAATTATTCAAAACCCTTAAAGCTATTTTTGAAATCTAATGTATGTGTTTTATAACTGCAAAACGTTATTTTTAATATATTTTTTAAATACATTGAGAAAAAATGTTAAATGCAAGAACGCCCTTTTTTACAAAATTTTTGGAATGACCGAAAAGTGAAATATTATCGATAATATATCGACATCCCATGAAAAGGTACAAAAATTTCTGCCTTCTCATTAAAAGTGACCTCTAAAAAAAACCGGGTCCCTATCGTTATAGTGTCTATTAATGCCCCAAAATTACCGTTTCTACCCCTCAAAACCTTTTACAACTGAATACTACCTTACTATATATAGATAGTAAAGTCAAAACTATCTTTGTAGGATAGTAATAGTTCTCCATTTACTACAAAACTGATTCTAATCATATCAATTATTTAAGAAATGAAGCTTGTCTTAAGCCTTATTAAGTTAATGATATAGACAACTGAAGTTTTCGAAATAAATATTTAAAGTGAAGTTTAAAATATTTTTAAAAAATCTACACACTAACATAAAAATTATTTTTACTCAACTGGTTATATAAGTATCTATTTCCTCACAGGTCGGAACAAAACGTTATGATTCGAATTCGGGTGGTGAAAGAGAAATTCAAAGGACTATGTTAGAACTTTTGAATCAGTTGGACGGATTTGACTCCAGAGGTGATGTTAAGGTATAGTTTTTTTAAATTAATTCAGATTTATTTTTAAAATGTGTAATCAGAAATTTTCATAATTTTTTTGTAAGTTGTAAGAAAATAATACAATATACCTATATACAATAATTAAACCAGATACTTGGTGGAAATCCATAACTAATCTTCTGGGTTACAGAAAAAACAAAAAATATTTTTATTTGGCTTTTTGATCTAAGCTTTGAAGCGTCAAAAAAGTTTGAAACATTTTTATTTTAGAAATCCAAATTTTTATAGTTTTTACTCACTCTGTACAACAAAATCAATCGTATTTATATAACAAGTAAAAGAACTTATGAAGAATACATTTTTTTCAAAAAACTAAACTTTTATGAAGAATATTTTTTTCATATCTTTCACTTTTTCGTTCATTTGTCCTCTTCTAAACCCAATCCACGGACATACTGTATAGAGCATTTATATTTTAGGTTATAATGGCCACAAATCGTATCGAAACTCTCGATCCAGCTTTAATTCGACCAGGACGTATTGACAGAAAAATCGAATTCCCCCTGCCCGACGAAAAAACTAAGAAGAGAATTTTCAATATACATACGTCGAGAATGACACTGGCGGAAGATGTTAATTTACAAGAATTGATAATGGCCAAGGATGATCTGTCTGGTGCAGACATAAAGGTAAAATCATTTCTTGAATTGACAAATGAACACATTTTTGTGCGAAATCATCACCGTTTGTTAAATAAACCCAATTTTTACCCTGCCCTGTCACTGAATTGGAAATTATGACTTACTTTAACTTGTTGATATTAAAAGATGTATCCTTAAACTGTGTTTCTTATTTAGCAGATTTATAGATTAAACTTTCAACAGTCCAATAGAAATAACTGTCTAAAATGGACTTATGCTGAGAGAAATCCTTTTCGCGTTATTCAAAAAGGAGCCAAATACATGTCCTTGAGTAGCAGTTGCCTACAGTTTTAAACAAGACATTTTTATTAATGAATTAATAAAAGAAAGGCACGAAAATTTGTGAAATTTGTCCATTTTTCTTTTTCTGCTTTTAATACTTTATAAATCAAACTTGTTTAACTTTAATTTATAGGTATCATATTTGGCCGATTTTTGGATAAAAGGAAAAATTAACGAAATATGCGTCACTAGACCTCACTCTTAAAATAAGTGAATTAAGTTCTGAGAACAAAGCATTTTACATGTGGCAACACCGAAATTATTAACAGAAGAAAGATCCAATGCAATGACAGTTGAGAAAAGCCTAACCTAAGTTATTTGTCGATATTTCTGTGATTTGTTGGTATTTTTAAAGTTAAATTAAAAATTTAAATTCATAATATACAGTGACCGGCAAAAAGTTGAACCCATATGGGAAACTTTTTATTATTGAAATTGTAAAAAAACATTTTATTGCTGCATTATTGGTAACCTAAAAACTTGTTTTGACATTAGTCACGCGACTACTCGTTTGTCTGAAAAATTGAAAAGTATATATTTTGTCGTGAAAATCTGCTATTAGAATACAAGATATTGAAAAAAGTGTTTAAATTTTAATTTCATGCTGGCCTGCAAAGTTTAAAACAAAAATTCAATTTTTTTTTAAATTTTAAAAAATATCAAATTTTACTACTTCCATAGTTCCATCAATTTAATGAAAATATGTTAAATGATTAAAAACCAATATTTAAACATTTTTGTTATCTGAAAAAATGTTATTTGATACAATTTAGCTTTTTATCATGTAACTGTATCTAGTAACCATATTTACCCATTATAGGTATTTCTGGAACAATATGCCTACGAAAGACATTTGTTTCTAATTTGAACAAGTTTTAACGTCTCCTAAAGTTTCTTCTACCAAATTAAAAATTAGAAAAAAGAATTCTTGGAATCAATTTCTAAAAATAAATAAATTGATTCCAAGAACTCATTTTTCTAATTTTTAATTTGGTAGGAGATTTTACCACAGCTTTTTTATTTCATTTTTTTTGTAAGACCTCGGTACTGGCAGACAAATTGCCGAGGACAAAAAAAAAATTTACGCTTTTTTTGACCCAAAAACAAATTTTATAAAATTAAAAATATACTTACTTGTATATATATTTTTAAATATTTAATACGTAGAGATTTTGACAAAAATACACTAATTTAATTAAACAGATTTAAATAATCATGTTAAATAAAAACTTCTTCATAAAATAAACTTCAAAAATGGAACTTAAAAAAAACGTTCATTGTAATGTGGTTGCCTGTTGGGACTGGGTTTAAATAATATATTTCTAATCCTAATTGAATTTTTTATTCATGGCTGATAATTATTAGGAAATATAAAATAATATTCTATGCAATCTCAGGGGGACCCACGGTTGCCCTGTCTGATTTTTGATAAAGCTGCAGAGTTAGTCAAACAAAAAAATGTTTCATCCCCGCTCGACTTAAGTGCGAAAAAATAGGTGGGGGGGGGGGGGGGGGTGGGTTGTTTTTATTAGAAAGTATACTTTATATAATGATAAACAATTACTCTTCTGCAAAATAATATATTAAACAAATTTTCATACCGTGATTCTTATTTACTGTTTATAGGAGTGGCATGATAAAATATCTTTCAAAATTTGGTTCATTTTCTCCTCTTCTAAACCTTCATCCGCGCACATACTGTATATTCACGTTTCAAATAAAAGATTAATTTGAGATTTTTTTTGTTTAGGCTATTTGTACAGAAGCAGGCCTGATGGCGCTCAGAGAGAGAAGAATGAAAGTGATGAACGAAGATTTTAAGAAGTCAAAAGAAAGTGTTTTATATCGGAAGAAGGAAGGAACTCCTGAAGGTCTTTATCTGTAGAGAAGTGGCGTGATTAACCCAATTAATAAAATATTGTATTTGCTTTTTGTAATTTTTCTCAAGACATTTCTTTTTTAATGGTTCTATGATTATAAATTAATAAACGAATTGTAGACATTTTTTATTTCATTTCAAAACAAATGTGCAATATACAGCGTGTCTACTTAAGTTCGCACCATATGGGAAACTTTGTTGACCAGTTTCCTTTTTATTATTTTAATTAAAATGGATTATGATACTGCATACCAATTTGCAACATTGGAAATAAAAATTGTTCAAGAATTGTCAGATTATTTCATTAAGGTCGACGAGCGGCCATATCTCGGAAACAAGTGGGCATAGAAATTCAGGAAAAAAAATTGATAACACAACTAAAGTGGCCATGAAAAAATCCTGGAAATGATTTTTAAGTTCCGCATTTTGCCCTAAGAGGGCGTAATTGAAAAGTAAATTATAAAAGTTTACATATCTCAGAAAATTCCACATTAAGGTATATCTTTGATAACACCATTAAAAAGCTTGGACAATTATGCATCATTTTGGTCTTATGCTTATTTACGTACCGACTTTAATAGAGGGGGGGGGGGGGGGGGAACTGTTGAAAGTGTAATCAGTTAAATCGCTGTAACTTTTAAACGACTTATCCGATTTTAGCAAACTAAAGACTGTTTGGAAGAGAAATGTATGTACTTTTACCAATCGTATTTAGTTGTCCATAATAGTTCTAAAAAAAAATGCTAGAGGGAGCAATTTGCAATAACACATTTTTTTATTTTACTCCGAAAAAATAAATCATGCGGTATAATAATTATGACGCCATAATCGAAAAGTAGATGAAATTTGCTAGAAGAAATATTTAAACCGCAGCTCGATATCTCCATTCGTTTCAGCGTTATCGCCAATAGAATAATTTTTAAAACTTGGGAGCGATTATTATTTTTAGAAAAAAAGTGGTACGCCACTGATATTTTTACATGTGGATATTATTTCTGATTAGCCTGTTTAATTTTGCATAAAAAAGGTCTCTTGCGTTTTTCTCCTCAGGCACACCGTTCTTAATTAAAATACAACACAAACCCTTTTTTCTTCTGTGGTTATTGCAGAACGTAACTTTTGTGGCCGTAAGCATAATTAACGCCTGTGAAAGGGATATTCTCGGAGGATATCCGTATTATCATCCCTCGTTTAAAAAGTTTCACTTTCATGACTTAATATACTATTTCCCGTTTTTATTACTTTATAAATCTAAACATTTGTAACTTGAAATTGTTTCACTTCTACAACTCCTTGTAATAAAAAATACCCGCATAAGTCAAAAATATTTTTTATTAAACAATTCTTCAATACAACTTTAAGCAATAAAAAATAATTAAAAAACACTAGTTTAAGTCATCGGGTCGCATAAATATTTTTTACAAAAATTAACTAACCAGCTACTTTAACGGTGACATACATTACACAACACCGGCAGACATAATTTTCTCACAATCAAAGTGGCCCGGTTATCTTAATTTTTAATTTACTAAACAGGCACCTTTGATTGTGAGTAAATAATGACTGCCAATGTCATAGTGCTGGTTAGTTAATAATTGTCAACAACCCAATACAGTTACAGTTATATAAAAAGTAGTAACTTGTTGAATAATACAAACACAAATATAATAGGTATTGTATACACTTATAAACAACATATTATTAACAGTACAATAAAAAACAGTACCCTAGAGCTTTAAAAAATATACCCTCTCTGGTCTATCAAGCCATAATAAATGATTAGGAATTTTAGGGGCTACTGTAGAGAAAGCATTATTTATATAAAAAAAATTAAAACAACTCAAACCTTTTTTAGTTATCTAACATAAAAAATTAAAAAGGATTCATTATTGTTACATAAATCACAAAAAGAAGGTTTAAGTTACAAAAAAAGGTTTTTTCGACACACTACTGTAAATAGAATTTAAAAAGGTCGAGTTGTAAAAGTAGTATCCTCCCTTATAAAAATATAAACATGTGATGTTCTTTAAAAAAACGCTCCTTTCTTCTTTAGCAAAGTCTTGGTATCAATTCGTTTTACCCTTTTGTCATCGGATAACATTTGGTTCTTAAAATCTTTTGGATGTAATTTGGGCTTCATATTAATTTTTTCTTGCTTGGTCACCGGTGAAGTAGAAGGCTTCAGGTTTGTAACTTTTGAAGTAGCCCAATTGCTTTCAACTTCTGCATCTACTTTAGTTGGTTTCATCGTCCTTCTCGGTCGGCTTTTCACATCCGTTATCAATTGGTTCATAATGCTAAATGATGAAAAAGTACTTTGTACATCTGCCTGCAATTTTTTCTCCATTTTACTCTTTTTTGGTTTAGCAGTTTTCTTGTCTTTATTTGTAGTATGCGTTTTTCTTCTTTTCGTGTCCTTTACTTCCTCTTGCATGTCATCTAAATGTCTGCTAAGCTTTCGTTTCAGATTTTTCTTATTCAATACTTCTCTTAAGTCCCCAGATTCAATCACGCTTGGCTGCGATTCTTTATGCTCGTAATTTTCTTCAAGATCAGCTACCTCTTCCTTATTTTCTTCTTCACCTTGCAAGACAATAGGTTTACCTGATTCTACTACAACAAGTTCCTCGTTTCCTTTAGGAGCTTGTAAGACTTTAGGCTGACTCATACATATTTTCACATCACTTAAAACATTTATTGTTTGTTTCTTAGCCTTTTCTGGAGGAGTTCCTTCATATTCTAAAGACAGGTTAAGAGAAATTTCCCCTTGATTTACAGTAGCACAGAATGATTCTACTAAAGTGTTAATCCGTTGAGTAATTAATGGATCCTTTACTCCATCAATTAAAATATTTTCTTGTATAGAAAGTGATGATTTTCGGTTTCTCTTCTGAAGACTAGCGTTCAAATTACTCACTGACATGTTATGACTTGTAGATTGGCTATCACATTCTTCTGTGATAACTGAATGATTGATATCCTTAGTACCGGATTTATCAACAAGTACTTCTTTACTAAAATCAACCACTTTTGAGTCTTCTATTGTGATAATCGCCTCGCTAATATTCTCGTAGTTGCTTTCTTCTATTACAATAGCTTTACTTGTGTCAGTCGTTTTGGATTCTTCATTTACTTCTGCGTTGCTATTATCACATTCAACAGATTCTTCAATTAAAACAACAGAGCCTTTTACACTTTGCTCTTTATTGGCATTATCCTCACTTTCCTTTACACATTCAACAGATTCTTCAATTAAAATAACAGAGCCTTTTACACTTTGCTCTTTATTGGCATTATCGTCACCTTCCACACTTTTATCTTTGACTTCAAAGCCTGATTCAGTAGGTTCTTGTTCCTCATCGCTAGAGTCACTGACAGTGATGATTCTAGATCTTCGCTTTGGTTCCTCCTTTTGCTCTTTCTTTTTTCTTGAGATTTTGATGATATCATCGTCTGCAAGAGTGCTAAGATCAATGATTCTGCTCTTTTTCTTTTTCTTATTTTTTTCCATATCTAAATCGTACTCTTCGCCAGATAAAAGCTCTGCATCTTCCTCATCACAAATAAAAGAATCATTGTCATCATAGTCATCGTCTGATAAGTCTTCATCTGAGCTGGAGCCAATGGATTCTCCTTCGTCAATTATTTGGTTGCTATCTTCAGAAGGAGTGTCTTCTTCACCTAGAGAATAGAAAATTATTTGTAGATCTTATATTGAAACATGTTAGAAAAATAATTGTTTTATTTTTAACGAATGTTTGCAAATTTCTAGTAATAAACACATTTTATTTAAAATTTTACTCTTTTACTATGTTTTTTTAAATGTTACATCTAGAACACACTGAAGTTTGGTATAAAACTTCGAAAAATATTACTTTTACAATCTAAACTATTCCAAACAATATTAATTATTTAAAGTATTTTCAAATATGTTTTTAAATTTTTAAAAATCATTATTTGTGAAAGTACACGTTTGGTGATTTCTAAAACAAGAATTTTTTGGTACAAAGACATATGTTGGGTTGCACAAAGATTATTAATCAGAATTAACTAACCAGCAAGTTTGACTGTGATATAAATCACATTGAAACACATTATATAGATACTCACACCAAAGGTGCCTGATTAGTAAATAGAAAATTAAGGTAACTGGGCCAGTACGAATGTGAGAAAATTGTTTCTGCCAATGTCGAATGTCATGTATGTCACAGTCAAACTTGCTGGTTAGTTTATTAATATAACAATTCTTTGTGCAGCCCGACATTACAATACATTGTCAAATTATAAGAAATGCTATACTGTTCATTAAGAAGTATAGAAACTTTGAGGGATTAATCTTTGATTGATTTTAAGACTAATAGTTTATTTAATTATATATCACAATTATATGAACTAATCAAAGATTAATCCTTTAAAGTTTCTGTACTTACTTAATGAACACCGTGTATAATACCTGAGATTTAGTCATACGCAAGAAAAGCAGAAACGCACTTGAGAAACGAAAAAAACGTTAAAAAAATATAGACTTTTTGGACAGCGTCAGGTTTTTCTATTTTTCGGAAAATTCCTATTAATTAGGCCTTTCTTTCCTCTTCCGCTATGAAAGAATCAGGGCCGCGTGGAAAAATAAGCTTTATTTTATAATAAAAAAAAAGTCTGTTGGAGCTTTAGACAATTGCAAGTAAAGACATTGCATATTTTATTTGCAATCGCAGAAGCTTTGAGTCACAACACTACCGACTTTGCACTTCAATAAGTCGATGCAATCAGGAGATAAGAATTGCACGGTTAGTTACTGTAACCCCCCCCACACACACACCAAATAAAATCCTTGTGGGTTTGTATGTGCGTTGTGCGTTTTTAAATTTGTTACCTTCCTCCGCCATTCCATCAATGAACTCATTGTATTCAGCCTCACTTTCTTCTTCATCTCCACTGCTAGATTCAAGTTCGTCGACTTTTGAGTTGAGGTACTCTTCAAGTTTTGAAAAAGCAAACTCGTCTAAGGATGGTTTCGTTCTAACCGATTTGGAATCTTCTTTTACTTGAGGTTTTTTGTCAAAGGAATTAGTATGATCAGATTGTATTTTGTTCACCTAAAATAAATATATTTTAGGTACTGTAAAGTGTAAAGCGAAGAGAATGGAGAAATTACTAAGATGTACCCTATTTTATATCACCTGAACGATCCAATTTTTACTGGTAAAATTAAATTTAACCGAAAATATACATATTATACAGGGTGTTACTTAATGATAGGCCGTAATTTCGAGGGCGCATTCCTCAACCAATTTCAAGTAAAAAAGTTCATATAAACACGTGTCCTGAAAAGTCTGGTTTTGAAGATACAGGGTGTCAAAGTTAAAAAAAAATGTTTTTTTTTATTAATATCTCCAAGCTTCTTTTGCCAATTTTGTTGAAATTTGGCAGTTGTTCATTGTAACAAGACGATAAGTTAGCACTAACTAAAAGATAATTATATTAGTTCCAGTGGCGTCTCGGGGAGCAATCTCACGAATAATATTGACAAAGAAAATGTACGCTACTGAGTTTTTTGAAAATTTTATATTTTTTCCGGATTAGGCAGCTAAAAATACAACTTTTTTCCTTAATATCTATTCGTATATTACTTCGTTTTCGAGGAAAATAATAAAAACCACCTCATTGCTAGTCGAAAAATTGTTAAAATAAAATCAAGTTAAAACACGTTACCAACAATGCTTTAACCAGTTCTATACTGCTGTACCGCAGTGGATAACTTGGAAACGGATTGACAAATTAACATGAATCTTAGACAGAATTGATTAATAGGAGTTTTTAATATGACGTTGACAGATCTGACCTTGATCCAATATGGTGGCCACTGGTCTATTTTGAAAAAATATAAGCCTGATGCATCAATGGCCACTAAGCGCTATAGAAAAAAAAATATATTTAAACAAATACAAAGAAAACGTTTGGTAAACAAAAATCATATTTCTGACTTTATTTTGTGTGCTATATCTTAAAACAAGGATGAATGCATAAACCTGGACTTTCATATATGGTCCTTTTTCGTAGGTTATTTTTAGAACCGACTAATATAAGTACTACATGGCCACTATAGTGGCCATGTTGGGCGGGGCGTTTCCCCAATCCTCTCTGTGTTCCACAAAACTAAACCAAACCTTCCATTTTGTACTGCGGAAATTCAGTACTCGTTTAAAATACTTTAAAATGCTGGCCACTCTAGTGGCCACGGTACATTTTTACAACTTTTGGGGCCATTATAGTGGCAGGTTGTATTCAACGTGTTAACAACTAAGGAATAGAATTCGCTGGTCGAGTGTTATAATGTTCTATCAGCACTTTTGGCGGGAAACGAGTTAAATACAGAATATAGTTTTTCGGAGGCATATTATTCTATACGAATAGACTTTTGCTGTTATATGTGCCAGCCTTTCCGTCTAAACGCAATACTATATTGTTCCATGTAAATAATTTAAAAATCGCATATTACTATAATGTTCTATCAGCTTCAGCCAATAGGAAGGAAGGTTTCTTTTCTTGTTGTTGGAACATTATAATACTAACAGAGTTAACTGTCACATCGTGTTTAAAGCTACACTACGAGAAAAGAGCGGATATTCTGGAACTTCAACCTTAGCAACTCTTTCATCTGTAAAGGTGTGCAGTTTTCCAAAAGAATCATTGTTACCTTTCTATAAAATTGTTCATTTAAAGAAGCTTTTTAAGTTTATGCCGCCAGTAGACTCCCAGTTAATATCTACGTTTTTTAAGCAATACAATGATGCTAAGATTTTTGCATCGGTATTATCTAAAGAAAAGAAAAATGCACCCACAAACGAAAATTTTGACACTCAAATTATACCATCGACATCACGCGAGCCATCGACATCACGTGGGCTATCGACATTACGGAGGGACCATTGACATCACGTGGGCCATTGACATCACGGGGACCATCGACATCCCGTGGGCCATCAAAATAATGGGAATATTTTTCAGCATTCTCGGCAGTTAAAACAATATTGTTCAATTTTAATTCAAAATATTTTTTATTGGGAGCCATTTTGTTCCATTAGCACTTTTAGATTTTGTATAACACTCATTATTTTTTTTGTTGAGAAATAAAAAATTAGAAATTACCTAAAAATGTCTTTATTAGGTAGTAATTCATATAAAAATTAATAAATTACAGACTCATTGTGTTTTAGAAACAAAATACGGTGACGAATTTTTTAAAATCGTTTTTACGGCAAAGTGTAAAATATACTGATAGAACATTATAACACTCCAGCGAATTGTTGACGGATGTGAAGCCATAATATATGTAAGACTCAAGGAATTTTCGAAAGAGTTCGTCACTCGATGAGAAGAGCAGAAACCTCCATAAATGCGAGAGGTAGTCACTTCCAACATTTTTTATGAATAGTAATTAATTTTCATTTGTTAGAGTTTAACAAATGTCTTAGAAATAAATATTGTGTAACAATCAAAGATAACATAATTTTATTTTAACAATGATTCGACGTGCAATGAAGTGGTTTTTATTTTTTTCCTCGAAATCGAAGTAAGATATGAAAATAAGTATATCAAAAGACAAAAAAGTTGTATTTTTAGCGACTTAATCCGAAAAAAATATAAAATTTAAAAAACATACGCGTACATTTTCTTTGTCAATATTATTCGTGAGACTGCCCAATGAGACGCCACTGGAACTAATATCATTATCTTTTAGTTAGTGCTAACTTAACGTCTTGTTACACTAAACAACAGTGCCAAATTTCAACAAAATTGGCAAGAAAAGCTTCGAGATATTAATAAAAACAATGTTTTTAAAAAACTTTGACCCCCTGTATCTTGAAAACCAGACTTTTCATGACACAAGATTATATGAACTTTCCTACTTGAATTTGGTTCAGGAATTCGCTATGAAATTACGGTCTATCATTAAGTAACTTTGTATAAAAAATATTTAGTTTACCAGTAAATTATTAACTATGATATCAAATATCCAAACTTTCTATGTACTAACCTTTTGGGCAGACATTTTGCACGACGTCACCTCCTCGATACTATCATTTGTTTTGGAATCTCGTTGGTCTTTCTGTTTTTTGTTTCGGTTTTTCTTTTTCGATTTTGTACTATTATCTTTAGAATTAGATTCATTATACTCTTGATTGTCTTCTTTTGAAATATCCTTTTCCACAGGATAGTCATCTACAGTAAGAATATCTTCATTCGCAGATACCTCTTTTTCATCTATATTGCTTATTTTTGAAAGATTTTTTTCATTATGATCTTTGTTAGGTAGTCTCTTTTTCTTTTCGCTACTTTTGTTAATCTTATCTAAGATAATGCTTAAACCTATTTGTGGCTCATCCATGGGAAAGTCTTTGTTAGTGTTGTCAAGTTGATTAGGACATTCAACGTGTTCTTGAGGAATGTCCTGTTTATCATCATCTTTGGAAATTTCCTTGAAATCAACTTCACAATTTTGATCACTAGAATCATCTATTGAAAACTTATTAAAACTTGCCCTCGTCCTAGCTGTAGTTAAACGTGAATCATCTTCAGTATCATCGTCTTTTGCGCTAGTTGAAGTAACCATTGTTTCTTTAGATTGTTCTTCTTTATAATATTCTGCTTCTGGTTGTTGACTTTCTAATGCCATGTTTTTCGTCGAGGTCAAAATAATTTCTTCTTCTTTTTGCATGCAAATATCGTTATTTTCTTCTTTCTCAGCTTCGCAGTCTTTTGAAAGTTTACCAGAGTCAGCTTCAGCTAAAACCTCAATTTGGCTTTTTTCCTTCGCCCCTTCTGTGTCAACTAAACTCTTATCATTTTTATGTTTATCTTTTGTAAAGTTAGTTTTCCCAAATGATTTTTTCATCTCTACAATAACTTTTTTTCTCAACTCACGAGTTTCCTCATTAGGCGTATCACTATCTATACAAGTAACAAATTTAGCCTCTTTAGAAACAAATAATTCATCATCATCAGAATCAAGATCAAAATCATAATGAGTGGGCTCAGAATCTTTGATATGGGATTGTGATACCTCAAGATTTGTGCTTAGAACGCTAGTAAATCCAGACTCATTATTTGTTGTGGCAATAGCAGTATGATACTCGGTTTTATCTTGTAAATTGCTCCACTCAGAAGCAGTGATATTTTTATCTGATACCTCAAACTGACCTTCAGTTGACGTATACAAATTTGTTGTTACAGACCCAGGAAAGCGTTTTATAGAAGGATCTTTTACTTTAGCTGTTTGGGATGGTTCTATAGAAATTTTTTCATTAATTACTATAAATTCTTCTGCTCCTTTAGGCTTTTCAAAACTTTGATCCAATAATTTAGACGGCACAGGACTTTTGGACTTCGACCTGGTTATTCTTGCTGCTAATTTATCTTGGGCGATGGTACTATCTTCGGAATGGCGCAAATGACTCTCTGACTTAGATCTAGTAGATCTCCTAGATTTTGTTTCTTCATCAACTTGGTTAATTGGCTGTTCTCGAGAATCTGCTAAAGGACTTTTTGACTCTACTGTAATAGACATTTCTGCACTTAGGTTTTTGTTATCCAGATTTTCTGGTATAGGACTTTTTGATTTAGAACGCACAGACCTTCTCGATTTTTTACTATCTCGTGCAACAGGAGTTTCATGCAATCTAGGAGATGGACTATTGGATTTGGACCTGTCTCCTCCCTTGGACTTTCTTGGTTTCACTTTATCGTCAATATGCAAACATAAGCAGCTCGGACTTTTTGTAGAATTTCTTTTAGGTTTAGGACTTATTGATTGAGATATAATGGAGTCATTGGAACTACTTTCCCTAGAGGCTGGGCTTTTAGATGTGTGCGATTTGGCTTCATCGACGCATACAGGACTCTTAGATTTTCTAGATGCGACTCGATCTTGTTTAGCATCTACACATAAAAAGCTGGGGCTTCTAATAGAATCTCTTTCAGGACTAGGACTTTTTGATTTGGATTTTGATCTACAAGGAACAATTAATTCATCAGAATATTGAGGAGAATGACTCGATTTTGTCGTGTTTTCTGTAAATAAAGTATTTTCCACTACAGAAGAAGGACTTTTGGTACCACTTCTTTTGCAAGGACTTTTTGATCTTCGGCGAATGTCCTGTTTAGTACCTGCACCTTCTACAGCTCTAGGCACAGGGCTTTTAGATTTTCTTCTGCCAATAATTGGACTACTCGATTTTCCCAACAGGACTACTTTTACTTGCTCCAAAGGCTGATTGATTATTAATGAGGCATTATTACTCGCTGGGCTTCTTGACCTTCTTTGACTACTTATTGAAGGTTGAAGTTCAGTTTTCTTAGTTTTATGTTGAATACTAAAATTAACAGTATCCTGCGTTTCTTCAATAAGTAAATTAGAGTCACTTCCTTCTGCTTCTGACAAAGTTTGTTGGATAATATCTTTTGCTAACGCAAGTGTAGGTACAGTTTTAGTTTCTTCTGGTGGATTAGAACCGAGTGGTAGTGACTCATAATCTAAACTCTTTTGTGGTTTATTTGCGTTATAGTTAAATTCTACTGATGATTCTTCTGATTCAAGACTATTTTCTGTATGAATATCAGCTGAAAGCACATTTGTCAGACTCTCTGGTATTTTCTGGTCTAAGTTATTTTTTTCCAGTTTTACACTTTTCTCCTCAGCTGTTTCGGAACACGCAGAATCTTCATCCACCTCCATAGGTTCCATAAAACTGAAGTTCTTTTGGTTAGGTTTAAATACGTTTGACACTCTGCTTACAACAATTGGTTCTTGTACAGGAATCTTTACTGAGTAATTTAAGTCAGCTTTATTATTGCCGAGGGACTCAATTTGTTCAATATTCTCCTTATTACTTCCAGTACTTTCTTTAGATGTATTTAATATATCATCTTCTGAATTTTCTTTATTTGAATCTTGTTGACCACTGTTAATTAAACATACATTTGAGAGGTGAAATTTAAAAGACCCATCTGAACCAGAACTAAGAAACGAAGTTTGTGACCTTTCAGTCACACTGACTTCCCTCTCGTTTTCTTTTATCATGTTACGGGGCTTTTTTGGAGTAGGTAATTTTTTAGGTTCCAACTCTTCATTAGGTGTATTACTTCTAGACAGCTTCTCTGTCAGGCGTGGCGATTTTCTAGGTGAAGGATTATCATCGTTCCCTGTAGGTGACCTTTTTTTGTTTAAATATGTTTCTTGTTGAGATCTAGTTGATGTATTTAAAGCTTCACTGACATTTAAAAGTTCTATATTTGTTTCATCAGCTGCACTTAACCTTCTGCCAATTGGTGTTATACCTTCACCATATTCCTGCAAGGAAATTATTTGGGAACTAACTAATTCTGACGAACTTTTATTCTCGGCACTCTCGATTTTTCCTTTAGATGATTCATCATGTTTACTATTATCAATATCATCAGAACTTTCATTTATAACACTTAAATCAAGTTCAGCCTCCACTTTTTCTAAAATTTTTCTCTTCTTTAGCGGTGTCACTCGAACTGATGTGTCTCTTAAAACTATCGGTGACATTTCTTCTTCAGAAATAGTAGTTGGTGCAACTTGCGTCTCAGAACTGATTTGGTCTTTCCTTGTCGTTAGGTCTTCAGTGTCAATGTCTTTGGTTATAGGAGGGCGTCTACTCATTCTTACCGGTGTTTTAGGGGTGGCATTTACTGAAGAGTCATCTGTTGAAGTCTTTCTACCTCTTCGTCCCACAGGTTTGAGTAGTTCGTCAGTCTTAATATCTTCATCTTGGTTAACTGACGATCTTCGACCTCTGGGAGCAGGTTTCTTAACTTCAGCAGTGTCACCAATTTCTTCTGCATCGGACGTTTTTCTGCCTCTAGTGCTTCTTTTAGCAGGTGTAGATACTTCCTCAGCTACTGCATTGTCCGTTACCGAACTTCTGCGCCTTGTAGTAGTTCTTGCAGGTATTTTAGGAGCAACTGTAACTTCCACTTCAGGTTCAACATTAGCAGAACTTCTTCTGCTCCTAACTGGTGCTGTTTTAGGAGGTTTCTTTTCCTCGGTTTCATCGGTTGTACTGGCCGTAGAGCCACGTCGGGCTCGAACTGGTTTGGGTTTTTCGGGTTCCTCTTTTTCTGGGGGTTCTGTAGTTACTGAAGGTTTACGAGTACGTTTGGTAGGAGTGGATGGTGTTTCTTTTTGTAATTCTTCTTCGGCAAGTATGGATGCTGAAAGGATTTTAAATATTTTGGTTTATTACATGTACACTTACAAAGCCAGCAAAAACAAATTAAACTTTTTTATAAAATATTATTCGATCATGAGGACGTAATAAAAAATAAATTAAGGTGGTAAAAATTGATTATACTTTTTGAGGTTTTAGGGAGATCATGTATTTAGAGTAGTGTAATAAAACAACAAAAAACTTGAGAACTTGCAACAGAAAATTCAACATTTCGATATCTTAACTTTTATTTCCTGTTGCTTGTTGCTTAAAACTTAATTGTGTCGTAATTGATTTGCTTGTATGTATCAAAATTTATTTTTGTTGGTTAATGCTTATCGCTTAATGCTTATTTTTTAATTGTGTCTCGGCCTTAATGCGTATTCGCTCCAGGGTGGTGTCATTTTTAAATGTACAGGCCTTATGGAATTTGTTAATTATCTATGATGTATACTGATTTCTATTGTTTTCACTTAGAAGTGGATCACCAGGAAATATTTCTTAAACGATAATGATTAGAAAAATAAAATTACATACATATACAGGGTGGCCCACTTTCAACGCAGGGTTTCATAGCATCTAAACTGCTTAACTTTTTAATATCCAGTCTATAATTATTTTAAATTATACAGGATGTCCCAAATAGGGCATATTAAATATACTTTTGTTTTAATGTCACACCCTATAACTGTATTATATTATTTTATAATTCCCCATAAAATTCAATGGTTATTTTATATAAAAGTCATATGTTTAAATTCGATCGTGTTTGAGAAATTGACGTTTAAAATATGGCATTTTCAGACTTTTGACAGGCTGTAACATTATTTTTATTATATTTTTTTATAAGTTTATTTACCTCTCCTTGTTCTGGTAGCTGGTTTAGCTGGCTGGCTTTCAATTTTCTCTTCAGAATCCTGAGCAGATGCTCGCCTGCCTCTTGTAGCTCTAGCAGGAGTATTTGGTTGCGGCTCTAATGTTTGTGAGGTCCTATAAGAATGAATAAAAATGTTAAAATCATAGTAGTTTGTACAAGAGTGTATGCGATGTCCATATCGCACGATTACGTAAATTAAGCACGGAGTCGTGGATAACTTCAGAAATGGTAGTACATAATGTTACAATCGAACTTTACTTTTAGGATGTCACAAAAAAAATACGTTTGAACTAAGTTTCCAATAATATTTATAATAAAAAATTATTTAAGAAATTAAATAATTTTTTTTTCTTGAACAGACATTTTTCACATACAGTTAATAAATTCGTAAAAACATGTAAGCTGTCTGTTAGTACTAGTAAAAGAAACAAGGACGTCGTCAACGTATCATACCAAAAATGCCAATATTTCGACTGATGTGTGTTGCTAATAACTTCAAAATTATTCATAAATATTTCCGCCAAATTAATAAAATTTTGATTTAGACATATTTGTTTTGCAATTAAATAATATAATAATTATTGCGTCTTTTCAATATTACTTTCAATTTAACAATAAGATTTATAATGCAAAATAGAGATTAGTCAAAACCCACTAAGTCCAATTTTGACGAAAATATTCATGAATCATTTTGAAAATAATATCCAGACACATCATCTGTCGAAATATTAACAATTTTGATATGATACACCTATAACGGTATGCCGATTTGAACATATCTGCCAATGTCGTCATATAGGAGATGGTGCTTAGTAACCGTTTGACGCGAGTGACAGTTCTAATCTCACATTTCCTGTCATTATAAAAATCGGGCAAAATTTCATTAGCGGCCTTTACAGGAAAGGTTTTAACCATGCGAATTTAGATGCGCTCGTTGAATCCCACGCGTAAACGTGTGTTTATGTATTTGGTATTTTCGTAGAACAAAAGTAGAAAAACTAGTTGCAGTGCCGCTGTGTTCTTTCTCTGCAGTTTTATACTTATTGTAAAATTGTGTCGGATTTTGGATATTGACAATGCCAAATAATGCTGTGGCAATTTGTAACAATGGCAACCAAAACACACGATATAAAATATTTTGGGTTTCCAAAAAATAAGGATCTGGCAAAACAATGGATTATTGCTTGCGAAAGAGGTGACCAAATTAATTTAAAGAATGGTAAGAAATTATTAAAAATAAAACGATCATTTACTTGCACCTAATGTAAACCGGCCTTAAAAGCGTCCTCGTACGTGACGTCACAATGTGGGAGAGAGATAGATAATTTATGGGCATTAGCATACCGGTGTTAGTGTATCATGCAGTTTTGGTATAGATACATTGACAACGTCCTTGTTTCTTTTACTACATCTGAAGAATCCGCTGTGACGGTGAAACATATTGTCACGTTGACAATATAAAGGTAAAAATCAAATTTTTTCTTTCATAATTATTTAATGTCATATATGTCAATCGAAAATCTTTATTAGGCAATCCAACGATGTGTCCAAATGGCGGCTGGCTGGCAAATACTGCGTTGTAATTGGTGCACGTGACTATATAAATAATATTGCTGGTGACATTTAACGGGTGGCTCAATGCTTTTTACCAGCCAACCGCCATATTGAATCACGTGGTTTGGATTCCCTAATTAGAGAATCCAAACCACGTGATTCAATATGGCGGTTGGCTGGTAAAAAGCATTGAGTCACCAGTTAAATGCCACCAGCAACATTATTTTTATGGTCACGTGCACCAATTATAAAGCAGTATTTGCCAGCCAGCCGCCATTTAGACACATCGTTGGATTGCCTAATACAACCCGACATAAATCTGCCTAACATAACTCCTCTTTTTTATAATAACCCTACTTATTTCTCTATTTTGTATACCTTCTTGTAGCCACGCCAGCCGGAGTAGTGGCAGTACCGCTAACAATGCGACTCGATCTTCTTAAAGGAGAATTGAGGGCAGCTTCCTCAGCCTGCAACTCAGCTGCAGTCGATTTGCGGGGCATATTTACTATAATAGAAAAAATATTTTATGAGATTATTTGCGTAATAAATTAGTTCTACGGGTTGGGGTAAATGAAATTAGACTTTTTTTTTTAAGTAGCGGGGGGATCGGTTTTTATATGTAAAGGTATTCTGTCTGTGGTGCACTTAATATAATATTTTTTTATTGGGTATAGCAGTGGCGACCGGTGCATAAGTGCTGCAGTGCTCCCAAAAAACAGAGCTCTCAAAAAAATAAAAAATAAAAAAATTATTAAGTAATCTAACTAAAATATTTTCTATGAAAGCAAATAATATAATACTCGGCTTTCACGTTGTAAATGGGTCATTCCAAAAATTTTGTACAAAAGGGCGTTCTTGTATTTAACATTTTTTTCGATGTATTTTTTTTTTTTTTAATGATAAAACACCTGCACTGTAGGAAAAATCCTTTAAGGCGCTCTGGGAGCGGTGCGAGTGCGAAAAAAGCGATTTACGTTGGTCTTAAAACGTTGAAGATTGTATTCATTGGGAAACACGACCTCAGGAAGATCATTTCACAAAGATGACGTTCTCCAGATGAAAGAATTCTTGAACAATGAAGTTCGAGGAGTACTAAGCTGAACAACATATGGATGAGCGGCAGTAGTTCGCCGGGTATTTCTGTTTTGCATTGCTCTAGGTGGAATCAAGTGGGCAATGTCAGTTGAACACCTGTCTCCTGTCATGGAAATATCTGTAAAAGAGAGCCAAATCACCAACCTATCTTCGATGCTCCAGGCTATCGAGGTTCTTGGTCAGCCCGGGGACGCCGATCAGACGAACGGCTCTCCTTTGAATGGAATTCAGTAGCCGAAGGGTGTGCTTGGGTGCAGAGCTCCAGACGTGAGAGCAATATTCTAATGATGGTCGAATCTGGGCTTTGTAGAGTGTCAAAAGTTGATGAGGTGTGTACAACCTTTTGGTGCGGAAAAGTACACCAAGTTTCTGTGCAGCTGCCTTGGCAATTGCGGCAACGTGATCATGCCAAGACATATTACCTCTCAGATTGACCCCCAGCAAATTAATAGACGGTGCTAGGGGAATTGCGTGTCCTGCCATGACTATATCCGGTTCTGCAATGTTAACCTTTTTGGAGAAGACTGCTGCCTGGGTTTTCTTAGCATTAAATTCGACTTGGTTACTGTCACCCCAAGCCAAAATTTCTTCCAGGTCATTGTTGAGGCGCAATACTTCATGCTGCCTGCGAAGATGTGCGTCGGCAGCGGATGTTTGGGGAGTCAAGGTAAAAGATGAGACAAGTGTGCTGTCATCAGCAAAGCTATAAATTTGATTTTGGGTTTTCACTAGAAGGTCGTTAATATACAGTAAAAAGAGGGTAGGCGACAATATGGACCCTTGAGGAACACCGGCATTGATGGTGAAGGTGTCTGAGAGAAACCCGTCAATCGCCACTTGCAGAGAACCGTTCTTAAGGAAGCTGGTTAACCATAAACAGAATCCATTAGGCATACCGTAGGATCGCAATTTACTTAGAAGCCCATCGTGCCAAACACGATCAAAAGCCCTAGAGATGTCCAGTGCAACAGCCCGGGATTCTCCATGATGTTCGATGGTGTTGCTCCAAAGATGGGTGACATATGCCAGAAGGTCACCTGTTGATCTGGACTTACGAAAACCGTATTGATGGTCACTGATAATGTTAAGCCCTTCCAGATACTTTAGGTGTTGTTGGTTAATAGCTTTCTCCATTACTTTTGAAATTACTGAAAGCAATGCGACGGGTCGGTAGTTGCTTGGCAGGGTCTTTTTACCTTTCTTTGGAATGGGCTGGACACGCGCCGACTTCCAGCAGGATGGAAATATTCCTTTTTTGTAGGATAACTTGAAAAGTCTACAAAATACTGGTGTAAGTTCATCGGCGCATGTCTTGAGAACAATGATAGGAATTTCGTCTGGACCAGAAGCTTTATTGACGTCGAGTCCTTTAAGGATCCGTTTAACAAGACGCTGACGGAACACGATTTCAGACATTTGCGATGAACTGAGGGAATGTTGGGTGGTGGTTTTCCCTGAAAGTCTACAGTGAAATGCGAGAAAAACAGTTCAGCAAGTAGGTTTGCTTTATCCCCGGCTGTGTTTGCTATTGTGCCATCGGAACGTGTTAGAGGTGGAATAGTTGACTTTGTAAAGTTTTGGCTGACGGCCTTAGCGACTGACCAAAAGGACCTTGATCCGTTAGGACTGGCAAGAAGTTTGTTTTTGATTCTCTCGTTATGAGCTTCTTTGCTTTGGTCTATCATTTGCTTACATTGGTTTCGGGTGGTAACAAACAAAACATATTAAAAAAAACGTTTTGCAGTTATAAAACACATATTAGATTTTTAAAATAGCTTAGAGTTTTAAATAATTTAATTTATCTCTGCGAAAACCTTAAAAAACTGACCCAAATATCCCTTCCGTGGACGTAACCACTTGTGATTTTATAGTATAATTTTATAATAAAACGATACACCACTTTATGAAAATGGATTTTTTAACACATGATGAATTTTAATAGATTGTACTTCATTTTTGTTTATTTTCGTTAATCTATTGTTATTTTTGTAATTATTAAAGCATTCTGTAGTTTGTAACCAAGTTTGATGATAATTTCCGTGGACAATAAAAAATTCAGTAAATTTCGTAAAAAATGGAGACAATGTGCAGATGGTCGCGGTAGTTCCCTAAGCATTTAGCTTCAGAATCTGTTCTGTTTATCAATAACGTCGAATTGCAATAAGTTTTCTGTGATTTATAACAAAAGCAAATAAAAATGTATTATGTCAAGCTGGTGTGATCACTATAACAAAGGTAAGATATTTAAAAAATGGTTATATAATTTTTTTGTAAAGTTATTTAAACAAAATCTTTCCACTCCTTAAACAATAAAACCAACGTAACATTTTTCACATGTTTAATAAGTTTTAAGGGGAAAATAATCACTTCTGTTGCCATCACTTCTGTGGACATTCTTTGTATACGGATATTTATACGGAAGTGAACGTAACCAGTTTTAAAATTTTTTTCCCTTTTTAAAATGTAAATCAAATTGGCTAATAAATTATATATATTAATTGGGTTTTTAAGTAAATTTTAAGACTGTTCGATAAAGGTATTATTTGTTTGTACGTTTTGTCCATTCTGTGGACATTTTCGTAAGTTCTGTGAACTTAACTTTATTTAATTAAAAAAAAAAGCTAAAATAAACTGTGTATTTATTTTAAGTTTGGTGGCATATGTAATTAATTTATTTTGAATTTTGAAATTTTAAATTTATGTTCTTTACCCAATGGTTGACACATTAGGGATTAAAATGTGATAATTGGGCACCTAGCATGTTTAATTTCTGTTTAAATTATACAATTTTATGGTAATGTATGGCTGGTAGTTTAGGGAACTGGTAGCAATGAACAAAACGAATAAATCTTAGATACTTTTGTCTATATTCATTTGTTATTACATGTCGGAAAATGACCCAATGTTTGACACATGTATTTTTCAATATACCCAATAATTGACATACATTTAGCTCAATGCTTGACACTTTATTAGTAAATCGGCTATTTCTAGAAATAGGCTCTTTTCTTTCACATTTTATGATATAATGATACTTTAGCTATCTAAGGATTTCTGGAAAAAATCATTGCATCATAAATACGCAATTATTCAACGATTTTATTTCAAAAAGTTTGAGAACCAATAGTTGACAGGTATTTTCCCAATAGTTGACACAAGGGATGTTATGCATAAAACACATTAGATTACTAGTAAAATATTTATTAAACATTAATACAAGTATTTGTTTAACCGTCAGTGGCAATATGTTTATTAAACTCATATTTAAAACGATCGCCCGCCACTTGTAAATTGGGAAATTCCAGAATTTCGATAATTTGATACCCCAATTATTTGGGACGCTCAGAGCAAGTTCTCGAGGTATCCTCTCGTATTTAAAAATAACCATTACTGGAGCGAGAAAAGCCGCTGCATTACCAGTCACTAAAACTGTTAAACATTTCTTTTCATCGGCGTTAACTGGTAAACATTTTTTTCTCCTTTTTTCGCAAGGACCTTTTCCCCTTTTGGGTTTAGGAAAAATGCAGCCGCATCTCCATTAAAAACTCTTTCAGGCTGTAACAAGAGTTCCTTCAGGTTTTGCGTTTTTAAATATTCATGTTCTTCCAAACCCCATTGTTTTATTTTGGCTTGTGTAACGGTAGCCCTGGTGAGAGTCAAATTTTGTGGTGTTCTTGTACTTAGACT
Source organism: Polydrusus cervinus (assembly GCA_935413205.1). Classification (NCBI taxonomy): domain Eukaryota; kingdom Metazoa; phylum Arthropoda; class Insecta; order Coleoptera; family Curculionidae; genus Polydrusus; species Polydrusus cervinus. The sequence continues at coordinate 17,729,267 of OW284510.1, forward strand.
TGGATTTCTTTTTAATAAGCTAATATACCAGCTTTTGCCAGGTCGGTTGTTTGTAAATGGATTTGGTCGCTCTAGTTCTATCATCAAATGCCTAACACTATCAAGAAGTTGGTTTTTTCCTATGGGAAAGCCAGCTTTTGCCATATTGATCATCCAATTGACCAGCACTTCTTCTTCATCCTTCGTAAGGTAAGAGTCTCTACCCATTTGACGATGCCGAGGAGTTTTTTTCTTGGCTTTATACATTAACGTTATCCTGGGTACTTTATATTGTTTAGCTGCGGTTGCATATGGCATTCCTCTCTGTACTTCTTCAATCGCTGATTCCATATCATTTTCGGAATATTGTAAAATAAGCCGATTTCCTGCTGACATGGCGATATCAAATTTAATATCTGAAAAATACCCAATAGTTGACACCATGAAATTCAATAGTTGACAGGGTGTCATCTATTGGTCTGAAACATTTTATACACTTTAAACTCATATCTACACAACCGTGAGACAATGGCCATAACGCCGCAACACAGAAAACAACAAAGAGTTTTCAACGTCACTTGGACCGATGGTTGACACATGGTGTCAAGCATTGGATATATATGAATATTTTGGACCAATAGTTGACACCCCACATAAAACCGTTAATAGACAAGGTATTACCAGATATTTAAGGTTAGATAAACGCCCTTTATATTTCTAATAGTTGGGTAAAAAATAAATATGTAGAATATATAATACACTATTTATGTTGAGTCAAAAAAACTTACCTTCTTAACAGTTCAGTTAGGAAATTCACGAAAAAAGTAGACACAACTGCAGAACGGTTCAATTGTATTTTTAATTTCTAGAACTGTTTACCTGTCAAGATTTAATTTGGAGTATAATTAGTAATGTCGCGACCTGTATATTCCTTTGTCTATTTTTTTGCGGGAACAAATTTAAACCTTATTAAAAGGGATTTTCATCCAAAGTGTCAACCATTGGGTGAGTGTCAACGATTGGGGGTTTTACCTTAATCTAACTAGAAAAAAATATCTCTTCTGTGGACATTCAACTTTTTGTTTTAATAAAAAAACATAAAAATAACTTTTTTCGACCTTGACCAGGCATAAATAGTTAAAGTATTTATAGTAAAGAACATTACCTATAAAACCAAAAAATCAACAAAAATATAAATTTGTAATTTAAAAATATATATTTTGGAAATGTACATTATTACAATATTGACCTAGCTCCTCGAATAAAGGGATGGAGGACATTTTTTGGGGAAAAATATTTGATTAGGGTCAACGGAAATTGTCAAACTTGGTCTCATTGAAAATAGATTGAATTGTTTTAACATCAATTTAAATTAAATTTTTTTTAAATCAAGAATAATTATCTAATATTTAATAACAAATATTGTTTCACAGGAAAGTTTAAAAAATATCTCTTCTTTTAATATCAAGTTTTTATTCTAGTACTATTGTGCCGATAAAAAACTGGGACAAGAGATTTACAAAAACAATGTAAGAAATACATATCCCCTAGACTATAAAAGGTGTCTAGAGCTAAAAAGGAAAAACATTCAAAATTTAAAAAGTAACCTAGGTTACATAATGGAATGTTTTGTATTTTTCGATACGGGGTGGTTAAATATAATATAATATAACTGTTTCCCATAAATTTATTTGATTAATATATTCATGTGCAAATTCTAACCTGCCCTGTTTATTTATTTCCGTTAAAAATTTTTTATTGGCAGCACAACGGCTTCGTATATCGGAATTTCGAACCCTGTCTCTAGCGGTATTTGCAGAACCTGGAAAATTCGTCTCTTCTTTTGCCTTGATTGCAGTTTCGAAGGGATGATCCCTTAGATAATTAACCAGTCTTCTATCATGATCATCAGTAGAAATTTTAGGGGGACCAGAACCTGCATTCCTAATAATAGTCCCATGTCTTGCTATTTTTTGTTTTGCCAATAGCACGGTATTCTTGCTTACTCCCAGTTCATCTGCAATATCCCTAATAGCAACACTATCTCGCAACCGACTATAAATAATTGCCTTTTGCTGGGGGGTTAATTGTGGCATATTTACAAATAATATATGATTGTATGTTTGACGAGTCAATCATAAAGTGACAATCTTTATTGACATGCAAATTTTCATGACATTTTACTGGTACCAGGCTTGATGTAAAATTATTCTTAATAGTCTAGGAGAAAATAGAAAAATTTCCTGTCCCAGTTTTTTATCGGCGCGATGGTACATAGTATTTCTAAATAAATCATAGATTTGCATTAGACAAATTTAAAGATTTTAATGTAGTTAAAATGTCACGCGTATGATTTAAAATAAGCTAATTTAAATAAACTAAGAAAAAAATTAAAATATGTTTAATTACCCTAAAAATAAAAATATAAATTTTTAAACAAAAATTTGGAATCAGACCAAAATAAGATGAAAATGGGCTCTTTCACTATTATCGAATTTATCATATTCAGCACTAACATCCTGAACTATACTAAATTTCACGTAGGTTTTTAATGCTTTGACGTTTCTCTCGTCAAACGCGTTGGCAAACATGTGATTTAAAAATTCCTTAATTCCAAAACCGGCGTTTCCTCACGAACATTGTCTAGATTCATGTGAGATGGATATATAACTTACTGCATATTTACATGAACACAACAAAGATACACACTGAACACTCCAATCTGTTGCCTTTCAGTCAGCTAAAAACTCAAGAGATTATTTTTACAGCACCAACATCGACTGCCTTTAGTATGTGATATCTTTCTTACGCTCTTGCCCTCGCACATCTCTTTCCATACAATTGTCTTATCTGCGTTCTTTCAATATCACAGAGCTGCCTTCATTCGTTCACGTGATGAATAATAAGTGCAGTATTGTAGTTGTATTAGAGATCATTTTTCTATTATTTTGTGCGTTGACTTTCTGGTTATAAACTGTTTGACTGTGTGTATATTTTTATGAAATGCAAGTAAATATATTGTTTATTAACTATTACAGAAACACCATCTGGCCCTAACCAAACCTTAAGTTCTGTAAATTAAATGTTATATTCAATTGTGGTTTGCACTACCACAACAACAAGACATATTTTACAGCATATACATATATGTACAATGTACTTCTTATTAAAGTCTTTAAGTAATCTGATGACGAACCCCAAAGACGAATGGCTTTGTTTGAAATATATTCAATGTGTTTAACAAAAGAGAGTTCAGTTAATTAAATCTTTAATGGTAGGGACCAGGGACCCTTCAATTATTTTAATTATAGTTGTCGGTGACAGGATTTTTTTCTATAAAAAAATATGTTACTTTACATTAAGAAAGGTTTAAATGTAGATCATTCAAGTTACATCAAATACATAATAAATCCGAGAATAAATCTATGAGCCTAAAAAATCCTTATGCCATGAAATATTGGAAAAATTAAAGTTATTTATTTATTTTATTTATTTATTCTTTATTGTTAAGAAGACTCTTAGAAGCATTAACAACGTCCTAAATATAAATCTATATAGTAAGTATAAAAATTGGTTATAAAATTTAAAAACATTCAGTAGCACAAGAGGACAGCAACAGAATCTATAAATAAACTTACACGAGAGAAAAATAAAAATATTTAAAATATTGTTGGTGGACACTCCAATGTAGAAGTACAAATATTAACCACCAAGATATTCATTAATGGTGTAAAATGAGTTTTCAAGAAGATAGCACCTAAGGGACTTTTTAAAAGCACGAAAAGAGGGTTCTGATTTAATATTATCACAAATAATTATTTCAAAATCATAACTAATGTTTTCATTTAGAATGACAGACACTGTTAAACAAGTTTTCATAAACTTTTATGCTTGGTTCTATGCAAACATGTATAATATACCTAATAATAAATATATTGTTTATTAACTATTACAGAAACACCATCTGGCCCTAACCAAACCTTAAGTTCTGTAAATTAAATGTTATATTCAATTGTGGTTTGCACTACCACAACAACAAGACATATTTTACAGCATATACATATATGTACAATGTACTTCTTATTAAAGTCTTTAAGTAATCTGATGACGAACCCCAAAGACGAATGGCTTTGTTTGAAATATATTCAATGTGTTTAACAAAAGAGAGTTCAGTTAATTAAATCTTTAATGGTAGGGACCAGGGACCCTTCAATTATTTTAATTATAGTTGTCGGTGACAGGATTTTTTTCTATAAAAAAATATGTTACTTTACATTAAGAAAGGTTTAAATGTAGATCATTCAAGTTACATCAAATACATAATAAATCCGAGAATAAATCTATGAGCCTAAAAAATCCTTATGCCATGAAATATTGGAAAAATTAAAGTTATTTATTTATTTTATTTATTTATTCTTTATTGTTAAGAAGACTCTTAGAAGCATTAACAACGTCCTAAATATAAATCTATATAGTAAGTATAAAAATTGGTTATAAAATTTAAAAACATTCAGTAGCACAAGAGGACAGCAACAGAATCTATAAATAAACTTACACGAGAGAAAAATAAAAATATTTAAAATATTGTTGGTGGACACTCCAATGTAGAAGTACAAATATTAACCACCAAGATATTCATTAATGGTGTAAAATGAGTTTTCAAGAAGATAGCACCTAAGGGACTTTTTAAAAGCACGAAAAGAGGGTTCTGATTTAATATTATCACAAATAATTATTTCAAAATCATAACTAATGTTTTCATTTAGAATGACAGACACTGTTAAACAAGTTTTCATAAACTTTTATGCTTGGTTCTATGCAAACATGTATAATATACCTAATAATCGAGGGATAACTAGTAATCATTATTTATTTTTAAACATAACTTCAAAATTGAAGATTTTTAAAGATCAAATCAAATCAAAAATTTTTTAATCACAAAAATTGATAAGACATTTTACAAAAAAAATGCAGTAACAATTGGTTGATTTGGTGTCAACTTCAATAACTCTAATACACAACAAACTTATATAATAAAAATAAAATAAAATAAAAGTTAAAATTTTGCATATACAACACTCGTACAACACTGTTTAGATACACATTAAAAACATACACCTAGGTGCTAAATACATAATATTTTAAAAATTCATTTATACGGTAGGGTTCAATCTTTACAATAGTGACAAACAGAGCTCTCTTATACCTCTTAAAATTTCTTTAAATTTTTAATATGTCTAGGCAATTTGTTAAAAAAACCTTATAGATGAATAGGTAGGAACCCCTTTCAGTGAATGTAAGTCTGTGCATAGGAACATTGTCACCAATAGTTCTGGTATTAAATGGATGGTGTAGGTATCCCATGCTGCAGAAATTTACTTTTGTTCTTAAACAGAAAAATCAAACACTCATAAACATACAGACCTGGCAAAGTCAATACATTCAGATCCCTAAACTTTCCTCTACATGATTCCCTCCATGACAGCCCTAGAAGAATTCTAATTGCCCTTTTCTGTGCTATAAATACCCTATCAGCGTCAATACTACCATCCCCGAATATAACCCCAAAACGCAATGTTGAGTGTATGTTTGCAAAGTATACAATTCTTAGTGTGCTACGGTCATGATATCTAGCCATCACTCTGAGAGAGTAGCATGCAGTATTTAGCTTATAAAGAATTATGAATTTTGGACAGTAGATAAATTTCAAATTGAGGAAACTTTTAGTTTTCGAGTTATTTAGGTTGTAAGTGTTTATTTCTCTAAATGTTAAGTTTTTAATATCAATGTCGCAATATTTATATTATCAGTTTCTTAAAATATGGACTACCTAGTAAATATTAAACACAGGACATAAATGTTCCCTATTGCTCCTTTAAAATTACATTATAATGTTTAAATATGAAGTTATGTGTCCGAAACTTAACACACAGTCCTTTGCATGCCTAACCTCTAGAAAATGGAACTTTAAAAAGAAATATTGAGATTTTTATTCCCAAACCATATTTTTCCTGAAAAAATCATTAAGTCTGATGTAGAAATAGCAAAGATTCAAAGAAAACGGTAAGAAAGAATATCTCAAAAACTATACCTAGGTGTTTCTGAGGCAAAATCGATTTGAGGTTCATAATATAGGTATGCAACTTAATATTTCTATAACTTAATTTGTGTTCTATACAATTTAGTAAATAATTTTTTACCTGCTTAGTTTTTTAATAGGTACTTTACATATAAAAAATTGGGTGCAAATTAAAACATGTTGCAGCATTCTAAAAAAACTGTAAGCCAGGATATAGGCTTAATCCAGCGTGCTTAAAACCTAAAGTATTCTATGAAATTAGATAAACTCCTTTTAAATCTAGCTAATAAAAACCATATTATTTATTTTATCTTGATTTTTTTTACATTTATACTTTATAGGTATAGGTATAGCCCCAAAGTATAATTTAAAAGGCAAAGATTTTATCTTTGTAATTTAGGAGATTGAAACTTTTACCTACCAGATCACAACACACACAGAAATAATCAATAAAATAACGTCTAAAATTATAACTTTAACAAATTTTTCATATCTTTCATTAAACACGTGCAGACATTTTAAAATCAACGGTTAAAAGCAGTTGCAAGTTGCAAAAAAAACAGCTGTCTGTCAGTGTCAGATTTGCAGTGGCGCACGCATACATATAAAAACCGAATTGGTAGTTCGAACGTTGTGTTTAAATTCTACTCCTACTCTGTGTTTGGTTTCCCGTCGTTCGGGGATAGGCTCCTGTTAGTTGGGCCCTAATTCTTTCACAAGTAGTGCTCAGTGAAGGAGGGAAAGCTAGTGGAAGTAAGCAGAGTCCAAGAAGTCCTACCCGTATTAGCCAATCTATCGTACACGAGGAATTATTATTGCGACAAGTGGCAAAGCAAAGAAGATTGCAAGGTGGAATATAGCGGGGTGTTTCGCTGAGGCCCGAATTATTCATCTCTTGGTAACCCTACCAGCTAGATAATTTTCATGGACACAATTGTCTCAACAATGGGCCTTGAAGTGTCGTTAAAGAAACGCTAAAGGCTACAAAATAAACATAAAGCTGGAGAAACTATGCATTCAATTGAAAATTTGACTGAAGGCTGAAAGTTAGATCCTTAGTTAACCCATGGCTTTCTAGAACTTAAGGAAAGTGAGTAGAGGACAATACCAGCCATTAAAACACAAGTGACAATTTGACCACGGGATGACGTAGGTCTCTGGACCCGGATCATTCAAAGTGCCCAAATTAAGGGGCTAAAAATGCAAGCTACTCAATTTTTTTTAATTGAACTTATTGAACAACAACAATACTTTATGCCATTTCACAGATCATCCTAAACCAAAAGTAGGTATGGGACAAATAAAAAAAAATTCTACATTATGTTTCTCAGAATGACTGATTTACTTACTTTCTAGTTCCAATTTAGAATTAATTAGTTATGTGTCAATTGATTTTACTATTTATTTTTCCCTTATATTTTGACAATTAAAATATCATTGAGCTTAATTATATTTTAGTTATTTTTACTAAAGAAGAATATAAATCTTTAGTTTAGAGAATAAACTGGGTTGTTTGTCTTATTTTCTAAATACATGTATTGTAAATATAAACGTGTTTCCTTCAAAGTTCTTTATGTTTTGCCTAAGATAATTCTGATTTATAAGTGATGGTTCAATATTGTACCAATAGACACACAATACCTATGTAATTTTTGGAACGTTCATCAGTACCTACACATAGATATTTACCACCCTATAGCAAAAAAACTGGCATGGTTTTTAACTTTTTTTGTTCGGAAGTAGGGAGATCAGGCATATAGCTGGTCAATGGTCAGATTGAACTTGTACCTACATAAACAATACCTAAATAAAAAAGCTCATGTGAAAAAATTGTTTAAAAATTGGACCCCAGTTACGATTTCTCACGATATTTTTGTCAAATGATTTCGCGAATTCTTTTTAAAGCAATCTACGTGATTGTCAAATAGAACCACACACTTGTATTATTTATTTTATTCGTCAACCAGGAACTGATTAGGACCTATTTTCCCAATAGGCAGAGTAGGCCCGGGCCTAGGTCCCCGCTCAGAGGGGCCCCACGCTGGATCTGAGCGACACTATATTTTTTTAAAAAGTTTAAAACAAAATATTTCATTTGCAACAACATTTTTTTCAGGACAATTAAAAATTCTTTTGGAAATCATTTTTGTTGTTACAATTATGTATTTTTCCCAAGTAACACCAAAGGCTTCAAATAGGCTATGACAACGTTATTCCAGCTAAGTTTAGAGCATTTTAGCTTTTACAGCAAGCTGCTTAGACGTTCTTATGGCGCCCTTAAAGCGCTGTGACAGCCGAAATGGTACAACAAATTCCGGCTTTTAAATGGATTTTATTTCCATATGGCTGCAGATTTTTATTAGGTAAAATGCGCCAATTAATGCCAATTAGTGGCTGTCATAAACATTTTGTTTGGTATCGGCCACGCCGATATTTCAGTTAATACCTGTAATATAGACTTTGATGGTTGACGACCCAATGATAGTTAGCCCATATGAAACTGATATTATTTAGGCGATATATATATATTGACTGTTAATGATGAACTTGCAACAACATGTATGTGGGAAGGAAGTTTTATCGTTAAATAGGTGTATGGTAGCTCCTCTCTCTTCACTGGCTTCGTTATTTCCTAATATTTAGAATATTCAATAAATTTTGTGATAATTAAAAAAATATATATATGAAATAAAAAAGTATTAAACATATTCCTGAACATACTTTGTCTAATTAAAAGTTAGATGTGCTGATTTTTATTCGTTAAATGTTGTTTTTTTCAGAAGCAAACATAAAAATTAATAATTATCCCAAAATGGCCGATGTTCTCTGATCCTCCTTTCCCGTTGTTTTACGAAATGAATGGCCGTCAAAAAAAGAACATTTTTCTTGATATTTTGCATAATAAATTGCCAAATAAAAGCCAAATGGCAGCATTATGGACAATGGAGTCTATTAAGCTTGTTTCTTGCTCCATTTTAGCCGCTTTAGCCTCTACAAGCGGCCTACTTTTTGTCCACCTTCACTAAAAAAAAAAAGAAGAAATAGATGTTAACCTCAAATCCCTGACTTTCCGTTTGAAGTTCGACTTGTTTGACGTTTAGGTTAAATACATATTTTAGCTTAGCTTATTTATCTTTAATCTTAATCCCTTAAAATTGGATCCTGCTTCCCGTTTATTTTGTCTGGATGACCGAAAAGGAAGGAATAGGTAAATTAGGTTAACTCGCGTAAAAACAGAAAAAAAAACAACAGGAAAAATGTAAGGTTACACTTTAAATTAGTGTTGTAAATATCCGTATCCTGTAGATATCCGGATAATACGTAATCGGAATCAACAAATATCCGTATCCATCATCCGGATACGTATCCAATTTTTGACATGCGCAGAAGTTGGTTCCGAATCATGTATCCGTATGCATTATTATAAAACCGTTGTCGTGTCACATGACCCGAAGTAAAGGCGCGAAGAACGAAAAACGCCGTCGTATTGTATTTCTCATTTAAATTCGGTTTTGATGACGCTGGCTGAGTTTATGCAGTAATGTAATGAAACAAGTAACGTATGCAACCCTAAAAACAACAGGTAAGTGGGTGGAAGTTTGATTCATTATTATTGTGCTAATTAAATACTTGTGTAAAGACAAAGACAGCAATGTTCTTTTCTACTGTTAAGATAATTTTCCAAATACCCAACCTACCCGATACATCTTCTATCTTTTTTTATAAAATGTCATTGAAAAAAGATAGCGATGAGCAAATACACCGAAGCACAGATTCTGCATCGTTCGCTAATACTTGTGACGTGACCGATTCCGTATCCGTATTCGTTCGGTTCCGTATCGTTTTCACCTTTGGTTCTTTGCATTTGCAAACGTAACCACACGCCGCATGCGTATTTATTTTGATTCCGAATCCGTATCCAAGCTCTCTATTGGTTCCGGATAATACGGATTCTTTTAATATCCGTATCCAACGGATTTTTGAATACGTATCCTTACATCACTACTTTAAATTTTCAAATCTCTTCTTTTTTCTAATATTAGGTGGTTAATTATCCAGTTGTTTTGAAGAAATATTTACTACTTTTTGGCCGATAATTTGCTACATTATTGGATGGTGTTGTTGAAATTCCATTTCTTAGCAGTAAAGTCAACTTTACAGCTAAATATTGTGAACCAGTGGCTTTGTCCATAAGTTGTTTTTTTTTTGGTAACTAATGCTACTTTCCAAACAAAAATTATGACTATTACTTCCAGCTATACTTTGGCAATAAAAATGGCATTTAAATGTAATATTTAGCCAAGTTTGAAAGCAAACTAGTGATATTGGAAAATTTAGTTGTAAAATTATGCCGCTTTAAGGATATTACAGATGCATATGAAAACCAAAGAGCTGCAGATTTTAAATGCCAAATTACAGCAAGGTTGGGGTTGTCGCAACGTTATTTCCGCCCATAATTAGCTGTACATTTTTTTTTGGACAATCTGTGTTACTTGGGTTATTTTGCTATTGTGAAATATTTAAGGAAGTATTTATTTATCGATAGCAAAAGAACTTATTAAAATCAATAAAGAGACATCAGTAAACCTTTTACAAATTTTACTGCTACAAAAAAGTAAATTTGCTACTTTGGCAAATATTTTACTTGGGATAGCCAGAAATACATCAGTAAAAATGCTGCTGGAGGTTTTCTTAGTGTAAGTTCTAAATTTTTTATAAACAAAATTTATTTTTAAATCGGATATAATATCATAAGAGAGAAAATTTTGCCGGTAAAATATTCGACTGATATGAAAGTTTGTTGCTTAAAAATTTCATGAGCGAAATTACCGGAAAGCATCAACAAAATTGAATAAAATCAAGAGAAAATTTTGGCGATACAGATATGATTTCAGGGATATTTTGGTTTGAGTGGCCTGTTAACTTAATCAACTCTTGCTCCCCAACACCCCAACACCTTGTTTAAATAGGGCAGACACAGCGGAAGATCGATGAGAATGATTTGTTATTTTATGGTTCTTCGTATCGATTTCAATTCTTTCCGCTGAAGTTTTGGTCCACTTAGACACTGTATTTATTCCTATAGTGGAGTATTTTTGAACCAACATCCCTTCTGCCAGTTTGGATGAACGGAGAAAAACAGTCTGTGGAAATGTTTAGTTCGCTTTTTTCCTACTTATAACTTTAAAAATAATCTAACAACGCATAGGTCTTTGTGTGATGAATTTCCTACCCATTTGCTGTTTGCAAATCGTTTTGACCCACCTTGAGCTGTCTTGGAAAATATACTGTTATATTCAATTCGTCGGGTAAATTCTCTCATGGTATCAAACTCCTTTTGAAAATATTGAATATTGCAATTTACGGCCTCATTGCATCTCCAAGCTAGTTCAAATGAGCAGAGATGGAAAAACTTTTCTTGTGCTTTATCGTGGTTTTCTTCATTATAGCTTTGCATTATTGTTAGTAAATCTTTGGTAGATAATGCTTTTGAACTTCTTCCCTCTTTTCCTGACAACTTTGGAGCTGCTTTATTTTTGTGTCTCTTGCCATTCGCGCATTGGAAATATCCGTAATATAATAATAATTTCTCGAATCATTTTTGGTGTAGTGTTCCATATTGCATTTTCAGAAGATTCTTTATAGTCTTCGCCACTTCGCCATTATATACCCTTCTTCAGATTAAAGGCGTAATCTTCAAGAATTTTGGCCAGTTCCAGTACATTTGTAGTGATTTTGTCCAGGTAGATGTAAGAAATAGCTTTTCCACTAGAAAACAGGCCGTTTCTATGATATTTGGCCAGTATAAAACAATCTAGTGAAATAGTCATAAATAAATAATATAAATTTACGGTAGAATAATATGATAAACTCGGCATATTTGGGAAAGGAGGATAAGATGGCGAATCGGGTAAGATGACGAATTGGAAAATTCCGATTATTGTAATTAGATAGCGCCACTTGGTTGATTGCCGAGTGTAGCAGGTATGCTTCGTAAGTTGCCTATGTATTAACATCAAAATCTGACTTACTTTATTGACGATATTTCGCCATTTGTGTTTAATGGTTATGCCATTATAATATTAGTGTAAGACGAAATAGGCTTTATAGCGTTTGTGTTGAATTTTATTTTCAATGGGTAAGTATTTTTTTTAATGTTATGGTATTGTTTATCTATAACCCATTAGGTTTTCGTGAAATAATATCTCTTTGTTGGTTAATACAAAACTCGATTCAAAATTTCCTGGTCGGCTAAGATGACGAATTCGCTAAGTGGGCAAGATGGCGAATTCGTCATCTTACCCGACCGAAGGATGTGGCGGCATTATCTAATGTGGCTTACGATAAGGTAGCCATAAAAATACCGTAAAATCTTTCAGAGCAACTGGATAAGTCCTACTTAATTCTTAAATTTTTAATGATTCTGACTTCGAACGCTCAATGACCACAGACAAGCCATACGAGCTTTCCAAGAATGTCGACGAAAACTTAGACCATGATGTACCGGGACTACCAGATGTCACTAATGCTCTTTCAGCAAATATTGTCACTGCAGTAGGAGGAACATCTCAAAATACTTCCTCTACTAATGTCTTAGATATTTCACTACCAGGGCCGTCTAATGCAGAATCATATCGCTGCTTATAAAGAAAAGAGCCAGAGGAAGAAGCTATCTACTATGCATATAACGAGTACCCCTGTTAAAAGTGCATTAGAAGAAAAAAAGAATGAAAGAAAAACTAACGAGGAGAAACAAGAAATTAATCGAAGGAGAGAAGAGAAGAAAAGAAAGAAAGTTGAAATAAAAAAAAATTAGATCAAAAAAGGCAAACATGTCAGAAGAGTGAGGTTTGACAATCATGACGTTGGAGAATCCTCTGACTCCTCCATATCAGTAAATTACATGGAGGAAGATGACAATAATGTAGAGGAACAAGAAGAAATTTGTTTAATTTGTAACGATTCTGGAAAAAATAAAATTTGGTACGCCTGTTTCCTCTGTCGTATATATAGGTTCATGCAGCATGCTCAGGACTAACATCTGCAGAAGCGAAGCGCAAAGCATATATTTGCGACTTTTGTGACAATAACTAATATATCTTTCTAATTACCTACTATTTTTTTTTATTCAATAATCCTGGACATCTTACCCGCATGCTTTCGTCATACATGAGGGCAAGATGACGAATTTGTCATAAAATTTTGAACTTACGAAAAAAAAATTTACAGTGAAGATAGCATGATAAGAAGCAAACTGTTGGGAACTAAAATTATCCTGAATGCGCTAAAATACAAAACAAAGTTTTAGGGCGAAATATGACGAAGAAAATAAAAATATATGCTTACTGTCGTCATCTTGCCCTCCTTTCCCCTATATATCAGTGTCAGTGATATATGCCACTAATACTTCCTATCATAAAAATACGTTTAAGTTTTTTTTATAAAACTGTAACAAACTTTTGCTCTAACGCATGCGCTTTAGAATTATTTTCGACATTCCTTTAAAGCGCTCTAAAGTTTTACCGTCAGCGCTTTTCCATTTTCAGTTCATTTCCATCGTTCGCTAGGGCAGAACGTATTTCACCCTCCAATTTTCCGAGTGCAGCGTGCTTGTTGCTCAGAAGTAATGCAATTCGAACTCTGCTATGTGAAATGTACTTGGGGAAAACTAATTTTTATTCATTTCTTACAATGTGCTCTGGATAACTAACTGTCCTATATACTCTGTGTAAAAAGTGTACTTTTTTTATTTTGAAAGGACGTTTAGCATATCAAATATGAACATTAAATATTTTGTGATTTTTTCTACTTTTCTGTTGGGATTTCCGGCATGGGTGACAACAGGTAAACGTCTCTTTTAATTAGCATACCTATAATATTATATTTTTGAATTTATTTCCTGTGTATGTGTATGCCTCAATTATTCATCATCTTTATGCTCTCAAAAATGCATTTTAACTAGAATTTAAAATAATTATGTTAAACTCACACTGTAAACGAAAATATGGTAAAATTACCATAAATATGTTTGATTATTGTTGACCATCAAATATCACAGCGAATTTACATTTAATTGTAGTTTTGCATTTGTTAAATAAATACGTTTTAATCTACCTTTTGTACATTTCTCTTACAAATCGCTGTGAAATTGGTGTAAAAATACCACAATTTTAGTAATAACAATATACTTTTACATTTTTTTAAAGATAAGTTAATGTAAATTCATTAATAAAACAATAATTAAGTGTAAATGTAATTCTAATCTTCGACACGGTGATGTAAAACAGTGGTGTAGCCAGCCTTTGGGGGCGGGAGGGGCAAACATATGAGGATAAAAAGTGAAAAAAAAATAAGGTCGACACCTCCACACCACGAACTTCCTCTTGCAAAAATAGACTAGATCAAATAATTTTATGTAGACCGGCACCAAGCGACAAAGGGTGCCAAGCACAAGAGGGGCGCTTAGCGCCAGGGTTCGGGGGGGGGGGGGGGGGGGGCTCTCCCCTAACCCCTACTTGGCTACGCCACTGATGTAACACCTCTTCTATAGACATTGGAGCCATTTAACCTAAGAAATTTCATTCAACTGAAATCGAAGTTGCAGGTAGTGTACGTTGCTATATACTATATATAAGCTTAAAAATTTGTTTATTTCTGGTAAAATTTCGTTTAAAACATTTTTGCACATTGTCTTTATAATCTCTGGCAATGCGATAAGTCCTGGAACTGTTCATAAGAAAAAAAAATTGAAAGCTTTGTTTTTAATCTACCTTTTTGAAAAATATTTTTATAATTTGGAATTAAATTACAAAATAACTGATTTCGAAATGATATGTCATATTCGGCAACGAGCGCTTGGTTTATTAAGTTCAAAAATAACAGCATGTTAATATCGGTAAACCGATCTGTAATAAAACATCATCTCATTCTGAAATAAAATGCCGAGCGAGACTCGAGAGGCTAGCGCTTTCCAGGCCTCTATCCACTTTAAATTTGCACGTGCGAGTGTGTAAAGGTCTTTTTACATGCATTAGATGCAAGTTGCAAGGGCAAGTGCAAGTCAATGGTAGTTTTAAATGGTAAAACTTGCATCAGCTGATCAAAATGTCATTTTTAATCAGCTGATGCAAGTTTTCCCATTGAAAAGGACCACTTGCACTTGCAACTTGCATCTAATGTAAAAATGCCTTAAAACAAACAGATGATTAAACAAAGACGCGACACATATTATGCAGAGACAAAGCGGTCGACTTCGGCGACGAGAGTCTATGCGTTCGCCCGGGCCTCCACTGCACAGATCATCCTCTCGGCGGAGAACTTTTTAAAGCACTGCGCGTACTGGGGATATCGTTTGAGGTTCTTTTAAGTTAGATATATTTTCGCAAATAATAAAAGTGAATATATAAACGTTTTTAATTTTAATAAAATTACTGAATAAATTAAATACAGGGTGTCCCATAATTTATATGGGCCGTAGAGTAACTGGAGATACTAGACATCAAACTAAGCCGATTATGTCATATACGTTTTTTTTTTTGATAATTCAAATATTAATTTAATTATGTACTATGTATTTTTATGCTTTATTGGGATGTTTAAAGGGAAATATCTCGAAAACCGTTAAAGATATTAAGATCAATCAAGTAGGTACACCTTTTTGATTCAGAAAATGCCCTTCTTTAGAAAACTATAATTGAAAAATACTTAATATCACAGGTAAGAAAAAAAAATCATAGATTTATGAAGCCCAGTGTATGCAACTAGCACCCTCTAGTTTCAAACTTAAAAATTTCTAAAAATTCTTATTTCTTGCTCATAAAAACATAATATTGCCAACTTTCAATTCAATTCATTAAACCGTTTTAAAGTTATGGCTTATTTTCGAGATAAACTTTTACTTTCAACAACCTGTATCTCTAGAACGAGTAACAATCCGAAAAAAACTTATATGACATAATCGGCTTAGTTTGATGTCTAGTATCTCCAGTTACTCTACGGCCCATAAGTTATGGGACACCCTGTATATTATAAACGTAATAAATTTAAGATAAGATTTGCAGGGTCGTAACAAAATCTTGTATATATCAATTAATCTTACGATATTAATTAAATTGTAGTGAGGCCGGGCCTCACCTGCCTCATGCCAACGATCGCCACTGGTATCATGCATGTGTTCTCACTATATATATGGAACAATGGTAGGCAACGCAAGTTTTCTCCTAAACAATTGCTTTTGAGAGTTAATCTTCTAACGAAGGTTGCATGTAAAAATATACAATGAACTTAAACCTATAGACACCAAGTAAGCTAAGGGTAGTTTTTGTTTTCTTAGGAGTGGGCCACTTTACTTTTTGCTAAGCTTGTTTTAACCTAGTTTCGTGAAAATGCTTTCGAAAATTTATGTTTTGTAATATATCAAGCGTATTTTCTTGCAAGAGTAAGTAGGTGGATAATGCATAAATAAACCTTTCCTTTATGGCTGTTGCAAAAATTTTAAAATATTATTTTAAACTGATTGTGTTATAATGTGACACAAATATATAGCATTATTGTTTACATTTCTATTCTCTCTGTATAAAAATTCCAGCAAAAAATCCTCTCCCTTTGTGAACAAAAAGAAAATAGCAGACCCTACACGGTCAGTCGGACTGACAGTCTTGAATGATATAAATCCTTTTTCAATCTCGCATCAGTCTTTTTTCTCATGAGAACTTACATCAGTCCGGTCATTTAATCCTTGAAATTTGCCCTTACATGATCAGTATTACTAAATAATAGTCTCTAGGGTCTGCTTTATATTGTTGGATCATTTTTACCAATAGCAGAGCAAAGCCGTATTGCAGACTCTACACAATCAGTTCGACTGACATTCTTGATAAGAGAACGACAGTAATACTGACCATGTAAGGGTAAATTACAACGATTGATAATCGGACTGATGTAAATTCTCATTTGAAAAAAGACTGATGCGTGAATGACGAAAGATTGATATCATTCAGGATTGTCTGTCCGAATGATAATTTAGGTCCGCTAATATCGGTGCTGCGGAATCAGAAATAGTGTCGATTGGTTGAGTGATATTAAATTCTAACTGATTAAGCCAATGAGAAGAGGAAAATGGGCTTTGAAGGCCAATAAAATTTTAAGTAGAATAAATTAGATATGGAAGAAGAATTTCCTTTCATTTCGTCAGATTCATCCCTAGACGCGTTTCGCCATATCATGGCTCATCAGTAGAGCTAGGATCCGACGAAAGAAAGGACCAACTCAAAAGTGCTATTTGGTAGAGCACACCAGCAAGATGTTGCACGGAGCGACATCTGTGTCGTTGTTAGACACTATTGAGCATACCAGCACCTTTAAAAAACGTATAGAAATAAGTAAAAATGTTAAGAGGAAATCACCTGTAAAGACATTAGTCACAATTACAGGAGTCCCGCTAGGCTGCGCTTACTCGCATCGGTTTTTCAAACCGAAAACAGTAAGTAGGTACAGAAGAAGAATTTCCTAAATTAGATATGGCTTGTAGTCTATATACTTTGACTATTATTATTTACAGATACTTATTTTTTAAATAATTACTGGAACATTTTACGTTTTAAAGGTCTAGTTTTATTGTTCTTATAGTAGTTTGTTCATATCTGTGGGTAGTGTGAGTATTGGTTTGGGTATTTTACGAGTGATTATTTTTACAATTATTAATGTAATTAATTAAATTTAAAATTACACTTTAAATTTGTATATTATAAATTAAATTATTAAATTAATTAACAATTTATATTTTACCTGTGTGTTTTGCATTTAATTGTGGTGGGTTATAATTTAACAATATGTTAACAAAACTACTATTTACTATATAACTATACTTATTTATAATTATATTCTCATCTGATATTATAACTTTAAAACCCAATTTTATTTTTATTAAATCGAAGAATAATTTTTTATTTTATAATGCAACCTGCTGAATGTGCATAGAAAATTAATTTCATGAAGCATCATTTATCAGTTGGTTTTCCGATAATTAACTAAACGCTTCAGTAGTTAGAGCGTTGGACTATGAAACCAATGGTCGTGAGTTCGAGCCCGGCAACCTACAAACTATTTCTTTGCATTTTTTAGCATAAGGTCGTAGAAAAAATATACTGTTCAACTCGAGTGAATTGTCCATATTGCCTTCGGAAGTTTACTTCCTCATGCGATATGGACATCATATCCACTCTTGTTGTACAAACTACTATTTACCACAATATACTATAAACTTAAACTTTGCTGTCATCTGTCAATCATACATAAAATGATAATTTTTGACATTTCTTCTATTTAATCTATACCTCGGTTTAAATCGACTTTATAAAATTGGGCCAAAGAACATCAACATGTTTTGATTATATTATATGACCGAAGTTGGTGAGAGAATATCAGGTCCTCCATGGCGCAATTGGCAGCACACTTGAGGCTTAATCAAGATGTTTTAGGTTCGATTCCCAGCGAAGGCATACAACTTTTTCAAATTTAATCTTGTCTACACGCCGACAAACATTTTTTATTTTAAATATACATATTCAAATTTAAACAAACACACACTTGCATTTACCTACGTGTAATATATTACCAAAATTGTAATTTGTACTGATTAGTACACCATATGGAAATTTCCGTGGTCGAAACCGGAAGCAAATGAAATCATAGAGCGAATCGTGCTCCGCACATATCTGAACGTGTTCAGGAAATATATCCCGACTGGTTTAAATGTACGGTAATGCATCTGTTGCCTACTTCCGATTCCGAAACAAAGCAATATGTAGATTTGCTGTGAATATATGATAAAAGTTTTGTTGAAATTAAAGTTTTTCCGGAACAAAACGTTTTCCAGTGCTGCTACAAATAACTTTGCGGTCGATACGATAAAATCAAAAAGGTGTGGATTTGTATATTTATCTTCCTGTTAGAGTTACCAATATAACAGACATTTTGCAAACCATTAAAATTCCTCTAAACGCTATTCGAGATTTTTTCGAAATCCACACAAACAATTTTGTAAAAACCTGTTTCATATTCAGCGGCAATTATAATTATTTCCAGCGAATCAAGAATCCGGTTTTAGCCAGTGCGACCTGAAAAATCAATTAGCGGGATTTTGTTGGCTTGCAAAATGTCACCATTGATATTGCCTGCTTTTACATTAACAATAGGTAAAATTTACCTAAGACATTAACAAGCGGCCCTAGTGATGGATTTTACAAGACCAGTAGCTTGTTATCCAGGGTTTCTTTATTTTAATATTATAGGTTTTTAAATATTATGTCTTGTCGTCTTATTGTGATAAAAGGGAATGCTTGTTCTATGTTATTCGGTCGTCATTCGTAGGGGTAATAATTCAATTTACGAAACAGAGGGAGTACCAACTTAGTTGGGTGAATTTTAGTTACGCCTATGCCACACTAATCCTCTTAAATATTCCTTATAAAAGGCAAAATCAAGTTTTACATAAAATCATTCACAACAGTGCACTTTAACAATATTTAAATACTAAATACCTAATACTGACAATCATGAGCCTCCATTTTAACATTTACTAAAAACCGCGTTAATAGAGTTAGACAGACCCTTTCAGATAAAGAGCACTCTAGTGTACATAAACAAGCCTTTGGCAAATTAATATGATAGAGCGGCTTTAATAACCCTTTAACGAACCTTTCTCGTGCGAACTTAATAAGTTTGAAATATTATTTTAAGAACGTTTTATATTAATTTGAATGCTCGCTTGGAGATAAAATTGTTTAACGACTATAATTAATAATTTTGTTTTATACAGGGTGCTACAAATTCGACATACCAGCATTGGAATCTCGGAAACTATAGGAGTTAGAGAAATGGTTAAATGGGACAAAGTTGCGCAATTCGGTGCTGATTATAATACCGCTTTAAAAGTTTTCAAATTCCGAATACTTCCGATTTTATTCGAAAAAAACCGAAATTTTGCAAAATCGATTTTTTTTTCTGAACTCATTTGACTAGCTATTTAAAAATAAATGACACTTTGTCATTGCCACTTTTTCTCCTCTACAAAATGACGTTACTAAACTAAAGATCCGCCGTTTCGTCTCCGAGTGGCCATCACCAACTTTACTTTTTTAAATATGGAGCTGGATTTTTTTTAACCGATTTTTAAACCCTCCTACCCTTAAAATGTAGGGGAGACCGGGGCTGGTTGGCGCACGGGTTGGTTGGCGCATTGTTCCGTTTAGTACTTTCCAGAAACATTGGCAAGGCTGTTTTGTCAGTCTAAAGCCGTTAGTGGTGTAGGATTATGCCCACTTAAAGCGAAGGTCGCGTTAATCTTCGTTGGTCCATGAAAGAGTAACGTCTATTTTTCAGCCATATTAGTAATTTTCTACCGAGTTACAGTTTTTGTGATATCTCATAGGTAAGTAGCAACAATATTATGTTAAATATAGTAATTTAAACCTGACATGTGTGCTATTATTTGCCGCTAGGAGATTTTTTAATTGTCGTAAGTGTTGATATTTTTATAAATGTTTAAAATTTGAAGATGGCCTTGGGGCAGGTCGGCACAAAAAATTTGGGGCAGGTTGACGCTACGCCAACCTGCCCCACTGCTATTAGCAATGTAAAAATGAAATGATTTTTTCTTTTTAAGGTTCTTAAAATGAGAAACTACCAACGAAAAACCCAAAATGGACAAACTTCCAAGTAAGTTATGATAAAAGCTGCCAAAGAAGTTTTAATTTATGGAAAATCAAGAAGAAGCGTAGCCAAAGATATTAATAATGCTTTACAAACGCTGATTCGACCTTCAAAATAAATCGCCAAATAAGGGAAAAATCAGAATAAAGAAAACAAACCTTAAAATTGATGAAGAGGATGACGATGAATGCTTCTGCTTGATGTGTGGGGGTGATTTTTCAAAGAGTAAATCAAAGGAAAAATGGATCTGTTGCACTTCTTGTAGCATGTGGGCACATGAAGCATGCGCTGCGCCAGAAAGTAAACTATTCTATCGATGCATAAACTGCGATTCGGATGATGATATGTAAATATTTTGAATGTATGTATTGTTTTGTTCTGTTCTGTTTCTTGTTAAAAAAAGTTGTCTTTGTTAAAAAAGTAAAAGTATTATAATTAATTACTGTTGTGCTAAATTGTTATTCTTGCCCCAAACTGCCCCATACACTGCGCAATTCAACACCGTACGCGGGGTAGGTTGGCGTACGTGATGCGGTCAAGAATCTAGTGTTTTTTTGGCATTTAAAGATGATATGTCAAAAGTTTTTCATATCGATCTATTAGTCGAAGCTATAAACAATGGTAAGGGGACCATGACAATGATCTTGGTTTTATTATAATGTTAGCAGAAATTATTATTTCAAAAATGCGCCTACCAGCCCCGGTCTCCCCTAATGGCGATATTACCTTCTTATAATGTAAAATTGTTCTTACTTATTTTTTTAAATTCATATTTTTTAAAATGGCATTTGCAAGGTTGCATTTGGTAGGATAAGGAGAAGATCGGTTGAAAGGGCTGTCGCCAAAATTGTAAGAAAAATCGATCGTTTTATTGAGCAAAGCGGCAATCTCTTTGAACATTTAGGAAATTAGGATTAATAATTAGTAAATTTAGAATTATTATAAAATTCTTATAAAATAAATTTTATTACTTATGTATGAATGTTTTAAATAAAATAAAGTTTTTATTAATATTGTAATTCGTTGCCAGGACCGGACTGACAAGAAGTGTAAAAAATATGAATTTAAAAAAACAAGCAAGGACAATTCATCATTATGAGAAAGTAATATTGACATTATATCTTGAGGGTAGGAGGGTTTAAAAATCGGTTAAAAAAAAAATCCAGGTCCATATTTAAAAAAGTAAAGTTGGTGATGGCCGCTCGGAGACGAAACGGCGGATCTTTGGTTTAGTAACATCGTTTTGTAAAGGAGAAAAAGTAAGAATGACAAAGTGTCATTTATTTTTAAATAGCTAGTCGAATGAGCTCAGGAAAAAATAAAAACGATTTTGCAAAATTTCGGTTTTTTTCGAATGAAATCGGAAATATTCAGAATTTAAAAACTTTAAAAGCGGCATTATAATCAGCACCGAATTGAACAACTTTGCCCCCATTTAACCGTTTCTCTAACTCCCATGGTTTCCAAGATTCCAATGCTGGTATGTCGAATTTGTAACACCCTGTATACTTAATATTTCTCATTTAAATAAAACTAGCTAGATATGGTATTGTAGAGGCCATTATTTAAAGTGGCGTAATAATAAAACAGCATATTTGTCTAATACAATTATTTTAAATCAAATGTAACCAACAAATGAAATAAATTAGTCATCCTGTCAATTATCAAAATTTCAGAACCGATTTCAAAATTATTTGAATACCCTACATGAAAACGTCTTCTAGAATCAGACTGAATTCTATCTCAATTTTCGACGATTCTCCATGAGAACGCAGTAATGGAGAATCGAATTTTCACCTAGGTATACGGGAGAACAAATCAAACAAAATTATACAATACAGTGTCACAGTCACAGTTAAGTCTAAAGAGCGTAAATAATGCATTCTGCAGAAAAAAGAAAAGGCTAATACTATCGGAGAAATTTCACAAAAAAACTTAGGTAGGTATATTAATACTTAGTTGAACGTATAAATTAATGCAAGTATTCACCCGAAGACGACTGGAGATACTTACCAGTTGAAACGTTGTGATGTAAAACAAATAAAGACAATGCAAGTCCAAAACTCTTCTATCGTTTAATGCAAGTATATTGATATCTGTATTTATTTTTTTAAATTTTTGTACATTTCAAAAAGTATTGGTTATAATTTACTTCCTGTGTTTGAAATTCTTCAATGGAGGAGATTATCTTTGAGATATTCCAATGGGGGCAATCGCCCCGCCTTCGCAATCACCATGACTTCTCATAGACTACGGAAACTACCCGTACTTTATCCAAAACTGCTCCATCATAAATGCATTTTTTTAAAATATGAATTTAAATTTTATTTAAAAAATCATCAGTTAGTATAAATATTTCTAAAAATTTTAGAGAATTAGATATATCTGAAAAACATAGTAAACTTATATAAGCGCATGTGAAAGGATTTGTAGCAAGACACAACACGATATTCAAAATAAAAGACGTTAAGCTACTGTTTGATCAAGCCATAGAACTGGCGAAAAGAATCATGTCAGAAGATGAGAAAATGTGGTATCTTGACCACCTGATCGATCGGACCGTCGACCCGTTAATTATAACGTCAAGAGGAGATGACAGTTCCTCAGTTGACGAAGAATATTATGATTTTTTATAATTTAATTTCTGTATAATGTATTTTGTATTTTTTTTTTACAATGTTTAATAAAAAATAAGTGTACCTAATACTATGTACATAATGCACGCCTTCGTCACACCATTTTCAGTGTTTGTAAATGGATAATAATAGGCAAAACCCATAAATTGACCCAAATCAGGGTAGTAGGTAGTAGGTACTACCCGCACTTAATGAAAATAAAGAATTTTGCAATTAAATTAATGTAAAATTATGAAAGTGGCTTAAATATTCGTTGGGTCACTCTGTAGTCACTTTGCATACCTAATGAGCTTTTATCACACTACACCTTTCTGAAATAGACTATAATGAGAGCAATTTTTTGCTGAAGGAGGATAACCCCCTGCCCCCTGCAGTCTCTCTAATAAGAGATCTGCTTGTAAAAGATGAGAAATGGAGAAAAAGATGTCACAGAATTTAATTATTCATCCCTTGAGTATGCTCTGGAGAATTCAGGAAATTTAATACTAAAATTAAATACAAAATTCCTTTATTTAATTTTAATTAACTCACAACAATGCTTCAAAACCATTACCATTATTTCGTCAATTTTCCATCGATGAACAAATTAATTGCGGGAGTAATTGGAACCGGGTTTAAGCCGTTTCCTGAAAATATTATCCTGTAATTTCGGTTTGCGGACGGCAAACAATGGAAATATCGCTTTTTAATGCTTATTACTGGATATCCAAATGGTTTAATTAAAAACAATAATACTTTATCATTGAAAATACACGTTTTCGATAATTCATGAATCAAAGCACATTGTGCAAATTTTTTTAATTGAATAAAAGTATGAATTTAGCGTCACTAAAACATAAAAACAAAACATGCATCACAAAGTTTGATAAAATGTAAACTCCCAAAATCTGATTCATATATAAATTGTAAAAAAATATGTCGCCTTTCTCTAATAAACGAAAAAATTCATCATTTGTCTTTTGAAATGTATGTTCCGGTACTGGTGGATTTATAAATACCACATGGGATGAAATGACCAGCAAAGACTTGGTTGTGTAGAGGAAAATGAAAATTCAACCTATCTCAAAAATCCAACACTGGCAAAAAATGTACAACCCTAATAAATAAAAAAATTGTTAAAGAAGATGATTTTCCTTTTCATTTCGCCAGATCCATCTCTAGACGCGTTTCGTCATATCATGACTCATCAGTAGAGCTAGGATCCGACGAAAAGAAAAGGGATCTCGAAGCTACTTAAGGCAGCACTTGGTGGGACACACCAGTAAGATGTGGCACGGAGCGCCATCTGTGTCGTTGTTAGAAAAAAATTGTTGTTCTTGAAATTTTGGCATGGTTTAATAATTGATATTTATTTAACACTTGGCTAGTTATTAAAAAAATTATACAACAATAAACAGGATTGAATTGTGTGTCATCATATAAAATTCATTCAAAATCAGATATTAAATTACCGATCTGTTAAAAGAACGTAAATTTGGCGCACTCTTAATGTCTTCATGCAGAGCATTAAAGAGGCCGACACCCTCATAAAATAAGTTTTTTTGCAGTTGCCAATTTCGCGATCGATAGATTCGAAAGCGCGCTTTGGTTCCACAAAAACACTCAGTACCGTCTTTCCCTCATTAATGTCACTTCTCCAATTTGCATTGATACACTGGATTGTAGCCTCGCATGAGCGTTTTTCTTCTAAAAGCCGATTGACCTTCATACAAGATTGTTGGTTTCAAAATCAAAATATAATTTTAATTGTTAACGTGCTATATAGGGTGCTACAAATTCGTGGGCGTACAAAGGTATCTCAAAAACGGTAAGTGATACGAATATAATTAAATTGGGGCAAGTTGCATATCTTGAGGCTTAATCATTTTTTAAAAGAAAATTGTAAATATTCCGAATACCTTCGGAGATATCAAAAAAAAAACAGACATTTTTAGTTTTGGTTTTTAATTTATTACGCCTTCATTTTTGACGAACAAAGAACACTTTCTCATAGCTGTTCTTTATATTCTATAAGATGGCGTTATTAGTTTTCAAATTGGACGTGTCGTTCTTTATATATCAACCTCAATTTTAGTCATCACCCTGTATAAAAAAGACATAAAGTAAAGTCACATGCATTACACTTATTGGTCCAAGAGACGGTCTACCCAATGAACTGAACACGAAAAGACTGGATCGAATTTTGATGAAAAAATTAAAATTCAAGTAATTTTTTAACTATTTTACAACCGCGGCGGTCGCTCAGAGGTGAGTTACTAGCCATTCGACCTTGGCGACCCGGGTTCGATTCCCGGAGTGGGCATACGTACAATAAAAAAAGTATGTCCGAAATTTTAGGTTTAAAAATGCAGGGAAGAGTATAAAATGTATCATCTCCCAACCCACCCCATTCACGCCGATAACCAGGCCGGATGAGATCGGACATCTCGTGGGGTGCGAAAGAAGGTACACACTCCCCAATCGGTAGGTCATACAGGCAAGAAACCAAGGGGTGTTAGCCCTTGGAGGGTTTCGCATGAGTGAGGATCGTGGTTCGAAACCCACGTTAAGCTGTAGGTCCCCTCGGAAATGGTCCTGGCAGCGAACGAAGAGGAAAAAAGCCTAATTTGAAAGAATGGCAAGAAATGACAACAACTAGGTATTTCATAATTATAGGACGCAGTATATTAACTTCTATTTATTGTTATATAAATTATGTTTGGAATTTAACCAGAAACTTAATAAATCGGGCAACATTAATAACTGCCTTATACAGGGTGTTCCAAGTTAAGTGCGCACTATTGCTAACTCTTTTATTATTATAGATACAAAGTCGGTTAAATTAGCAAAGTAGTAACATTTTTTCTGCTGATTAAGTTTAATCGGAAATGCTGTATTCAATTGTTTTTTGTTTTTACTATCTTAATCAGCAGAAAAAATGTTACTACTTTGCTAATTTAATCGACTTTGTATCTATAATAATAAAAGAGTTAGCAATGGTGCGCACTTAACTTGGAACACCCTGTATAGGAACATCGCCTAAGGAATCTTTTTAGAGAAATGCCTCAATTGTCCCCATTATAGATGTAGTTATTGTCGAGAATCCACACATAACTTCATCCACATATTTTCTCATTCAGTTATAATTCACCCAAATAAAGGTAAATTCCTATTCCATTATATCTAATTATTTTGTCGATTTTCTACCGGCGAACAAATTAATTACCAGCGTAACTGGGGACCAGCTGTTAATTCGTTTTACAGGAATGAATTTCCGTTGCTTCGTACATTGTTCATAATGAGTACAAAGCAACAACTTAGACTAAAAAAACAAAATAAAACGACAAAGGTTCGTTATTTAAGGTAGTAATTATAAATTGTTTAGCATTTATTTTTAATTTTAATTTTCCTCGCAAGAATAAAAGTATTTTAAATGGGGAGAAATAATACTCTAAGTCAACCTTCACTGAGATATATTCAATAAGAAATCGTTATTTTACTCTACATGTTTCGAACGTATAAACGTTCATCTTCAGGAGAAGTATAGTTTATATTCAGATAAAAATAGGAAATTGTGATTGACACCCTCATAGAGCTTTTGAGGAAGTTAGATTATTGGAGAAAGTGATGGAGAACTTCCATGGAAGTCGGGGAGAAAAATACTACCAGGTTCTATAGATAAATATGGGAGAATGATTGATAAATGGCATTTTAAAGTGCCGAAATGAGAAACGTTATGTGAGAATAATATTGAAAACTGAACAGCGACTTCAGTGGTGGAGTATATTGTTGAAAAGTTATTGTTAAACGGTGAAAATGAAAATTATGTTTGTTGGTAGGACAGATGTACTATTGTTGTCGTAACATGTATGTATATATGAACTGCCCACTAAGCAAAAAAACGTACCAGGTTCGGCCCTATTTTGTTTTCATGTTTCATTGTAACGTTATGCAAAATGGCACAGTTACGGCGCCTCTTACCGAATAGAATCGTTATATGTCCTCAAACATAACAAAAGCCTAGTTACGTTTATTTATAAACGTTTACGTTTCGAAACTATAACGGACTGGATATGTTTTTTGACACATTTATTTTACAGCCTTGTCTTCGTGTTATAATTACGTTATTTATTTACCAGCCCGGTTTCGGACTTTTAATGGACCTGTTTCGTACCTTGCTATGTTACTAAAACAGTTATTGCAACGTAACAGTTGCATTAGATCGTTTCATTTAAGTTACTTTTAAATAACATAGCAAAGCCTAAGTTGAGCGTATCTTTTAAAAATTTAACTCAGTTCAGCAAAGTGATATTTGCTGAGTTGCGTTAATTATTTAAAAGGAACACTCTACTTAGCCCATTAGTAATGAAATATAAGTTTTCAAACAGATCAAAAGGAGTACTACTGATTGATAGATCTTTCAATAAAAGGCGGGCGTTTTTGTTGAAAAAGTCTTTAATGCGATGGGATTGGTTGACATTTTTCTTTTAATTAAAAAAATATATAAAATAACATAAAAAAACAAAAGAGAAGTTATCAATAAGTATGTATATTGGTGTCCTGGTTCTTGTCTCTGAATCTACGGAAAAAACAGTATTTTAAAATTAAATAAATTAATATTTGGTTTATTGTTAGATTGTTAATTTTGTTAATTGTTGTCTGTCAAAGTAAACTTATAATATCATTTATTGTTTAAGAGACAAAATAATTTTAAACAAAGGGTGCTAAATAATCATACGAAATAAAGAAAAAAATCGTATATACAATATCGTACTTTTACCAATTCTGCCTCCTTTCTTTTTAGTCTTTGGTTGGAACGGCGAAACCACTCCATAGTTGTGGTTTAAACGTCTTTGTCCCTTAAATCTGTAACGCTTTTTGGTCATTGTATCTACAAACAAACAAAATGGTTATTGTCTTCAGTTATTAATTAAATTGCAATATTAAAAAGGGCCGGGGTAATAAAGTAATCGAACCTATTCATAATGTTGCAATCCTTTATTGTAATATTGTTTTTTTGCCCAGTCCATGTCCATTTATTTGCAAATACATCTGCCAGAATTTCTTGTAAAAAGTTGACTCCACTTGTAGAAACTCATAAAACTAAAATATAAAATGAAGAATTAGGTATAATGGTTCTTATAACAAAAATGATAGTTTAATAATATAGAAGTTGAAAAGTATTACTATAAAAACAGACATTTACTTTGGGCAAATCCGCACTCATATTTACGTTTTCTGGAGTAGCGTGCAAGTGATTTATTAAATGTTATAAGTTTGTTGTTCAGATTCGTTACCTTTAGGGACGAGTTAAACGTTATTTCATCGAACGACTTAGTTCTGAATCTGCAACGTTTATCATAGAACGTATTAGAAACGTACACCGAATAATGTTTTCGAAACGTAGACTTATTAACGTTTCAACACAGATACATGAATTTTCCGGCACAGAAACGTAATTTTTGTAACGATACTGGTACATAATTAAAATTACGTTTCGAAAACAGTAATTGTGCATAACGTTTGAAAAAGTAGTTACGAGCATGACACGAGAACGTTAAAAAGAAAACGTTTTCTAGGTTTCCTTTTAAAAACGTTACGAAACGTACCAAGTATGTTTCTTGCTTAGTGGGTGTATTGTTAGGGACATCTTAGGATTTGGTTCCCAGAAGTGGTATATCGTATTGTGTGCCCCTTGGGACTCCGCGGTCCGGTTCTTGTCCTATGAATGTTTTTTCTGAACCCTTTCTGCAAGTTTGTCGGCTTGTTCATTTCCTGTAATAGCTTCGTGTCCTGGTGTGTACTCAGTTAAAGGCACATTAGCTATACAAGCAGGTCTCCTACACTTAAATGGGGGATTCAATCGGAACCTGCGGAGAAGTGGAAGAAATGGAGGAGATACTACTTGTAAGTGCTTTAGCAACAGTTCGTCAGGTCACGAACATGACCGACTTTATTCTCACATGTGAAACGTTATATTGGGATTTAGGTAAATGGCTTAAACTGCCGTGCCATTTTATTACAATATACAGATTATTTTCATGATAGTCTATTTCAGAAAGGTGTAGAGTAATAAAAACTCATTAGGTATGCAAAGGGACTACAGAGTGACCCAACGAATATTTAGGCCACTTTCATAATTTCATAATTTGGCATTGATTTCATTCAACATTTTTTCTTTTCATCAAGTGCAGATAGTACCACCCTGGTTTGGGTCAATTTTAAATTTTTATTTTTTATTTTTTTTATTTTACGTCGACCTATTTCCGCAGCGAGGCCAATCACCGACGCCAGGGAATTTGTCACACACTATCTGGTAATTTTGCCCAATCCCTCTTTGTTGAAGGTAGAGACAAAGTCGTGCATTATGTACATAGTATTAGGTACACTTATTTTTTATTAAACATTATAAGAAAATACAAAACACAAAAAATACTTTATACAGAAATTAAATTATAAAAATATCATAGTATTCTTCGTCAAGGAACTGTCATCTTCTCTTGACATTATAATTAACGGGTCGACGGTCCGATCGATCAGGTGTGGAAAATCCCATATTTTCTCCTCCTCTTTGATGACATGATGTACTGCTTTTCGCCAGTTCTCTGGTATTACTTCCTTAATAGCTTGATCAAACTAGCTTAACGTCTTTCACTTTGAATGTCGTGTTTTGTCTTACTACAAATCCTTTCACTTGCGCCCATATAAGTTCTATAGGATGTAGTTCGCAATGATCTGGCGGTATGCGCAGCACAGTTACACTATGTTTTTCAGCTATATCTTCCACGGCATATTTCATAAAACGATATTTGTGTAAATTTGCTATAGCTAACAGTTTCTTCTTTATCAAATTATCTTCAAAAACAATACTTTTGGTGGTTAACCAGTTGATCTGTGCATCGTGAATGATAGCTTGCGTTATCCATAGCTACTACTGACTCAGCTGAAAGATATGTTATCATTTCACCAAAATAGTCCTCAAAAAGTCAAAGTCAAAGTCAAAGTCAAAGTTTTATTTGCTACTTACACAAAAGGTTTATAGCACGTCACAAAAAAAAATATATAAATAAATATAATCATACATTTAGGGTAAAATAACATTACTTATAATAGAATACAAACAAATTATGCACAAATACATATATAAAAAATAATGATTAGAGATGGAGAGACATAACTGGCAAAACCACACCAATGCACAGCTTTCAGGTAAACGCCTACCAGGAAGCCACAAGGTACTCATTCAAAGAGTAAAAGCAGTGACTCAGCAAATGTTGTTTTACATATTTTTTGAATCGGATATCATCGAGGGCTCGGTACCGTCTCGGGATCTTATTATATAAATTATAATTAAGAGAGTTGTTTTTTGATTTACTTAGTCTGAATCTGTGCGGGATTATCTTGTCTGAGCCTCGAGTGTTGTAGCTATGAACATCTGAATGCCTAGTGAGTTCATCCCTACGCGAGTGTAACTCTAATACCGTTTGAAAGATATAAATACTAGGGAGCGGCATTATACCAAATTTTTTGAAAATGGGCTGACAGTGTTCTCTATTGCCAACGTTAGCCATAAGTCTTACAGCTCTTTTTTGTAGTCGAAAAATTTGTAATGCGTTTGTAGAGTTTCCCCACAGTACAGCACCATACGCAATGCGGGAATGAAAAAGACCGAAGTAAAGTGATTTTAAAACGTCAAATGTTACACATTTACGCAAATTTCTAAGAGGGAATAGCGTACTCGACAGTCTTCGTTCCAATTCAGTTATGTGGGCCACCCAAGACAAAGAACTATCTATAGTGATCCCCAACAACTTACATGTCTTGTTTTTAATTAACATTCGATTGCCAGCAACAACAAGCTCTTGAGTCTTATTTTTATTAAGCTGTAAGAAATTGGAAGAAAACCACTCCTCCGCGTCCTCCAGAAGCAGTTGTGAAGCTAACTCTAAATATTCCAGACTAGAAGCCGAAGTAATAAAAGAAGTGTCATCTGCATATACAGTCAAGTGACAAGTTCGTTGCATATAATAACACAGATCATTAATGTAAATGATAAATAGAAGGGGTCCAAGGACGGATCCCTGCGGTACTTCATAACTAACATTACCAAACTCAGATCTGACACCGTCAATTTCCACAAACTGCTGCCTGCCAGACAAATAAGATTTAATAAGGTCCAAGGGAATACCTCTTATGCCATAGTGGCTTAGTTTTTTTAGAAGGAGTTTATGACAGACACAGTCGAAAGCCTTCGTTAGATCACACAATGTTATTGATGATAGTTTTCCAGCCTCCAAGCCCTCGACCATGTCATTCACAACCTCCAAGACGGCTCCCAGTGTCGATCTATTGGCTCTGAACCCGTACTGAGAAGAGTGAAATAAACCATTAGTTTCAAAAAAGTTATAAAGCCGTTTCTTAAGCAAAGTTTCATAAACTTTGGAAAATATGACTATTATAGCTATAGGTCGGTAATTTTCTACCAGGTCGGAGTTACCTTTTTTGAATAGTGGTGTAATTTTAGCTATTTTAAAAACTTCTGGATAAATCCCTGTTGAAAAACTTTCATTTATTAAAGTGGTCAATGGTTCAGCTACGTAGTCGATGGTTTCTTTAAGCAGTTTATCATTTATGTGGAAAGCATCTAGAACAGAGGATTTTTTAAGACTTTCTATTGATAATTTAATTTCTTTTGAGCATACTGGATGCAAAAAAAAGGAACAATTAACAGGTGGTACATATTTTAAGAAATCACTAGCCTCAGCGGAACTGGATGGAATGTTCTTAATTATGTTATCGGCCACCGAGTTAAAATAACGATTAAACTCATTGGGATTAATTATGTTGTTTTGTTTAACTATTTTTTTTCGATTGCATTCAAAATTTATAATCTTCCAACAATCCTTGGACTTGTTTTTTGAATTTATTATATAATTATTATAAGCTTGTTTTTTATGAAAAACTATAGAATTTCTGTAGTCAATCTTCAATTTATTGTATGTAGACCAATTTTCAGGATCATTTTTAATATGACATATCATTTTTACAGTTGATAATATTTTTCGTTTATTAGCCAAATCCTGATTAAACCATTGCACAGGGGGTTTATTTTCTGGCTTGCATTTTCTTATGGGAAAACATTGCTCCGCTGCGGCTCGGTAAGTCTCAACCAGCCAAAAACATTCGAATTCATGTCCTCGTGGTAATCTCCCGCATTGAACAACTGAAAGGTTAGCAAACCTTCTTTTAAAAATCCCTCTTCGCTTCCATGTGCGCCTATGGCCGACACTGAAATTGAGCCGAACTGGACGGAATTTCCCATTTTATTACTCTACACCTTTCTGAAATAGACTATAAAATCACTTTAAATAGAGTCACAATATACAAAAAGCTCATATTAAATAATGCATGCTAAAACAATCTACGTTTTTATAGCTGATCGTTATAATTGAATAATGAACGAAGGCCACTAGAAAAGGTAGGCAACCATCAGATCGAAAATATAACATGCGACGTTGTCACGTTGACAAACTTAAAAACTAATATTAGTTTTGCCATAAGAATAATAATATTGCTTTTAAAATATTAACATGGAATCGAACTAAGGTTTTTAATTTTTTTTACATGTCGATATCGTTGGGTGCCTGGAATCGTCTATTTTACACACCGGTAGTTACGGTCCTGACCACAATATACAAGTCCAATTAATGATAATACATTTCCCATTAAAACCAAACACTTTTATACAACTTTAATTTTAGTTTACTCTAAAAGCCCTATTTGCTTATGTGACTAGCGATTGGCTAACATTCCAAGCGCCCATTTAAAATTTTAATGCGACTTTTTGTGTTTTAGGAACGCTACCGAGCACGGAACTTGGATATCAGCTTAACGACACAAGTGCAGAGGTAAGTTTTATTCAACCGGAAAATTCGTTTTTATTAGCATTTCTTGCATTTTTGGGCGGAATAAATTTTAATATTGCATGGTATCAACCAGACTCACTTTATCTTCCTCTCTTTAGTAGTAAGTAATAATTTTAAAACGTAATGTAGAAAAATGGATCGTCCGTCACCACTTATGTAATCATAGTAGATATCGTTTACAACAAAGTTAAAGTAACCGACGCACAGTGCAGCGACTCGTGGACAAAAATGTAAATATTGAGCTATTATTATAGGTGTAAATACCAGCTATAGTCTATTTCAGAAAGGTGCAGAGTAATAAAATGGAAAATTCCGTCCAGTTCGGCTCAATTTCGGTGTCGGCCATAGGCGCACGTAAATTTTGTGCATTCAATTAATTATGATAACTAACCAAAAATTTTATAGCATTAAGTTAACGGGTTTTAAGATAAAATAGTATTGTTTGTAATTATACAATTTCAAGTAATGCGTAGGGGAGAGGAAGGCAAGAGTGAACACTTAAAATTTAAAACTTTTTTTTATTATTAGGCAGAACTTGAAATAAACTTTCTTAGAATAGAACAATCTTTGGTAAACCAGTAACACAAAAATATATGTATAACTTCTTTAAACTATAAAATAATATTAATACAAAAATATTTTGAAAACTCCAAAAGTTTACTCTTGCCCCTCTGGTATGAGGCAAGAGCAAACAACAAGAAAGATAGTAGGTAGGACGAGAAAATCACAAGTAAAAACGTCATCAAAAGGTTCAAGGTCTGTAGGTACAGTCTTCATGTGACCATAAACCACAGTTGACACATCGAATCCATTTCTCATTTGACTGACTATATTTAACGCTACAATAAATATATTCGCAATAATCCTCTTTATCAGTTATTTTTATTTTCTTCACTACTTTCTTTTTTGTTTTAATATCAGATACACCAGCTGCTTCTCCATTACATACATTTATTTCATCCTTTGTCCCACTTTATTGTTTGTTTGTTAACCATTTTATTTTTTGGTTTTAAACCCGACCCACCCTCTTCTTCATCACATAATTTTCAAGGGGCAAGCAAGAGTAAACACATGTGTTCACTCTTGCCCCAATAAACAAAATTTGTTAATAAGCCAGCTTTTTTAACAACAGGAATTGATAGGTTAGATTTTAAAGATTTTGAAAAAAAATGGTAAGAAGTAAAAATGAACTACTACAAGCGATTAAACGATCTAAATTATCTTTTTATTGTTACATCGTATATTATTAAAAATAAATTTACCTTATTTTCGACATAGTTTTTGAGGAAATTCAAACCAAATATGCACAGAGAACTAAAAGCACATGGTTTACACTACTGTGATCATTGGCAGCGAAAAAATTATTAATTAGAAATGTTATTGCACTGTCTACTCTTGCCCACCTGTTTACTCTTGCCCCCCTCTCTCCTAATTCCATTCTGGAGATTATCACGAGAACATTAATTCGAAAATGTTTTGAGGACTATTTTGGAGAAATGATAAAATATCTTTTACGACGCACAGAGAACACTCCAACTTCATCTTGGAGAAAACAATAAATTATCGACTGGTTAACCACCAACAGTATTGAATTTGAAGATAATTTGATAAAGAAGGAACTATTAGCTGATTAGATGAAAATAAAGAATTTTGCAATGAAATCAATGCCAAATTATGAAAGTGGCTTAAATATTCGTTGGGTCACTCTGTAGTCCCTTTGCATACCTAATGAGCTTTTATTACTCCACACCTTTCTGGAATAGACTATAGGTACATATATTATTAAATTCGTTCTTGCCTCCGAATTAAGTGCTCGCGTTCAAAATGCTATTTTTTTGAAAAAAGAAGGTATCTCTTTGTGTTTCTAAAGAGTTAACAGCTTCAGCTATTATTAGTTTAAGTGGTTCAATTAAGGGCCTAAAGGAGTTTGCAGATTGTTCCAAAGAAGCTTAAAATAAAAAAATTGGAAAAAGTTTTAGTAGCAGGGAACTAAGATGGTGGTAATTTCGCTGGTCTATCAACATCCAAAGATTCATTAGTGGTGAAGAAAAACTTACCTGTGTATCAACTATTGTTTATTTGAATCGAGATTCATCAGAATGCATGTATAACGTGTTAATATTGTACTTATAGTGATACATTTCCTGGTTTGAACAGGCATAACTACTTATTTTGATATATTGGTATTGGCATTTTGACAAATGACTTCAATATATATGTGCAAGCTTCCCGAGTGGCAGAATTTGACTCTTACATACTGTGTTTTTAAAAAATATTATAGTCTATTTTGGAAAGATGTAAAGTAATAAAAGCTTATTAGGTATGCAAAGGAACTACAGAGTGACCCAACGAATATTTAAGCCACTTTCATAATTTGACATTGATTTCATTGCAAAATTGTTTATTTTCATCAAGAGCAGGTAATACCACCCGGATTTGGGTCAATTTATGGGTTTTGCCTATTATTGTTTTCCATTTACAAATACTGAAAATGGTGTGACATAGGCGTGCATTATTTAAATAGTAGATATTAGATACACTTATTTTATATTACATTATAAAAAAAACATTATACAGAAATTAAATTATAAAAAATCATAATATTCTTCGTCATCTAAGGAACTGTCACTGCTGTTCTCTTGACATTATAATTAACGGGTCGACGGTCCGATCAATCAGGTGGTCAAGATCCCACATTTTCTCCTCGTCTTTAATGACATAATGGACTGCTTTTCGTCAGTTCTCTGGTGTCACTTCCTTAATGGCTTGATCAAACTGTAGCTTAACGTCTTTCATTTGGAATGTCGTGTTGTGTCTTGCTACAAATCCTTTCACTTGCGCCCATATAAGTTCTATAGGATGTAGTTCGCAATGATATGGCGGTGTGCGCGGTGTACACTATGTTGTTCAACTATATCTTCCAGGGCACATTTCATAAAACGATGTTTGTGTAAATTTGCTATAGCTAATAGTTCCTTTCTCATAAAATTATCTTCTTTTTTTCTTTGGTTAGTTATTATAAATAATTTAATGCATTAAATTTACCTAAGTCTATGGCCGACACCCAAATTGGGCCGAACTGGACGGAATCTCCAATTTTATTACTCTACACCTTTCTGAAATAGACTATTTATTTAGAATTTTCACTGTTTAAAATCGTATATTTTAATATATACAGTATCTTATTTCATACCTACTTTTAGTCAAATAGATTTTTGAAAGCTGTTACTAAATATAATACATAACATTGCAAAACTTGAATTTAGACTTTATAACTATTAATATAACGAGATTATTATGCGATTTATAATAGTCGAGGACATTACTAGGTGACGAGGCAACAGCCGAGTCACCCGCAATGTCCGAGACGGTGTTAAATCGCTAATAATCGAGTTGTATTCAAAGCTTTATCGTATCATTGACAACGAAGATGCGAAAATAAAAACAAGGTTTTATGTCATTTCATTTTGGCATTTCAAAAAGTCATCATTAAAATCATGCAAGATTTTGATATTCCTGACGATATATTAGCTGCAGCCAACATTATAAGGTTGAACTTGCTTCCGGACAAATCTAAAATCCATTAATTAAAAAGAATATCGACAGTTTTGTGAGTGGCGAAACAAAGTACATGTTCAAGGTGCAGAAGAAACGGTATTGCTGGCGTATTTCGCAAAACTCTCTGAGGAATACTCTGCTTCATCCTTATGGCCGAAATATTCCATGTTACGAGCGACTTTAGAACTGAAGGAAAGAGTGGAAATCGACAAATACGGCGCCCTAATACGTTTCATCAAGAAGAAAAATGTTGGATATAGAGCAAAAAAAATCAAAAGTATTTACAAGAGAACAAGTCAACGAATTTGTGTGTTCTGCCTCAGACGAGAAGTTTTTAATGATAAAAGTCTTCAGAGGGCATACCTAAGATCGTGGATGGTAAAGACAAACGTGTATCCATCAAATTTGAAAACTGTCAAAATATTGTTTTACATGTTCATGAAAAATAGTTCTAATATTATTTGGTATCTAACGTATTATGCTTTCGTAACTAACGTATTAAATTATGGTAACTAATGTATTATGAGTTACTTAGGTGTTATGTAGGTTTTAGTACGTTTATGATGTTAATAATTATTAATAAAGATATCATATAAAAATGACTTAATCTTCAATGATACGATAAAATTATTATTGTTATTGTTATTAATAACAATAACGAAGAAAATAAATACCATATAACAATAATTATTATTTCATACTCATTTTGAAGCAGGTAAAGGTTAATATTCAAATATTTAATCCTGATATATGAATCTAGGTATTAAATTTTTATCCAATATATCTCCTGCTTACGTCGGTCGCTAGCAGGAATTTTTAATATTTGTTTGGCAAACGGGGCAACTTTTTTCTATTTTGCATTACGTTTTGCTTTTGTTTTTCGCTTATGCACACGATATGGAAAATTAATGGGTTTATTTTTCCTATACCAGTAATATAAAGGTTAAAAGTATTTGCAATTTTAAAGAGTGGAGGCTTATTTTTACTCGATTTAATAACAGTTCTCTATTGAAAAATACAGTATTTTTATTTACCTTTTATTAAACGGCTTCTGTAGAATGCAGCTTTACAGACGCCATGAGAACAGGGACGGATTCAGAAAGCAAGCACATATACAGGGTGAGTCAACGATAGAGTAAAGTTCATTTTCGCATTTATTTTAAGAATTAGATAAAAATTCGAAACAGAAAAGTTGTCGAGACCATTGAGGTGCATATTATAAAATTATGCTGCAGTATACGAGATGGCTAAAAAAAACCGTGGCGAATTTAATTGTTTTTTTTTAATGGAATACTTTAAATTTATTTTCTGATGTCTCACAAAATTCTACGCTTATTTAGATAGATAAATAGATAAATAGAAACGTCTTTATTTTTGACTCGGCGAAGGTCAGCTTGCTGTTTGCTTAACCGAGCATGTATGATAAATTTACAAAAGTTAAGTTTTACAAAATGAGACAAAATTGCTAAGTAAGTTATATTAAGTACCTAATCTAGTTAAGGTAGAAACTTAAATATTGGCAACTTAAACTAATGACATATTCACATAATATTGATCTTATACATATTCAAGCATAATTACCCAGCAAAAAACTGCGATAATTGGTCCTATAGGAGTTTAAACTTAGGTTGACAAATTTGGTACAAATATCAGTATTAAAGATTTTAGGAGCTATATAAGAAAAACTGCGTTGAAAGAGGGCAGTTCGATGTTTCGGTACGTTTAAAAGACCATTATAACGGGTTGTACGATTGTGTGTAGAATGCCGGAAATGAAGCTTTTCACGTAGGTATTGGGGTACACCACTCACAAGCAGACGATACAAAAACAAGAAAAATGTAGTCTTTGTCGATCGACCATTTTAAGCCATTTTAACTCAGGCAATTTATAGCTAACATGTTCTCTTGCACGCAGTCCATAAACAAAGCGAATGCAAGAGTTCTGAACTTTTTGAAGTCTAGTCTTACACTGCAAATCCAAACAGGGGCCGTACACGAAGTTACAATAGTTAGCGTGAGATAAAACAAGAGTTTCACACAGTTCCTTTTTTAATTGAGGTCGTAAGATGTGTTTATTTTTGTATAAGTTTCTGAGTGAAAAATACGATTTTTGAATAACTGTACCTACCTGACTTCTAAACCGAAGCTTGCTATCAAAAATACGATTATTTGGTACCTAAATGTCATATGTCTAAATTCAATAGCTTTTGAGTTATTGATGTTTAAAATATGGCATTTTCAGACTTTGACAGGCGGTAACATTGGAACGGTTCATCTTAGAGAAAAATGGGTTTCACCTCCTTGTAGGGTAAAAATAAGGACATTATGGTAGAATTACCAAATTCATTATTTTACCTTTTATTATAAAATAACAAATTGCTTAATATTATTGTTATCATAACAAGGTTAAGCCAGGGGTTATTACTCATTGCCAGACGTGATGTTGTAATCACTCTTATATACTTATAATCATAATCATAATATTTCTTCTAACCAAAGGTTATTATCATAGTTCAAGGTCAGTACGTAGTATACATAAGATTGATTGTAAAATAGTCGATTAGGTTAGATAAGGATGTGTGTGAAGAAAGCAACGAAAATTAGCGGCAACGGTTTTTTACCGTAAAACCTAGCCACGAATTTAGCGTTAAATTGTCAATTGCGCCTGCATATTCGGCAACGATTTATAACAGCAACGAAAATGGTTACATTTCCCTGTAGCCACGAATTTCTTAATCAGTTGGAAAAAGTGTAAATGTGGCCACGGTAGTTTAAATATTAACATCTTGTAACTTTAAATAATTAGCAACGAATCTTAACTTTATTATCCATGACATTATTAAATTAATTAATTAATTAAACACACCTATTTTTTTTATAAAGCTTAGCTTAACTCCTTACTATACTTCTAGTTATATGACATATTTCAAAAGATTCCGCTTATAAATTGGAAAAAAGTTGCAATTACGACCGAAATAAAAGTTTAGACGCCGCCATATTTTGAGGGATGTTAGGCTATACCTATAGCTTACGTATCCACTATATGACATATTCCAGAAAATGCCGGGGACTTTGTAAACAATTAATAACTCCGAGATTCCGCTTATAAATTGGAAAAAAATTGCCGAAATAAAAGTTTAGACAATTTATAAGCGGAATCTCGGAGTTATTAATTCTTAGTCCCCGACATTTTCTGGAATATGTCATATAGTGGATACGTAAGCTATAGGTATAGTCTAACATCCCTCAAAATATGGTGGCGTCTAAACTTTTATTTCGGATGTAAATGCAATTTATTTCCAATTTATAAGCGGAATCTTGAAATTATTAATTTTTTACAAAGTCCCCGACATTTTCTGGAATATGTCGTATAATGGATACGGAAGCTATAGGTATAGTCTAACATCCCTTAAAATCTGGTGGCGTCTAAACTTTTATTTCGGATATAAATACAATTTTTTTCCAATTGATAAGCATATAGTAAGGATTTAAGCTAAGCTTTATAAAAAAAATAGGTGTGTTTAATTAATTAATTAATTTAATAATTTCATTGATAGTAAAGTTAAGATTCGTTGCTAATTATTTAAAGTTACAAGATGTTAATATTTAAACTACCGAGGCCACATTTAAACTTTTTCCAACTGATTAAGAAATTCGTGGCTACAGGGAGATGTAACCATTTTCGTTGCTGTGATAAATCGTTGCCAAATATGCAGGCGCAATTGACAATTTAACGCTAAATTCGTGGCTAGGTTTTACGGTAAAAAACCGTTGCCGCTAATTTTCGTTGCTTTCTTCACACACATAGATAAGGTTCCATTATAGATTGTTATAATGTAACTACAAGTAACAAATATACCCTTTTGATACCTAACCAGTATAACACGTATTTTACTTCATCGAACCAAGTAGTTACCGTACATCCTTATCTTAGTTTTTTATTCTCTATCCAAAGAAACCAAATTCTACTACTACTTCTACTACTACTACTACTACTACTACTACTACTACTACTACTACTATACCTACCTAGTATAAATAGACCTGTAGTTACCATACATATTTAGTATGCACCTGAAGACAACTGGAGATGCTTACCAGTTGAAAAGTAGTGATTTAAAACATATAAAGATAATGCAAGTCCAAAACTCTACTGCCGTTTACACCAGTAAGATGTTTCACGGAGCGACATCTGTGTCGTTGTTAGACACTCTTGAGCATACCAGCACCTCTAACAAATTTATAAAAATAAGCTTAATGTTAAGAGGAAATCATTACTATATGTACTGTCAGTGGCGGCTCGTCATGTGAAGTAGGTGAAGGGGCTCTCCACCAAAAAAAAAAAAAAATCAAGAGGAAAGTTTTTGACAATATTAAATATTAATTTACCAACACAGCTACCATTTTAGCCCTTAAAAAATAATTATGCTTGAATTAATAATATCAATTTAATCCGAATGTAGCTACGCATAATAGGGCCACGATTAACCCCGATGGACAATAATTATAAACACTCGTGCACTTTGGCGCGCCCCAGCCGACCGTGTCCGTTAGCTCAAAGCAAGTGAAGATCCAACGCCCAACATGTCTTTGATATTCACCGTTGGTATGGTTACATGACGTCAGTCACGCAAATAGCATGTAACAATTTGCATTATGATGAAGGGCAATTTAAAAATAGATCAGTCGTATGCACCATTGTTTTAGCATTGGTTCGCCTAACCTTAAGGTATTTATTTTAAGGCTGCGTGAAACTTACAGTTATAGATATCGTTTTTACTTAATTTACTGTGTGATTAAAAAGTTTTGTTTTTATTATTCAGTTAATTCAGTAGTGTACGTACCTACTTAGTTGTGTGTTTTAAAAATGAACCCAATTAATGACATAGTTTGTCATTTGTTGGAAACTCCATTCACTAGCCGCCAATGTGTAGTGTTGAATAGCGTGAATAACTCTGTAGAATTCATTAATAAGTATATTTATTACACATTTTTTTCATTTATTATTAGATCATTTAGTTTTATTTTCGTATAAAAAGATTAGTTCGATTGAATCGAAAATCATAAAAACAAAAATATCATATTGGTTTCAGCAATAGGCTGCGAATTTCGCAGCTGAATTGTATGATTGACTTCATATCAAGATATTTAAGGAAGAGGAAAAAATAAAACAGCAAATTTAGTGTGAAAATTCGGTTCGAGTTGCAATAAAACCGATACGAACAAATAAAAATCTTTCATTTTGTTCTTTTGCGAGCTTTTCGGCTGCCTTTATTTTAACAGAATATAAAACAAAATGAACTTGTAAGTATTTCTTTAACATTTTGCACCAAAATTGAAAAAAAAACTTTTCATAGACAATTTTCTTTTTCATTACGGTTCTCTCAGAAAGAAACGCAAACATAAATATATTTTAAAAAATGTGTAAAGTTAAAGGATGGTGATTAATTTTTTTTCCAAAAATTCTTTAATTATTTATAGACTGATGGTTAATATTATATGAGTAATTTTATTATTAACGATCTAATGCGAAATACAAGTTAAAGTAAATTATTCAGTTCTAATCTTATTTTAGTATTGTTTTGTGTCATACGTAGGTACTTAAATTGATTTATCCAAATTATTAAATATATTATGTGGATACTCCAGTGGGTATCTTTTACCTGTTTGTATCCTCGTTGACACCAATAAATAAAATAAATAAATAAAAATTAAATTTAAAATATTACAAGTAAATATTATTATATTTCGTATCCTCGTCCAAATAGATATTACACCGGTAGTATCACTATTATACCTTATCGAGCACATCTCTAAAACCTGAGTCATAGTTCTTTGTTATCTCAGCCATACCCGGCCCGGCCTAGTCATAACATTATTGTGCTTTATCGAGTCAACAGTTGAATTTTAGTTAAAATTTCGTTAAAAATGCCGAGAGGAAATAAAAGAAAACGTTATTATAGTAGTGGTAGTAGTAGTGAGGAAAGTGATAGTTTAGAAAAGAGGAGAAAACGTTTGCTGCGGAAATTGGATCGTTTGTAGGTACAACGGCAAGAAAAGGCACGTTTACGGGAAAGTTCTAGCAGTG
Organism: Polydrusus cervinus; assembly: GCA_935413205.1. Classification (NCBI taxonomy): domain Eukaryota; kingdom Metazoa; phylum Arthropoda; class Insecta; order Coleoptera; family Curculionidae; genus Polydrusus; species Polydrusus cervinus. The sequence goes on from OW284510.1 coordinate 17,772,223, forward strand.
AAGAAAAACGTGAGTAAAAAAGCACGAAGTTAGTGCTTTTGCTGGGCTAAAATTGTTTAAGCCGATACTAAGTGAAAGAGACATAACTGTTAAGTCTCTGGAATTATATAATAGCTATAATTGTTAAAGCTATAGTGTTTTTTGCAGTGCCAAAATTGTTTAAGCAGATACTAAGGGAAAGAGACATAACTGTTAAGTCTCTGGAATTATATAAGAGCTATAAATGTTAACGCTATTTATCCGCCTTCCTTTTGAACATAGTAAGATTTTATTTATTAAATTTTTATTTTCTTCTTTCTTTTAAGGTGGTTCTTCTCATGCTACCTATAGTAATATACAAATACACGAGGTGCATGATGAAGACGTAAGGGTTGACAATAACCAACTTGCCAATGAGGAGGGGGCTAATAATCCACAGCTACAAGAAATAGATGATAACATTAGTAGATTTTTTGGTTCTGAACCAGTAGGTTCAGAGCCGATTTGGGGACCGGAAGTGGAACCAATTATGGCAGGCCATTGGAGTAAATATCTTGAATTAGGCATTGGGAAAGCCGAAAAAGAAGAATTACATAAAAAGTACCCTGTGCCAAAAAATATCCCGCATCTTAAAAGTCCTATATTGAACCCTGAAATTACAGCGTACTTAGAAGATGCGCAAAGAAAAGAAGATAAATATATGGGCACCATACAAGGACAAATAGGCAATGGTTTAACCGCATTGGCAGTTGCTTTAGACAAATTTCTCAAAGCTGATGATAATATGAAAGTAGGTGACCTTAAGCTTCAGGTACTGCCACATTTGGTGGATGCAGGAAAAATCCAGGCTGATGTGTTCCATATGCAATCCACGAACAGGAAATATAGGATCGAACCGCATGTAAATTCATCAGTGCCTTAAATAGGCTAAGCTTTACTAAAGGGAAGCTAGAAAAAAATTTAAATAAATAGGTAAACGATAGACAGAAAAATTTTACCATATTTTTCAATCCATGGGGCAAATCACACTACAGTAATGTACAGCCAACTTGTTGCTAAAACTTTCTTTAATTAAAGTCACAGAATAGTAGGAAGCATTATTTCAACCGCCAACCTAATTATAAGGTTTATAGCAATTAAAAATAAATTTTAATAGTAATAGTTCGTAATATCGGGACTGAGAAGGGTGTCATGGACCTCTGGGGGCGTAAAAAGGATAACTATTGCACACACGTGGCTCAGATTCCACGCTAAGCTGTAGGTCGCGTCTGGCTTGCATTAACCAGACGATATAATGGGCCTCATAGGCCGAAGTATACTGACTCTTCCGCCAACCCCAGCAAAAAATTAAAATAAAGTTTCTCCCATGCTGTTGTCATAAAATATTCTTATAGAGTACCATATTATGTTGTTATAATATGACGATATGTATTTGAGTTGACTACGATAACAATTTCATTTTCTGAAATTTAATGGATATAAGAACAAGAATTGTCGATATAACTATGTTTTGCTTCACGCTTCACAATATAAAAATACAATTTTCAGAGTGTGGCCAATACAGAGAAATAATTTTCATTTATTTAAAAATACTTTACGGCATTTTGTAAATTAATAAAACGGGCCAATTAAGACTTAATCTAAAATCATTTGGTGCTCATTTATAATATAATTACTTCTATTCCTTAAATTAGGTCCCTCTGCATTATTTAAGGGTCCCTAATAGGACCTGAACACTGATCCTCCATTTTGCTATTGATTTTTCGAAACCGAGAGGCCTTAAATAATAGAAAGTATTAATGGAAGTGTCCGCTAAAAGTCTAATTTTTGGAGGGTGTTACAAATACAAGACTCACCATTGGGAGCTGATAAACTGTAAGGGATAAGGCGAAGATGAAATTGGAAGAAGACTATGGGCAGTTTGGGCACTACTAAAAATTCGACTAGAGAGTACTCCCGAAAATATTTGGAAAAAACCGAAAATTCTCTTTTCTGTTTCTATTTTTTCCTAGCTTAATTTAAAGAAATGGTAATTGCCACTGTTTTTTCTATAAATAGTATATTGTATATTTAGTAGGAAAAGCTGAACATTCCCGGACGACCGTAAAGATTGTATGTCGAGGCGCAAGCCGAGACTGACACTACAAAGTCCGGGAATGTGGCTTTTTCTACGAGGTATACATACTATTTTTCCGTAAATCGAAAATTATTAAAAGGACATAACTTATTACAATTAACTTGTTAGAATTTTAAAATAAATATTATTAACTTTGTTCACAAATAAAGGATGCCATTAAATATTTGTGTTGTAACTATGGAAACACAGTAATATTGAATTGTCAAGCTTAACACATTTTAGTTTACAAGTAGCCGTACAGAAATAATATTTTCTTACATTACGATAATAAATATTTCCTAACATTTATTTTTCGTTGCCACGCAAAAGTGTAAGGAAATATTGACTTTTTCTTTCAGAAATGTTATCAAAGATGTTAATATTTCCCATCGATTTTCGGAAAAAGTCATTTTTTTAAAGTCGGTTAAAATAATTTTTTTTTTAAATATTTGAGAGTTAATTACAGAAATTAATAAACCTTGTGGGTCGGCAAAGTTGGGCGTAACAAAAAAGGGAACCCTCGTGTTTAGTTAGCAACTTGTCTAACAGAATTAATTATTAATGGTTAATAAACAGAACTTTACGGCAAGTTCTAGAACACCTTGAAACCTTCTAATGAATTGTTTAAAAGTTTAATTAGTGTGCAAGTCAGTATAATTACCTTTATGTTGTACATTATAACCAAAAATAATATAAAACAGTAGATTTGCAACACTTTACAAAAACTTTAATAAATATAATATTTTTTTGAAAAATAAAAATCTTTATATACAAACACTATTAAAAGTAGATTTTTTAACGCTTGTTTTCTGTTAGTGTCTAAAAAATCATTTTATGACACTAGTGTTAAAAATAAATAGAAGAATATTTTTAACTTCTATTATTAACATGTATTTTTTTGTGTAAAATTTGAACAACTAGAAATATGAGTTTCTTCTGGAGTCCCACCGATCACGGTTTGTTGTCAATTGACGACGCTAGAGTAAGATTTTTCTAGTAAGTTTTCAATATAATGGGCTTTGTCGCTAAATTTTGATTTTGACCCTGTCGTATACAGCACGAAAAATTAAGTTTTAAATTCTTCAGTTATTTACTGAGAAAATAACTACACTAAATACACTCTTTCATAAAATCACGCGCAAGAACGTACTAACGTCACAACAAAATCGGCAAATGGGCAACTCTGGGCATACTTCATTCGACACGTTTGGACCACTAATCTCTCGAGACTGGTGTTCTATTTGTAATGTGTTCTGTTCTATTTAAGTTATCGGAACAAAGATGACAATATAATCGATCGCACGACTCTCAAATAAAATTGCTCGGTTAATAGGATGATATACATGCCTTCTCACCTCGTGTTTCTAAACTTGCAGCTTTCTCGCCGTGTTTTTAATTGTTTATAGAAAAGGTTTGTGATGCTCTAGGAAAATTTATATTATTGGGATATGTTTTCAATAGATTCTAGTTCAGGGTGTTAGTGCACCGTGTCTTTTAATAGTTCTTAGGTTCTCACCAGAGTCTGCCAGTAAAGTGGCCAATGACTGATGGAAACTTTTCAACAATTATGCTGAATTAGCAAGCATTTGACCAAAATTATTAATAAAGAGATTTTTACCACATTTATTATTCATATAATTTATTGCAGTTTTAATTAACTGCTGGCATCTTGTATTATTTCTTGTATTTATATCATACTTTATTTCCCATTAAAAACCAACCTTTTGCTTACTTGAACCGTTATATTATTCTTAATTTCTTTATTAATATACAAATACCATTAATATTGTTATATCAAAGTCCCTTATTCCCAATTTATCTCTAAACTTCCTTCTCTTGATTGATTTTTCTTACTTTTCCTTATATCCTATACTCATATTGTCAACTTGCTATTTCTCCAGGTATCCACCTCTACGCCTGATGGGTGCTATTTCCGTAACATGATTTATAAAAATTCCGTCCGATATCTGCTGGCCGAAGAGAATTACAGATAATTTCTATATAGTAATTCAGATAAAAAGGCTCAACTAAAATGAAAAGTTTTGAAGATAGAATGTTCACTATTGATGTAGTCTTTAAATTCTTGATTGGAAAATGGCACAGTTCTCCTCTGCGACAAGCATACTCTGAAAACTGGCGTAGTATATCATACCAGAAACTTAGTCTGCATAACAAGAAAATTTAGTTAAACTAACCTCAAGAGGAAGATTGGTAACGGGACAATACATTTTATTGCTAGGCCGATTACGGCATTGGTTCGTAGTCACATTTGTCATTAGCACACTAACTGCTTGTTAATTCAAAGGGTACATGTTTGTTGCCAATACTAATTTGTTTGTAAGGTCACCCACCCATATAAGGTCATGTTTTATTAACACAGTGTTAGATTGCATAGCACTAGCAGTACCAATATTTTACTATTGGTAATAAGCAATCACCTGCATACCAGTTTCAATCTGTTTCGTTCTCGTCCGTACAGGGTAGGTGTCTATACCTTTTAAACGATAGTCTTGATACTAAAAATTACTATATTATCAACCTTCTATGGTTGTATATAACTCTTAGCGCCATCTCTTGGAAGACCTGGTGTGTTTGGTTAAGATAAATATTTAAACTTGTTGTGGGAACTAGGTAAGCTAATCTGTTGATTGCAACATGCTAACTTGGTTGCCAATACTATAATACAGCTAAGAATAATATTTAGTTTTCAAAACTCAAGAATTTTGTATATATGTAATAGCTAAAATTGGTTTGGGAAACTAAATATTATTTATTGTTAGTTATACTCAAATTTATCTAGCAAGAAAACATTAGATTGAGCGACCTGCTGATTTTTTAAAGGGCACATACCTAATATAGTGGCTACTTTCATCGTGAGGTACTTATCATCTGAAGAATTTCTCAAGAACTGCTCAATTTAAAATCAAAGACGTCTTAAATTGATAGTCTTCTCTTTTTTTTTGACAAGTTACCTTAAAGAAGACGATTTTGTTCAATAATACAATAATTTACCCATTTGCGGCCAACTAAATAACGAATTCGATAAATTTCTCATGACCACTTTTATTAAAAATACTTTTTCTCCTTTTTCGAAAAAAAAAAAAAATGAAAAATCTTCCTCAAAGCTGTAGCGTAAGCAGTTTTTAATATATGACCGGTGTTCATCCATAATGTGACGCCCGGTATATTATCAACTTTTGTAAAAGTTCAAGCTCACTAACGAAGGCGAACCTTAAATTACATTTACCGGAAAATGCCAGGTCTGTTAAATAATTAAGTACAAAAGTTTTAAAATATCTGAATTTTTAATTTAAGCTATCAACGTTCTCTTTCTGTTGGTCCCTACTTTGTTAAGCCATTAACGGCTGGTACTTCAAGTCTTGCATGAATAACACCTTTGATATATAGTTAGGATTATTTTAATCAGACGTTTACAACATGTTACTTCTCGAGATTTATAGGTCTCGGGACCTCTTTTCACCTATAGATCAGTGATCTTGTTGGGTAAGCGATCAATCGCGGATCTAGAGCTTCGATTGGGGGACAAAGGTAGTTTTTGAAAACAAATTTTTATTTAATTTTCTATATAAAACAAAGAAAAAGCGCTGCAAGCAAATCACCGAAGGAGAAAATTTTCTTGGATGCCCGCTCAAAAAAATAGCTATTTACATACCAAGGGAGGTAAATAGTGCTTTTCCTCCCGCGGAGAGTTGATATAATTAATAATCCAATAATATCCAAGGAAGGAAACGCATTTTCCTCTAGTTTTTTCTACTAATATCAAATCAATAACATTTTTATATTTTTAAGAGATTCTTCTCTGATTTTAGAAAGTCTTGGAAGCAAATAATTTGGACTGATATTATTAGAATCACTAAATTTTGACTCTATCGTATAGAGCACGAAAAAATAAAATTTTCTACAGTTTCAGTTTTTAAATTCTTTGTTGATTTATTAAGAATATAATTAAACAAAATACGCTCTTTGATAAAAACACGCGGCAGAAAGTTTTCACGCGACGTCACAATAACACCGGCAAATGGGCAACCCGGGACAGCCTTCATTCGACACGCTCGAACCCATCTCCGACCTAACTAATCTCTTGAGACTGGTGTTCTATTTCTAATGTGTTCTTTTCTATTTAAGTTATCGGAACAAAGATAACAATACAGGGTGATTCCTAAGTTGATATTTCTTTTTTAGCTGTATATAGAAGGCATTAAAATAAACAACATTTTCAAATACCTTTTTTCAAAAAACTCAAAAATAAATTTCATTTATTACACTACGAATCAAATACGGTTCTGCCTAACTTGCCCGTTGAATAACATTAAGAAAACTTCTGGGTGTTGGATGAGCCCGCAAGGGAAAGCGTTCTGATAATAATCTCGAAGAAACATCCGCACTTTTACGACACTCAGAGTAAATTAGCACCATATCTATTAGTTCATTGTGTTCAAGTTTTACTATTGTCACCTGTCACCAATTTAAAATTAACTTGCTTCAGAAAAACACACTACAACGGATTGCTCAACACCACCCGTAAATTGAATGACTAATAAGAGATAAGAAAAACAACAGAAACTATAGCGGGCAATGTTTTGGTGATCAAACCCGCACTTTTTTTTTACTTCTCTATCTCACCTATTTTTGAGTTTTTTGAAAAAAGGTATTTGAAAAAGTTGTTTATTTTAAAGCCTTCTATACACAGCTAAAAAAGAAGTATTAACTTAGAAATCACCCTGTATAATCGGGAGGGACAAGCTCGACGGAGATTCGGTAAAAAAATTTTACAAACAAAAATAGGCCTTTTTTTCCTTGAAATAGTATATTACGTTACAAGACCGGAAAGTACCATTTTACAGGAAGAAGCGGGCAATTTCCAGGACGAGCCGCTAGGCGAGTCCTGGGAGCCTGCGAGTCCTGTTAACGTACTTTTCGGTTCAGTGACGTACAATATTTTTTTTACAAACGACACCAGTGGCGTACGAGAAAATGTTAATAATGGCTTACTATAAAATTATATTTAATAATAACTATAATAAATACAATTTGGTACGTAGGTTCTTAATTCTATTTGATAATAATTTCATTTTAAATCATTACCATGACAACGAAGAAAATTTCCGAAAATATTCATGCTGTTTGAACTTCCGCCGGCCAAATTGCACTGGAAATTTTCCTGTCACTTTCGTCAAAATATTGACACGAAAAGACAGAATTAAATAATTTTTCAAGGAAAGAAGGCCTATTTTTGTTTGTGAAATTTTTTTACCGAATCTCCCTCGAGCTTGTCCCTACCGATTATACAGGGTGATTCCGAAGTTAATACTTCTTTTTTAGCTGTGTATAGAAGGCATTAAAATAAACAACTTTTTTAAATACCTTTTTTCAAAAAACTCAAAAATAGGCGAGATAGAGAAGTAAAAAATCTAAGTGCGGGTCTGGTCACCAAAACATTGCCCGCTATAGTTTCTATTGTTTTTCTTATCTCTTATTATTCATTCAATTTATGGGTTATGTTGAACAATCGGCTGTAGTGTGTTTTTCTGAAGCAAGTTAATTTTAAATTGGTGACAGGTGAAAATAGTAAAAAAGTGCGGATGTTTCTTTGAGATTATACGAAGAACGCTTTCCCTTGCGGGCTCATCCGACACCCAGAAGTTTTCTTAATGTTATTCAACGGGCAAGTTAGGCAGAACCGAAAATCTTCGTCTTTACTCATTGTTTTCGGTTAATAAACCGATTTGAGTTAGCGCTGCCTAGCGGGACTCCTGTAATTGTGACGAATGTCTTTACAGGCGATTTCCTCTTAACATTTACTTATTTTTATAAGTTTGTTAGAGGTGCTGATATGCTCAAGAGTGTCTAACAACGACACAGATGGCGCTCCGTGCCACATCTTACTGGTGTGTCCCACCAAGTGCTGCCTTAAGTAGCTTCGAGATCCCTTTTCTTTTCGTCGGATCCTAGCTCTACTGATGAGTCATGATATGACGAAACGCGTCTAGAGATGGATCTGGCGAAATGAAAAGGAAAATCTTCGTCTTTACTCATTGTTTTCGGTTAATAAACCGATTTGAGTTAGCGCTGCCTAGCGGGACTCCTGTAATTTTGACGAATGTCTTTACAGGCGATTTCCTCCTAACATTTACTTATTTCTATAAGTTTGTTAGAGGTGCTGGTATGCTCAAGAGTGTCTAACAACGACACAGATGGCGCTCCGTGCCACATCTTACTGGTGTGTCCCACCAAGTGCTGCCTTAAGTAGCTTCGAGATCCCTTTTCTTTTCGTCGGATCCTAGCTCTACTGATGAGTTATGATATGACGAAACGCGTCTAGAGATGGATCTGGCGAAATGAAAAGGAAAATCTTCGTCTTTAGAACCGTATTTGATTCGTAGTGTGATAAATGAATGTAAGCACTTTATTTTTGAGTACACGTAATACATAATCACTTTCTTCTACCTACTAAACGTGTACACAATTTTCTAATATATATACAGGGTGTTCCAAGTTAAGTGCGCACTATTGCTAACTCATTTATTATTATAGATACAAAGTCGGTTAAATTAGCAAAGTAGTAACATTTTTTCTGCTGTTTAAGATAGTAAAAACAAAAAAACAATTGAATGCAGCATTTCCGATTAAACGAGAAAAATGCATTTTTTTTAAACGGAACACCCTGTATATTTTTTACAGAAATGTTTGCAAATCGTCTACAGAATAAAAAAGTTTATATGCAATATGGGCCTAAAACTAAGAATAATCTAATTATTGCCATATTTACTTTTTAGACAAGGTGGCTGTGCATTTTTAAAATAAAACCTAATTTTATAACTGTTTGGTTTAAGCGTTATAAAAAAAACTACATTAGATGTGTAAATACATCGCCGTTTTGTGTAATACATTTTTCGACATTCTTTAAAACCCGTCTTGTGGCTTTTAACACTGTTCGGCCATCAATGGATGATATGATGAATCGAGTGCTTTCTTGAAGTTCCTCCAGGTTCGCGTATCTCCTTTTATAGACTTCTCCTTTGACATAACCCCAAAAGTAAAAGTTTAGTTAGGAGATCTTGGGGGCAACGTATCGGACCATTTGTTGCTATCCAGCTATCTTGAAAAAGCCTTTCTAATAATATTCTTACTTCGTGAATCTGATGAGGAGGGGCTCCATCTTGTAAAAAGGAGATTTGGTTACGTGCCTCTAAGTTCACATTATCTAAATATGCTTCAAGTAATTCTGACAACATATTAACATATCTCCTGCCTGTTAAATTGCCTTCATAAAAAATTGGCCCAATTATATGACTGCCTATTATGCCACACCAAACATTAATACTAAATCTTATTTGTGGATTTCGGGGATGAGAATGAAACAAATTTTCTCTAGACCAATAATGCATGTTTTTACGATTAAACATACCCCTGTTTGAAAAATTTGCTTTATCGCTCCAAAAAATGTGCCTTAAAAAGTTAGGATTTTGCCTGCACATATTAACAAACAATTGACAGAAATGTAGTCTCCTTTCAGTGTCCCCAGGTAATAATGTTTGCACTGGTCGGTACTTATCAGGTATAGCCTTATATTTTTTTAAAACTCTCCATATTGTAATTAAGCTTAAACCACTGTCCCTTGCCAAATCTCTAATTGAATTATTTTTGTATGCTTCAAAATATGCCAACACATTTACTTCTACTTGTTCACTTATTATAAACTGGCGTTTAGTTTTAACCTTTGCAAAGACTCCTTCGTTACTTCTAAATTTTCTATACAGCTTTAAAAAGTACCTTCTGTTTGGTTGATCACGTTCAAGATACATTTGGGAATATTCTTCCTGTGCCCGAAAACTATTTTTTCTGCATACAAAATACGATTCTAACATATCGCATTTTTCTAAATGTGTGAACACCATTTTGTAATATTTTTACCAAAAAATCCAAAATCACAGACCAGTTCAATCACTTACAATAACATAAATGCTTACTTTTGTTGACAGCAGAATAATCTACTGACGCACCGAATAAAGCTTTTGTTTTAAAAATGCACAGCCACCTTGTCTAAAAAGTAAATATGGCAATAATTCGATTATTCTTAGTTTTAGGCCAATATTGCATATGAACTTTTTTATTCTGTAGACGATTTGCAAACATTTGTGTCAAAAATATACAGGGTGTTCCGTTTAAAAAAAATGCATTTTTCTCGTTTAATCGGAAATGCTGTATTCAATTGTTTTTTTGTTTTTACTATCTTAATCAGCAGAAAATATGTTACTACTTTGCTAATTTAACCGAGTTTGTATCTATAATAATAAAAAAGTTAGCAATAGTGCGCACTTAACTTGGAACACCCTGTATATATGCCTTCACTAAAGTTTTTGGGAACAAATAGTTGTTAAAACTTTTTAACATAGACATTTTTCCAGACGAATGAATTTTTTATTTTTGAAATTATAAAATATTCTAGTATTTGTCAACATCTTGCCGTTACGCTAGGCTGTATACCAAAACCAAAAACTCAAAAACTTCTTATTCCATTTCCTTTTAAAACTTTTGATTTCCTTGTCTCCGCACAGAAAGAACATCGTTTCAACACCAGCGGCAAACGCGCTTCAATAATAAATTATGAAACTTTAAGAACATCTGTCCGCACGTTTAGCGTTTACCCTTTATTTAAAGTATCGTCCTTCCCCTCGTTACTTGAGAATTTTTGCAAACCCGCTAAATGATTTTGTAAACGCTAAATTGGTCAGTACTTTATAAGAACACCACAGAGAAATAATTTGTCTAACAATGTTGTCAACTAATGGGAATTTTCCGGATTTGTGAGAACAAAGCACAGAAGAATAATAGATCGGCGCGGTCTCCAACACGAAAAGAGAAATTTTTACCAAAGTGTTATTCGTAGGATATTCTTTAGTATCACTTGTGGTTGTGATCATCTAAAAAAAGATTTTCGTGTTGTATGCATTCGTGGTATTGTTCTTAACAAATTGGAAATTTTATTTTTAAAAGTCGCAACACTGTGTAGCTCTGACAGTAAGAATATGAAATTTTGCGTACAGTAAATTGGAATAGCATAATTTTCTTGTCACTTAAGTGTAAAGGAAACAGCAAGTTTCCATGTGGGAGTAGAAAAATTATTCTAAGAGATCAAGGTAAAGAATTTTATAACAAGAATTTTAATATAAGAATGCAAAAACATGAGATTAATCATAATTGTATAAATGTATATTGTTAAAGAAAAGCAAATTTTAATTATATAGTTAATCGTTTGTAATTGGGAATTCTTATTGGCAGTAAATATTTCGGAATTTATCTATCAACTCTACGCTATTTTTGCATTTAAACTTTTCTTGCTGTTCAAATACAAACGCGTAACTATTTTTCAAACGAAGTAATGGTAAGGTTTTATGCGTTTTTCGCTTGGTGTTGGAGATTTTTGTATGCAAGGGTATTAATAAGTCACAGAGGTTATTTTAAGGAATTTTATTAAAACGTGACACATAAAATGCTGAAAGAAAACACGGGTTCGTGATACTTTAATAAAATTATTTTTAAATGAAAGTAGCCATGTAAAATATTCAGTGCTTTGATTAACTCTTATTAGGGGTTGTAAGAACTTAAATAAAAAATAAAATTGAATCTCTGTTATAGATTTAAAAAAATGTTAAAATGATAAATTTATTGCGCTTAGCGTTTTAAGTTCAGCAATACCTCAATTGTTTGCCGCATGTTCTACCCTGCTTACCTGTTACCCTTGATTCAGTCGCTCAAGCATGACCGTCTACGTGAGAATACTGGCACGTTGCATTAGCTAGTTCTGGAACTGGTTTAAAATCAGGAATTTATTTACAAAACGCTGCCCAGTGTCACCTGACATACTTTGTGCCTGTAACAAGAGAAGACATGAATCATAGAAGAGTTTTGGAGTTGTTGTGTCTTTATTTGCTTTAAATCACAACGTTTCAACTGATAAGAATCTCCAGTCCAGTTAAATACTAAATAAATATTGTATTGTAACATGATAAAATATAGCAACATTGAATAATAGTATGCAAAGACGAGAAAACAAGAACTAAAATTCATGCTACCTACCACTTAGTTCCTCACGACTTCCATAAATGAAACCATATGCTATACGCTGTTGCCAAATGATTAAAAAAATTTCTATTGTGGGTTTTACAAGGGCTTGCAATGATAGGAAGAGCTGATATTGAAGGATCAAAAAGCGAGGTCGCTATGAACTCTTGGCCGCTACAAGTCAGTTATCCATGTGGTAACTCTTCTGACACCTCTTGCTGAAAACTCTTCAAGTCAAAAGGATCGATAGCCCGTGCTTTCGCAGTTCCTATGCGTACTGAACATCGGGATAGGGCCAGCTTTTGTCTTGGTTTGGGCTCAAATAGGTATATTATTTTTTCGCCCGGTGAATTCAACCAGTGGTGGAACTGATGAACTTATGATTGACAGCTGGTGGAAAGACGTCATTAACAGGTTGGTGAATTATTTTACGATCTCTCTCTCTCTCTCGTTGACGTTGATAGAAATCACCAGAAATTCACCATGAATAAAAGAACATGATTTATGTCCAACCGGTAATACAATAGGCAATTTAAGAACGCGATTCGGCTCACCAGGCGGACTCGCCGGTGAAAAAAAGAATATACCTAATTGAACACATCCTTGGACTGCTTATAACATATTCTAACCTCAAACTAGTCAAAATACTAATAACCATAAACATTTCGAGAAAGTTTCTTATATAATGACAGCTAAGAGAGCTTTTGTCACTGCCACCAGAGGTGGTATTCTCGTATTCCTAATAATTTATCACATTTTTATGAAGTACCTATTTACATAAATCGACCTGAATCCACCTAGCAAATAAAAAATTTCACCAACACTGATATTGAGTTTGATTGTTGAAGGTCGAGTTGGAATATTTTGTATTTGTATCCGTATTGAGATTTAAATGAAAATCGCAACAGAATCGAACTTGGAGCGTTATTGTCAGTTTGACATAACTTTCAGCATAACTATGATATTTTATAATTGCCTTTAGCATACAGTCAACGAACAGTCATAATAAATTTATTTTTCGGATCGATCGTGCAAAACTTGCCAACGTTTGCCTGAAAATACGGAAATAAATAATGACAATTTTGACATTAAGAATAAATTATTTATTTCCAGCATTATTAAATAAAAAGCGGTGAGAGTTTAGTGTTTGAAAGTATTGTGGGTTAATTAAAAAAAAACAATATGGTAAGACAGTGTCAGGTTTGCAAAATAACCGATTCAGTGCCTGGATTTCATAGTAGTCTACACATGCTATCGTCCTCCTATAAACAGTGAGTTATAGGCTCGGCGCAAAAGTAATTTTATGAATGAGATGCGGGGTCTATCTTTGCTTGCTTGTTGTTGAAAATATGTTACTTTATTACATGGGAATTTAGAAAATAATGTTCTAAACCCAGACTAATGTTGTGTTGTATAACGATTTTAAACTTCATTTAACTAACCAGCAAGTTTCACTGTGACATACCTGATATTGGCAGAAATAATTTTCTCGCAATCATACTGGCCCGGTTACCTTTAATTTTTAATTAATATGAATTAGGCACCCTTGATTGTAAGTAAATAATGCCTGTAAAAGTCATTTTTCTACTCCCACATGGAAATTTGCTGTTTTCTTTACACTTAAGTGGCGGATAAAGTAGGCTATTCCAGTTAACTGTGCGGCCAAATTTTATAACAATCCTAGATAGGTAATGAAACTGACCAATCACAGTAGTCAATTACAGAGAAGCCATTGTTGTTCTTAAAAGTAGTGACCAATCCTCCGCCTTCTTTTTCAAGACATTTAATTATATAATTTAAATGCATATGGTACAATATGTTATTAATTTGTTCAATATAACAAAATCTATACGCATTTATAATAGATTTATCCATAATGCAACCTGCTGAATGTGCATTGAAAATTAATTTTTTGTAGCATCATTTATCAGTTGATTTTCCCATAATTAGTTTAACGTTTCGATAGTCGAGAGGTAGAGCGTTTTACTATGGATCCAATGGTCGTGAGTTCGAGCCCGGCAACCTACAAACTTTTTTTTTACATTTTTTAGCATAAGGTCGTAGAAAAAATATACTGTTCAACCCGAGTGGATTGCTTATTTCGCACTTGAAAGTTTGAGCACTCCGCATTCGGCATCGTGCTCAATTTACTTTCTCGTGTGATATAGACATCATATCCACTCTTGTTGTACAAACTACTATTATGTCTCAGTCAAACTTACTATTTAGTTAATTTGGTTAAAAATCTTTATGCAACCACACATAAAACATTAATTTTTCTTTTATCGGGCGATGTTTCCTTACATATGATTTGTCTCAAACTTTAATAGTACGATTAGTGGGTTTGCAAAAAGTCTCCACTTTTTACAATCGATAAAGTTGTAAAACTTTTTGAAATTACTTATTCATTAGCAAACTTTCAACATTAAAAGTTTTACCCTGCCTACTACCATTTTGCTTTCGAATTTGAGTTCATAAGGATTATGGAAAGAAGTTTTACATTTTATTACATTGTCATAAAATCTTTAGGAAAGATTGATAATTAATTTGGGTTAATGATCCAGTCATTATAAGCACAAATTGAATAAAAATCATTTATCAAAGGAGATACTTTTTCGCAACTTTGTTAATGTATGAATGGGCCAAATTTTGCATGGCCGACTAGTCGGCTGTGAATTTTCCACGAAAAATCCAAAGATTTTTTATATCATAACATTTAACAGAATACTCATCGTCGTCTAGGGGGGGGGGGTTAAAATGAATGTTACTATTAATTACATATCAATGTTTCTTTGGGTATATTTTCTATGATAAGTTTTTGTTCTTAAAATACAAAATACAAACGTTGTTTGTCTTGTAATATACATATTTTAAATTTATTGATTTCTTTGGGAGAAAATATAACTTGGTCCAATTATAAAAAAGCCGCGATCACAACGGCCGTGTAAAACGTTCTTAAATGCCAAACGCTGACACGTAAGATGCGCGTACGGTGTGAACTCAGTGGCGGTCCCAGAATCTCTCAAAGGGGGGGCTAACACTTTTTTATTTATACAAAACCAAACAATAGCAAATACCGGAATCGTGGTTAGAAACAGAAAATACCATGCAAGTTTTAAACTGTACAAATATTTGCTCCCCCGTTGACTTTAAAGCGGGGTTGTAGGGAGTCTTTTTACGATCTCTGTGTGGTGAGTGCACATACGGAGTTTGAACAATTTTGGGCAACCCGATCTTAACTTATTGAATTGTGGTTGGTTTTTCATTTTAACAGGTGATGCTGCGGACATTGATTGGATTTGTCAATCCGTGATTTGTCGTTATCAAATGTGCAAACGGTGGGCTTTTTAAAAATCTTTGACAGATACATTTTACACTGGATTTAACAAATTTTTTGAATAAAACGAACATTATTTTTAAACGGATCTTTTAATAGAAAACGAATTATTTTACTTAGAATAAAACCTATTAAATAGTATTAAAATAATCAAGAATTTCTAACAGGGAAAGAAAATAAAAGGGTGTTTAAATATAAACAATTGATTATAAAAAAAAAATAATAATTTTATTTTAAGAAAACTAATTTAACGCATTTAAATGTGTTTAAAATTTGGCGCGGACCCTCAGGCTCGACTGATTTATTTCGTTTGTTCCAGTGTACTGGACGGCATTTTGGAAAATTTTGAGTGCGAAAAAAATTATCTATAAAAGCCCTACAACCCATAAAAAAATATTTTTTTTGTTATTACCCACCGCTTTCAATGGTTTCCCAGGAAGTTCCGTATTTTGACCGTCGGTCGTCAATGTGTTAAGTTATGACCAGGTATATAACTTTTAACTCGAACTTTGCTGTGAATCTCATATTATAAAACGACAATTTTTGACATTTCTCTGATTTAAACTGAGCCTCGGTTTAAATCGACCTTATACTATGATTTAAACCAAGGTCCAGTTTAAATGAGAGAAATGTCAAAAGGTGGGATTAAAAGTTATAACCAGGTTAATTACTCTTAAATTGAACTTTGCTGTCAATCTCACATTATAAATCAACCATTTCTGACATTTCTACGATTTTAGAATTATTCTTCGGTTTAAATCTAGGTTTAAACTTGGGTTTAAGAGTACTTTAGATATTACTTTCAATTTTGCTATGTATTATTGGGAAATTATTCTTATTATTTTTGACACATTTATACACGGTGATTCCTAAGTTATTACTTCTTTTTTAGCTGTGTATAGAAGGCTTTAAAATAAGCAACATTTTCAAATACCTTTTTTCAAAAAACTTAAAAATAGGCGAGATAGAGAAGTAAAAAATCTAAGTCATCAAAACGCAACCTGCTATACTTTTTGTTGTTTGTCTTATTTCTTATTAGTCATGCAATGTACGGGTCGGTGGTCAGTTCTTTGGCAATCCGCTGCGGTGTGTTTTCTAAAGCACGTTAATTACGGTAAGTGTAGTCAAAAAACATTGTTTAAGTTAGGCAGGACCGTATTTGATCCATAGTGTAATAAATGAATGTAAAAACCTTATTTTTGAGTTTTTTGGAAAAAGGTTGAAAATGTTGTTTATTTTAATGCCTTCTATACACAGCTAAAAAAGAAGTATTAACTTAGGAATCACCCCGTATAGCCGGTTTTTTTCCAACTATGTTAAGTTATACATGTAATTCTGCAGTTACTTGTAAAACATCATAACATACAACCAACCTATCAAAACTCAAAAAAAATTCTATCTAAATGTTAATAAGACTCTTGGAAACCCGTTCAGTAATAGTATTCGATGAAAATTTCCACCGTCTATTAGTAGACTGATATAAGGTATCTTATATTATTTTGTCGCTATACCCTAGAGGACAGTAATTGCTAGAAGCTTTTAATGCCTAGCAAGAGCTCGCTCATGAATAAGTTATTCGGTTTTGCATTATCGACTAAAAGCTATGCATTAAACAAGGAACAACTTTTCTATTTTGCAATGCTAAAATGATGACTTTATGGAGAATTTATTGAATTACTTAATAGATGATAATGGAACATATTATTACAGCGGGTTGCCTAATGAAAAATCGGTCTCGGTTAGCTTAACCGCATATTAAAACGATAAAATTTATTCAGAAATAGACATTGCCTAAGATTTTGCAAAATATGACAACTGCCAGATGCCAGTTCTTGTATAATATAAAGTTATTTCGCACACATACGAAGTTGGCCTTGCTTAAGCTAATCGAGAACTATATTTCTTTGTGCAACCCGCTGCTCTTCTTCTTCTTCTAGTGCCCATTCGTTACCAAATGTTGGCAATCATTCTAGCAATGATAATTTTATTTGTTGCTGCTCTGAATAGTCCTGTGGTGGATGTTTTAAACCAGGTTCTTAAGTTCTTTAGCCAGGATATTCGTCTCCTGCCGATGCTTCTCTTGCTTGGAACCTTTCCTTGTAGAATGCATTTTAGTCATTTATATTCGGTTTCGTTTCTCATAATGTAACCTAAGCCAGTTGTTTATTTAATTAATTTAAGTTTTTATCTGGTAGATTTCCTAGCGCCCTTAAGACTGGTAAAGTTGTTTCTATCTTTAAAAAGAGCGACCCTCAATTAATCGAAAATTATAGGCCAGTGTGTATGTCCTCCTCATTTTCAAAGATTTTTGAGTACGCCTTTCTGGAGAGCCTTTTACCATTTCTGGCAACCCATAGAATTATTACGGACAAGCAACATGGCTTTCTAAGGGGGAGGTCTACGAATTCTGCAATACACTCTTTTTATGAAAGGGTACTGGATAGAATTGACGTGGGAGAGTGTCTTGTAGGTATCTTTCTAGATCTGAGCAGGGCGTTCGACTGCGTCAATCACACGAAGTTATGTGACAAACTCTTTAAACACGGCATCAGAGGCACCACTTTAAGCTGGATCGAGACATTCTTAAAAACCGTAAGCAGTATGTTAGTATTAAGCATATGATTAACGGTGGAAGTACTAAGTTTGAGTCAGAAACATGTAATGTGGAAACTGACATACCGCAGGGTTCCATATTGGGTCCAATACTTTTTATATTGTACGTCAATGACCTAGTCACAGTTAATCCAAACATCGATTTAACCATATATGCGGACGATACTTCTATGGTGGTATCTAATACATCTCTGGATGCTTTGCAGGAGGAGTGTGATGGTGATTTAGAAGCTTTGCATGAATGGTTCAGTAGTAATGACCTTTACGTAAATGCTGATAAAACACAGGCACTCCTTTTTCAGTTGCGTCAAAGACCTATTCAAATTCCGCCAATTCTTAATATCAACGGCAATCAATCCCATCTCATTTACAGAAAATGCCAATTTCTTGGGCATTAATATTGATAGATTTCTTTCGTGGAAACAACATTGTCAGTCTATTTGCGCTAGGCTAAACTCTATTTCGTACCAGTTCAAAATGTTACACCCTATATTAACTACCCAACAGCTATTGACACTTTATCATGCACAAGTAGGTAGCAGAATTTCCTATGGCGTCTGTTTCTGGGGTGGGTCATCTATGGCGTCTGATATTCTTTTATGCCAAAAGAAAATTTTAAGAATTATTAATAATGTACCTTCTACGTACTCATGTAGAAACCTTTTTAAGGCATATAATATCTTGACTGTGGTATCTGTATACATCTTTGAAATGTGTGTTTATGTGTTTACAAACCAAACGAAGTTTAAGAAGCATTATATGATTCATAATTTTAACACCAGAAATAAAACGAACTTTTGTGTTCCGCACTGTAATCTTAGCATTACCAAGGACTCTCCAAACATTTTGGGACCTACATTATTTAACACTCTTCCTTCTGATTTAAAAAACACTAATAATTTAGTGGGTTTTAAACACGGCCTTAAAAAATTTCTATTCAGCAAGACTAATTACAGTTTGGAGGAATTTCTTTCTGGAAATACCTGACTTCGTTTTGGTGTTTATTTTATATTTATATTTTTTTGTGTTTTATGTGAGTGACGAAATCTATACATTGTAAAATGTCTTTAGAAATATATGCATTTATTATTATTATTAAATATTCCAATTTTCTTCGTTTTACTGTGTACATTATTTCTTTTTCTTTATTAAGTTTTTGGAGTATTCGGGTGGTTGAAACTTTGTCCGTCCATGATATTTTAAGGATTCTTCGGTATGTTTACATCTCGAATGCTTCCTTGTTGTTGCCCCAGTCAAGATCTAAGACTCCACTCTGCATAACAAGATGGAGAATATGTAGCATCAGAGTAGTCTAAGTTGTAATCTTAAATTCAAATTATGTGTTCTGAACAATTTGGACATTTGGATGAAAGCTGCTCGTGCCTTTTCAATTCTTGATTTTATTTCTTGCCAAGATATGTGTATGTTGACACTCGTTCTACTACTTTCTCATTAATGATAAATTGTACTTCTCTAATTTGTTCTTTGCTAATTATCATGACTTTTGTTTTACTGGTGTTAACCTCTAGGCCATATTTCTTACTAATTTCAACTACACTGTTCATCAAAAGCTCTAGTCCCTGTGCAGTGTCGGCGAAAATGACGGAGTCATCTTTCAACTTGCTGTTATTGTGTAGAAATTACTGACAGTTAAACAATACTAAAACGGTTCACCCTGTACAGTTGATTGCAAACAGACAGATACTCTGTTGTGTAGACCTGCCTACCATTTTCCATGTTTCACATAGAACAAAAATATACCATTGAAAATTAAATCAATAGAATTTTCTCACTTTTTTTTATAAGAAACCTCATTAAGATAAAGCCTGAGGCTAGGGTGGAGGCATATACAGGGTGTCCGGTGTCTCAGATACTGATACATTAGGGATCTCGTAAACCATATAAGATACAGAGATGGTTAAGTTAGAAAAAAGTTGCGTCCAACTCAATTCTGCAACATTGTGTTTTCAAATTTAAAAAACTCCGAATCTTTCCGAGGATATTTGGGCCAAATCGAATTTTCGGGATTGTGTTTTTTTTATTTTTTTCTGACTCTCCTCTATAAGTTGGTGTAATTAGATTTTTAATCCGACGTTTCGTTTTTTTAAAATCATCCTAAACTTCGCTTTTTTAAATTGTTGGAAAATTTATTTATATATATTAACCCCCTTTTGACGAGGAAAACAAGAGAAGCACAAGTAGGTATTTTTTGTTTTTATTATTAAAAAAAAATTAATTTTCTAAAGTGCCTTACTACCATATTATTCTTCTTAGCAAACCTAAAACCCCTTAAGACCTCTGAGACTCACCGTAATACATTATAAAACTTAACGGCATTGTTGAAAAAAGAAATTTCAGTACTGCAATTAAATCTTGTATAAAATCCCGCAATAAAAAACTTTGTAACGGGAAGCCCGCTTTAAATAAGACCTTAAAGGCACTTTGACCTAATTTAGAGCAGTTTAACGGTTATCCGGAAGATAAGCTGAATCTTCCTAAGAAGCTTTGGGGCATTCTCTTAAAAAAGGCATCTATGTAAAAGGTAATTAAGTTAATCACATTTACAATACTGGGTGATTCACGTTGAGTGGCCTATTAGAAGATCTCGGAAACG
Source organism: Polydrusus cervinus (assembly GCA_935413205.1). NCBI lineage: Eukaryota > Metazoa > Arthropoda > Insecta > Coleoptera > Curculionidae > Polydrusus > Polydrusus cervinus. Next base: position 17,792,968 of record OW284510.1, read on the forward strand.
AGTAAACTTATCTTTCTAAAAATTTGAGCAGGCATAATTGGCTTTGAGCTTTTAAAACATTATCTTTTGAGGTTCTTGTTACTTCCGGTTATACAGGAAGTTAATGCCAACTTTGCTATTTAAAATGGAACACCCTGTATATTTTAGCTTTTTTGATTACCTTATTAAAATCTAAATAACTTTTGTTAATATTAATCTATTCCTATCTCTAATCGTTTTTGAGATATGAATTATAAAAGGATTTTTTTGTGTAAAAACGCTCCGAGAAAAAGTTTAATAACTCTGAAACTAATAAAGGTAAACATTTAAAATTTTGTAAGCTTTCAAGTAATACATAGATCTTTAGTTTAAATTACTTAGGTTTCACGTTTTTTATACAGGGAGTTCTTAAAATTGTGCCAATGCTTCCATTTAAAAAAATGTGCATAAGTCAATTTTTGCAAATGGAACGCCCTATTTTTTAGCTTACTAACGTTTAGAGAATTAAATTTCCTATCTAAATGCCTTATATGATACAATCCACATTTTTAGTCGTTTTGGAATTATGAACAATTTAAATAAAAAATCTTAAAATTTCTGTTTGTGTTAATGCGACATTATTTTTGAAAAGGAGGCTTGGAGACTGGGATTTTCGTTTGACTTTGAGCATTGTTACCATTTGCTATGAAGCGCCTATGTTCGTATGTTCGTTGCTTAGCTATTTCTAATTTTCAAAGTCGGATAGGAAATTTATTAATAGAGTGTTCCATTTGCAAAAATTGACTTAAGCACATTTTTTTAAATGGAAACATTGGCACAATTTTAAGAACTCCCTGTATAAAAACGTGAAACCTAAGAAATTTAAACTAAAGATCTATGTATTATTTGAAAGCTTACAAAATTTTAAATGTTTACCTTTATTAGTTTCAGAGTTACTAAACTTTCTTCTCGGAGCGTTTTTACACAAAAAATCCTATTATATTCATATCTCAAAAACGGTTAGAGATAGGAATAGATTAATATTAATAAAAGTTATTTAGATTTTAATAAGGTAATCAAAAATGCTAAAATATACAGAGTGTTCCATTTAAAATAGCAAAGTTGGCATCAACTTCCGGTGTAACCGGAAATAACAAAAATCTCAAAAGATAATGTTTTAAAAGCTCAAAGCCAATTATGCCTGCTCAAATTTTTAGAAAGATAAGTTTACTCGTTTCCGAGATCTTCTAATAGGCCACTAAACGTGAATCACCCTGTATATCAGTGGCGGCTCGCGGTCTTAAAAAATGGTGAAGAGCTAGGTATAGTGCGGGCAATGGCGCAGCCAGAAAATATGCTAGGGGAACTTAGTGGGCGCAAGTAGGACATTTTTTTTCTCTGGAAAGAGGGACAGTCGGGACCACATGTGGTATTGCACCCAGTGAAGTAGGCGGAAAAGCGCCGCAGGCGATAGATTTTCTGGGCTACGCCCAAAGTTCGTTAAAAATTCACCTGACTACTATCAAATTCGAAAATTAAATATTACCTCTCCTCCTCTGCATGGTTGAGTTAAATTTTTTTTTTGTACTTTTTTTTTTGATATTCCTAGAACGCCCTTAATTAAAAAAAAGACCCGCGTACTATGCGTGAACTTGTAAACTCAGCATAATTTAAATTTCGTAAAATTTTATTTTACGCGGACGATATGAAAATTTTTCTCAGCTTGCTGCTTCAGGGTGAATTAGATTCTCTTTTTCAATATTATATTTTAAATAAACTCCTCCCGAATTTAGATAAATGTATATTTTGATAAAAATAGGTGTAGTAGAAAAATAGTGCATAGAACAACTACAAGAACATTTCTAGTTTAGTAGGAGGAGTCAGTAGACAAATGTTTATAAAAATAACTCTTTATAATTGGTTGAAGAAAGGGTTCCATTTTAAATAGTTCATTTAAGAAGCTTTTCTCCTAATGAATGTTAATAGTTCTTGACACAGCACTCTATTCTGGTAGGGCTTACAAAACACTATAAAAACTCAAAGGAACACTTACTTAGTGGAGTTGTTTAACTTATTAAAGTGTAAGAGTAAACTCTGCCCGTTTGGTAGCTTAAGGGTCTCTAAATGATGTAAATCATAATGTTAGAACCAAAAAAGTTTCCAGCCAATGAGTAAGTGGTCTTTGTAATGTTTATTTAGTGTTAAATTGCGTATTTCTCTTTGGGCCCGAGTTGATTGTAAAGCGGAAATTGTTTCTCTTGAACTTACTTGAAATAGCATCGTATGTGAGTTTTAAGGGAACAACTTTCTTTTAGAGAAAACTCTCTACATTTACTGATTTGATAACTTTAGTTTTATTTCTTAAGATTTGTATGTTATTCAGCGTAGGGTAACCGCAAATTTCTTTGCTTCGCTCCACCTTAATAAAGCTATTAAAAATTTTTGGTGTCCTGATGGGATTTGAACCTGTGACCTCCCGTTCTGTAGATCAGAGCTTTAGTGTCTACGCTATGCCTTCCATGGCTACCAATTAATATTTGTTGTTTAAATATATGACATTTTCTTCAGCGCGACTTGTTTTTTCTTTTATTAACATTTTTTATAATTTCACACTCTAATTCTAAATCACTCGACAAATACATAAAAAATAAGTTAAAACACTTTACAATTACTGATTTCTAAAATTTGTTCTTTTTAATAAATAGGGGTGGTCTGTCAAATTGACATCATATGTTTAAATAAAATAGTGTGCCTTGTATTACCACTCTAGAGTTGAAATATTTTCTATCAACACGCGTGTGATATTCGGCGCTTTCGAGCCAGGTTAACCGTACTTTTTTTTCTCTTTTTCATAGGTGGTCGTAGGAAAACTTTATTTTTATTTCTTAAGACTTTATCCTAATGGAATCGTCAATTGCTTTGTTTAATAAAACTATTAAAAATCTTTGGTGTTTTAGTAAATAAATAGCGCACAACAAATTAAATAACATAAAACGTAATTTCAAGCTATCTAAGCTACACGTTCCAGTCGTCGACCTTTTTGTAGCCCGACATTTGGTGGAGGTGCCGTTTTCTGTACGAGTGTATTTTTATTTTAAATATTCTTCTATAGTCGATTTCGTTATTTTCCTAAATTTTGTATTTTTTAAGGTAAGCAAGGTAACTTCAACGAGCATATTGATTATGTTGCTAATAAATATAATTGCAAGCTAGGATTTATTATTGGATCATGCAAATTTATGTCTTCTTTACAGTCTCTAAAGGTCCTGTATTTTGCATATATTTATAGTAGACTTAGTTTTGCCTCTGTCCTCTGGACGTCTCAGTATACTATATAAAAAAACAGATTGAAAATTATCCAGAATAAGTTTCTTAGATTTTTAAATTTTAAAAGCACGGATGTCTTCGATTTTTATGCTAATTTACCGGAACTTTAACGGAGTTTCCAGTTATTCCTCCTTGAGCGCCAGCGTATTCAAGCTGATGGTCGCTTTTTATTTTAAATCGTTAATAACCATACAGATGCTTCAAATTTGCTTTCCAGAATAGGTTTTAGTATCCCTCGGGTAACTTTGGTAATACTCACCTATTTGCAAACATTTTTAACCTATGTACGTCAATGTCAACTGTGCCAAAAATATGGAAACAGGCAAGAGTGTGTCCCATATACAAGAGTGGTGAGCGAAACCAAATTAACAACTACCGCCCGATCTCCTTACTTTGTAACTTTTCCAAAATTCTAGAAACAATACTGTATAGGCGAATTTATATGTCCGTTTGTAAAAACATTGCAGTTGAGCAGCATGGATTTATGAGTGATAGATCAACGGTTACTAAATTATCATGCCTCACTCAGCTAGTGTCTCGTGTGCTAAACAATCAGGGACAGGTGGACGTAGTCTATACAGATTTCTCAAAGGCATTTGATAGGATAGATCATGTATTGTTGTTACACAAGCTAAGGGGGTATGGTTTTGACGAATCAGCTCTGGAGTTTTTTAGATCATATTTAACAAATAGAGAACAGTTTGTTTTTTACAATGGCTTTACATCTAATAAATATATCGCATCCTCTGGTGTACCGCAAGGTTCCAACTTAGGACCATTACTGTTTCTACTTTTCATCAATGATTTACATAAGATTATAAACTGTAAAAAGCTAACTTTTGCGGATGATTTAAAATTATTTTTGCTAATTGAATCTCTTAGTGACTGTATTTTCTTACAAGAACAACTGAATTTGGTTCAGGGTTGGTGCGACAGAAACAAACTCAACCTTAATGCAGCTAAATGTAAAATTTTGACCTTTAGTCGCAAAAAACAGCCACTATTGTATCCCTATTCCATCTCAGGTGAGGTTTTAGAGCGCCCCAGGTCGATAAAGGACTTAGGCGTCACCTTCGATCCTATGTTGACTTTTGTTGAACATATAAATAACATAGTTTTGGAGGCAGGCAGGATGCTGGGCTTCATCGTGCGCAACTGCAGAAACTTTTATGACCCAAGAGTTTTTAAAACATTATATTTTTCTTTTGTCAGATCAAAGCTTGAATATGCTTCACTGATTTGGAATCCTCTTTATGCATGTCACGTAAATAACATCGACAAGGTTCAAAAAAGATTTTTAAAATATTTAACATTTAAATCAGAAGGAGTGTATCCTGAGCAAGGAACTGCTTACGATATTTTATTAAATAGATATAATTTTATAACCCTAGAAAAAAGGAGAGCAGTTACATCTCTAGTATTTTTATTTAAGTTGCTGCGCGGTGGAATCGATTGTCCTGATCTGCTATCTCAAATAAATTTGTTTGTACCTAGAGTGAATACTAGACATCATTTAACATTTTTGTGTGAAAGAGCAAGAACAAATGTAATGATTAAATCTCCTATAAATTTTATGTGTTACAATTTTGAAAGCATGTGCGAAGATTGCGATATATTTACATGTAGCTTGCGCGATCTGAGGAGGATTGTCGAGGCTGGTCATTAACGAAATTGTTATATATACCTAATAGTATGTGTTATTAATTGGTGTTATTGTAATATAGTATACGAATGTGTGCATAATATGGCGATAATTTTGAATTTATTGTATTTCCATTATTGGTGATTTATGTTTACAAACTTATATAGTTGTATTGAATCGAGTACAATATTATTTATATTCAATTTTTAATATTGCTCTGTAAATGGGTTTCTTGTTGGGCAATAAAGCTATTATTATTATTATTATTATTATTATTATTATTATTATTATTATTATTATTATTATTATAGCAATAATTCAGGTAAACGTTCGCCTATAAATCGTATAATCTCACTTTATAATGCTTCATACTATCGATATTGATTTGTTTAATGTATCTCTGTGCCGAATTTGATTGGCATCCTATTTGTGCAAATAAATAAATAAATCATGGGATAAAATGACATGTAAACTCTTGGTTGTGTAGAGGTAAATACAAATGAAGCCTACCTCAATAGTCCAAGACAGGCACAAGATATTGGACTTTAATGAATAAACAAATAATCAATTCTGAACGATTTACATTTTTACCAATATTTGTAACTTACCAGATAACACTGGTTAACAAGATTTTTGTCCCAAGCGCAAAAATGTCTGATTTCAATATAATTTTGCATGCTGAAATCAATCATGTTTTCAGAGTTTCTCCATCACCCTTAGTTTTTATGTTCCAGTATATGTGATTATTTACCTATAAAATGCACGCATAGGTCTGTACTATAAGAGTCATCCAACAAAAAACTTGTGTCAGGCATTGCTATTTTATTATTTGTGTATTGTAACAATAACTTGTTGTGACTAGAAATAACAAAGTGTGCTCTGTGTGTCACGCGGAACATGTCTTGGCTTGTTGAGACCTGCAAGCAGTTCCGAGTCCTACATAACATTTATTGTTGTTTTAGTTATCGGTAGAGCTCGGTGAATGAACAAATACGCAGACTTTTTTAACGTTTTGAAAAATGTGCTGTGGTGCATTTTAAGCTATTGTAGTGTAACTCACCTGTAAAAATGCCAAGAAATTGTGTAAACCACCCGAACTCTTTTTGCTACATCTGCGGTGAATTGACATTTAAATCTCAAAAACGGTCTTTCACGCCTCTCGTTAATAAATGCTATGAACAGTATTTCAAGTGTAAAGTCGGCGATCAAGACAAAAGCTGGGCTCCCCATATTTGCTGTGTTACGTGTGTCAGACTTCTTACAGCGTGGGCAAAAGGTAAACGACATATGCCTTTTGCTATTCCCATGATTTGGAGGGAACCATCAGACCATATTACCGATTGCTATTTTTGTCTTACAAATATCAGTGGTATAACTTCTAAATCCAAACATACTGTTAAATATCCTCATATTCCATCTGCACTGAGACCAGTGCCGCACAGTCCGGAATTACCTGTGCCTGACCCCCCACAAAATATGACACCGAGCGACGATGAAACTGCCGATGACGAAGTAAACAACGAAAGTTTTTCAGCCGAAAATATTGATCTGGATCCAACATTTACACCAGATTCGTCTTCTTGTGCGCCGCATCTTCTAAGTCAAGAAGAACTTAACGACCTTGTCCGAAAAAGCAGCATGGTTTTCTTTCAAGGACATTTGCAACGGCGTCTTGGGAAATCGTAAATCCGAAAATTACGTAGAGAATGTTAACAATTTATTGGTCTCATATAAAGCCATGGGTTGCAACATGAGTCTAAAAATACACTTTCTTCATTCACACTTGGACTTTTTTCCGAAAAACCTTGGAGCAGTAAATGACGAACATGGCGAGCGATTTCACCAGGACATTCTGGACATGGAGAAGAGATACCAAGGCAAATGGAGCCTTGCTATGTTGGCAGACTATTGCTGGACGCTGAAGAGAGATGTTTCTGATGCAAAGTACAGTCGAAAGTCATATATGACCACATTTTCTAAGTAAATATATCACTTTGTACTTTATTTTTTCATAACTTATACCCATATTATAATATATACGTTTACAAAAATGCATTGCTTTGTCACTTTAAAACCCTGCGTGATGGAAAAATTCTGAAAACATATATGAAATATGTTTAAAAAGTACTACCAAGTACATCCACTTCAGCTCGTGGGACAAAAAAAATCTTAAATTTTGTTGACCAGTGTAATCAGGTCCGTTCCTGAGGGGTTTTACGCCTGCATACAAGATATTGCTATTTGTAAAAAATAAGATACGTTATTCTGTCTAACTTAATAATATTACTTGCAAATTTTAGAAATAATTTATGGTTCTATAATATACTTACTTACCTACCAATAAAAAACCCATAATTAAAACAAAAATTTTTATGGGGTAAACAACTCTTGAAAAGTAAAATTAAATTGCTTTGAATGTATAATAACATATTGTACCATACACAACATATAAATTATATAATCTAGTGTCTTGACAAAAAGGCAGAGCCTCAGTAAATACAATAAACTGTGATTGGTTAGTACTTAAGGACGTCACAGAGAAATCTAAATATTATAACAATGTTGTCAACTCATGGATAATATCCGGATTCGTGGGAAATAAATATCCAAAGCACAGAGGGGGCGGCGCTATTTCCAAAGAGAACAAGGAACATTTTTTAAGCGCAGTGTTTTATTCGCAGGATATTCTTTAGGATTACTTGTGGTTGTGATCTGCTAAAAAAAATACTTTTTCAAAATTGTGTGCATTCGTGGAATTTGTGGGGGGAAAATGGAAAATTTCATTTTTATTAAAGGTTGCAACACTGTGCAGCACTGACAGTAATGAACATGAAATTTTTTCGTACAGTTAACTGAAATAACTTTTCTCGTCACTTAAGTATGAAGGAAACAGCAAATATCCATGTGGGAGCAGAGAAAATATTTTATTTTGTCGGGCTACCTATCAACGAGGCTATACCGGGTGTTGCATTGTCGAGCGGGATATAGGAAATCCTATGTAATTTTAAATGGGGTCAATTATTGGTTTCCCTAATTATTTTAGAGAAAAATTCTATTTAGGTTTATAAAGAGCACTAAAACCCACATTCAAAAGAATAACTTTAAATATTTTTGATGAGCCCGTTTACGGGTATCGCCGATTTCTTTTTAACTATTTCTCTTTTTTATGGCCCCGTATTTGCGGGCACCAGTCAAGGTAAAAGATGACTGTCAAATAAAGTTGTCATATTGAAATGTCTGCTTTATTGTTATAAAAACTCGTACATCGAAAATATTAGCCATGAATTACACTTCTGAAGAAAAAATATTGATGATTAAATGGTATTATCAAGGAAATAGTTATCAAAATGTGTCAGACATGTTTGCTGCTCTGTATCCGAATAGACCGATACCTGCAAAATCTACAGTCGAAAGGACTATCAAGAAATTTGAGACAAAAGGCACTGTAATAAATAACTGCAGATGTGAAGAAAGGCAGGAACAAAGAAGAGATGCAAGAAATGATAGGGACTTGCAAAGGCAGAAACAAAGAAGAGATGCAAGAAATGATAGAGACTTGCAAGTTTTATTGTGCGTGGAAGAAAATGATGGGAAGATCAGCACAAGAAAACTTGAGGATAACATAGGATTAGATCACACCACAGCGTTACGAGATTTGAAACGACATAAATATTATTCATACAAATATGAAAAGCACCAAGAGCTAAGAGATAGGGACGACATACGACGACAGGAGTTTTGTTTTGGTATGATTGAAACAGCAAACATGGATAGGGAATTTTTAAAAATCATTTGTTTCACTGACGAATGCACATTTACCTTAAACAATGAACCCAATGTTCCAAATTATCGATATTGGAGCAAAGAAAACCAACACAGGTTTGTCGAAACAAGGACGCAATATCCACAAAAAGTTAATGTTTGGGCTGGGATTTTCGGAGAAAATATTATCGGGCCATTATTACTTACACAAAATTTAAATGCAGAATATTTTTTGAAACTACTTGAAGATCATATTTTACCTACTTTACATGATGCCGCCAGGGAAAATCAGGAAGGTTGGTACCAAATGGATGGCTGCCCGGCACAAAGTACCCTGGCTGTGCGGGAATATTTAAACCGTGCTTTTAGGTCTCCTGATTTATCGCCAAATGATTTCTTTCTTTGGGGCCATTTAAAAAACAGGATATACAAAGATAAAAAATACCCAAATCTAGACGAGTTAAAAAATGCTATTTCTGCCGAATGCAATAGAATTTCAGTTTACCAACTAGCGAATGTAAGAAGTGAATTTTATGATCGCCTCGGTTATTGTCTAGCAGTGAATGGAGGAATATTTGAACATCTTCTTAAATCCTAAAGTTCTAACAATTTAATAGTACCTACCTATTAATTAGTAAAATATTGAAACATGTAAAATGTCACAATTAACCTTGTAATTGGATACTTTATTTTAGTTTTATTCAGATTAATTTGTACTCATAATTACACCTTTAATATTTTCGATGTACGAATTTTTATAACAATAAAGCACACATTTCAAAATGACAACTTTATTTGACAGTCATCTTTTACCTTGACTGGTGCCCGCAAATACGGTTCCATAAAAAGGAGAAATAGTTAAAAAGAAATCGGCGATAACCCGTAAACGGGCTCATCAAAAATATCTAAAGTTATTCTTTTGAATGTGTGTTTTAGTGCTCTTTAATAAACCTAAATAGAATTTTTCTCTAAAATAATTAGGGAAGCCAATAATTGACCCCATTTAAAATTACATGGGATTTCCTATATCCCGCTCGACGATGCAACACCCGGTATAGGTATGTAGAAAAATTGCTTTAGCCATAACATAAAATTAACGTAAATTTTTAAAAATGTTTACAAGTATTATTTTGACGTTTTTAGAGAATGCCTTACTAACCAATTCCTAATCAGTATCACCCCTCGGGCTATATAGGCAAATTTCTGCTCTAACTGTTAAGTCAAGATATTGGGATAATGCGATTATTGTTAACGTATAGATTAAGTACCTATGTCAAAGCCAATTACCCAAGCCTTAAGGCCAGAATAAGGGAGTTTTGCCACTAAAGAAATCTTAGAATGCAGAAAATTGTATCAGTGAACCGCGTGGTCTTATTCGGGATGTCGCCACGAAAGAGCGTGCTTGTTATACACTTCTGCAAAGCGCGGCGTGGCTAAATATGAGGATGGGGATGTTAGCATCGAGTTCGACGCGCCGTGCTTCGCTTGTGTACGCAGATCTACATTGTACCCATCCAAAGAACTTTCTTCGTTCTTCGCCTTACTGAATTAAACATACAATATCATAAGTCACAACAGCATAAGAGCTGGCAACAATTGTATTTACTTTATTTTATCAAGTCTCATGTCTTATTAAAACTTTTCTATATATAAATCGAACACAAAAAATGAACAAATATAGTCTTTCAGTTAGTGGCTGGATGCACGTCACAACTCGCGAATACATAATCATAACAGAAATAAAGTAGGTCTGTTATTAATTAATGAGTACTATCAATTGACATTGATAAATCAATAAAGCCGTTTTTGACAACCTTTGTCAGTTCGAAGAATTTTAATTTTACGTTTTAAAAGTGAAAAATAGTTCATGGTACATGGTTTGAAAATGGGTCTTATTATGTGTGTGTGGTGAAAAGCTAGGTATAGTGCGGGTACTTAAACAAACATTGACTAAAAACCCGTGTAACAAAACGTCTCTCCTATCCTCATCTGTCCGACGACTGAATGGAGTTTCCAACAAATTACAAACTATGTCATTAATTGGGTTTATTTTTAAAACACACATTTAAGTAGGTACGTACACTACTGAATTAACTGAAAAATGAAAATAAAACTTTTTAATCACACAGTAAATCACGTAAAAACGATATCTATAACCGTAAGTTTTGCGAAGCCTCAAAATAAATACCTTAAGGTTATACGAACCAATGTTAAAATAATGGTGCATACGACTGATCTATTTTTAAATTGCCCTTCATCATAATGCAAATTGTTACATGCTGTTTGCGTGACTGACATAACGTAACCATAGCAATGGTGAATATCAAAGCCATGTTGGGCGTTGGGTCTTCACTTGCTTTAAGCTAACGGACATGGTCGCTGGGGCGCGCCAAAATGCACGAGTGTTTATAATTATTGTTCATCGGAGTTAACCGTGGCCCTATTATGCATAGGACACATTTGGATTATATTAATATTATTAATTCGAATATATTTATTTTTTAAATGCTAAAATAGTAACTGTATTGGTACATTAATATTTAATATTGTCGAATAACTGTCCTCCTGGTTTTATTTTTATTTCTTGGTGAAGAGCTTTTTCGCCTACTTCACCTGACAAGCCGCCAATGTCATTTGGTAGTCCTGACTGAATTGAAAAAATATACGATTTAATTATTAAACATTACGTCAGAAGGTGTGATGTGCATCCGGCCAGTAATTGTAACGGACTTCACCTATACTTTTACCCGGCATTTTCCTCGCTATATAACTATTATATTTTTTGAAGAATGAAATAAGACACTTAAATTCTTTCTTCACCGATATGATAAAATGGTTTAAAATTTCTACACGTTTTAAACATAGCAACGTCAATCACCAGAAATTATGTTGAATAAAACAGCTGTAGAAGAAAAATTGGTGAATGACACCTTAATAGAGCTTGAAAGCTGTCTTGGGACATATTTATTTGAGGGAATGAAGACACATACTACCAAAAAACAATATGAGAAATTTACTTTGTTATAATATCACTTTATTAATTTCTTTGTGACTGCAGTTTCGTAGTACTACTACATTATCAAACTGAATAACTTAAAACTACGTGGTACTATTATAAATAGGTTTTGAGAAATTAATAAAGTGATATTATAACAAAGTAAATTTCTCATATTATTTTTTGTTAATATGCAATATCACAAAGTAACGGACTACTCAATCCGACACACTACCAAAGGTGAAATTTATGAAAGCAATAGGAAGAAGAGATGATTTAAATGAAATTTATTAACCAAATTATGGGAGAGAGAATAAAATATATGTTGAAGTGAAAGAAATAAAAAAGTGAAAAGATTTGAATAATTTCTGATTTTAGTTTACAGTAAAGGCAGAAAATTATATGGGGAAATTTTGTTAACCACTAAATCAGCTAGTTAACGCAGTATTGCAAAAACTGACTATTATGTGATGATATGATATGTAAAGTAATACAAGGATCATTTCTCGTGGCATCTAATATCAATATTTTGAATGATATGAACCCTTGTCAGAAGGCAGACGGGCAAATACTTAGCTCATAGTTCAAAGTTTATGTAAGATTCAAGTAAATTTATGGAATTTGCAATTAGAACTACTTAACCAAATGGTAAGATTTTGTTTCCTCACACTTCTGTCGTCTGTTTTTTCTTTCAAAATATCTGTCTAAAACAGTAGTACAGATATACCGTGATTCACTTTAACTGGGCAATTAGAAAATCTTGGAAACTTGGATCCTTGGATATGGAGTAATTTTAAATCTGTCTAGTTACTACGAGCAGACTTGTTCGGGCAAAATATACTCAGGGTAATTTATACTAAAAAAAAAAGTAGACTGAGTACATATAAAAAGAGACGCAGACTTGGCAACCTCTAATGGTACAGCTTCCTGAACTTTTTTATAAAGAAAGTGGCCAAGAGAAGTCGCTAGCGGCTAGAGGACATAATGCTAATAATCAAATAAGAAAGGCCTAATTGAAAATGTATGTGTTGAAGACTTGAAAAAGGTGTAAGTAATTTTGTCTAAGAACTTATTCCTCAAGCTTCTCAAATAAAGGAGTAGGGAAAAGAACAACATTTTTTTTGAAAAAAATTAAGTAACTTCGGTTAGGGACAATGAAATATTATCAAACTAGCTCTTGTTTAAGAGAGATTCAGTTTTTTTATCTGTAGTAATATATTAAGCGATAGGGAAATTATCGAAAATCATTCCGAAGATTTTTTGCCGTGGAAATCGATTTTCTAATGGCAAAAAATCTGAAAATGATTTTCTGATTATTTCCCAATCCCGAAATGTATTTTGAAGATTATATTTACCAAATTAAAAACTAACGATCTATGTTGCACAGTTTAATGTATTGCAATTAAACACACAATTAGTATACCCTATAACAGAATGCTGAGGGGTGGAGTTTGAAAAAACAGAGCCAATTTTCGCTGCTGTGGTCTCTTCACAAATATCCATTCTGGGATGAATAGGTTGAGTACTGATGGGTGCAGCAGGGACCATGTTCTTGTCGTCGTTTCCTCTAATCTTATAAATAATATTCTCATGGTGCTCTTGATCGATTTGCAAGTACGGCCTGATTGATGCAGTCGATGAATGGCCTGTGATTTTTATCAGCTGCTCTTCCTAGATGCCACTTTTCGCAAGAGCAGACATAGCAGAAGCTCGCAGCGAATGGTTTGTCACTTTTTTCCCTGTAAGTAGGCCAGCTTCCTGTGCGCAAGTTTGTGTCCATTTTGACAGTGTGTTCTTTCCAACGGGAACATTTTTGTACCATGTCCTTTTGGTCGGATTGACACTGACGAAGAACCTTGGATTATCAATATCCTGCCTTTTCGACATATATTTATGATACAGGCGTACAGGACACATATCTGGAGAACCGTTATTTGAAACAAGCCATTTTGATTCGGCACATTTTCTGTCTCCCCTTGAGCGGGTTTCGTAAAAATTGGGTTGTATTGGATTCTATAGGTTACATTCCCACAAAAGTCCTTTTCTACCTTGAAATGACTAACCAGACTTGTGCATGCCTCTCCTCCTCTCCAAGCAAGTTCAAATGAAAAAATGTAAAATAATTTCTTGATCAGACCATCTGGAGTGTTTTCATCAAGGACAGCGATGATTTTTTTGATTTCATTACCAGTCAAAGCATTGGCACTACATTTTCTTTTTTCTGGAATTTTTTGAAGCTCCTTTCTTTTTGCATTTCTGGCATCTCTGGCAGATTTGAAGACTATGTCTTCGAAAGGGTTAATTTTTCGTTGATATTGGTTGAAATATTTTTCCATGAGTATATCCTAACCATGTTGCCTATTTTTTTTTAATGTTTGTCTTTCCACCACTACTTTATTTTAGGTGATGGAGTAATAAATGCTTAATCAAACTTGCCCACGAGTTTTTTAAGATTACAACACATATTTTTAATAAGGCTTCACTTGGCATATTAAGGAGAAACCTTCGTTTTCATAGTTGACCATTAGCAATACGCCCTCTAGCGATCATCATCATAATCTAAGAAACTTAAAATTAATTTCCAGTGATTTATCTTGGCCACTTCTGATAAAAAAATTTCCTTAAAGCTCAACGATTAATGGTTGCCAAGATACAACGGCTTATTTTTTTAGTTGTTCACCCGGTACAAAATCAGTGGATTATCAAATCGCACTCGGAAGTTTTCAATTTACTTTCTCGTAAGATATAGACGTCATATCCACTCTTGTTGTACAAGCTACTATTGTGTACTGCCCCATCTATGAAACATTGAAAATATTTCTCGCAGTACATGAAAAAAACAAAATCTGGATAGGTAATTTAAAGATTAACTCTGTGTAATAAATCGAACTTAAAGCTTTAAAGAGTGACAGAAACTATGAAACTTATCAAGAAGTTTATTGGAAAGTTATATTCAATCTAAAAGTTAAATTAAGGTTACTAAATCTTTGAATTAAAATGGAAAATTTTCATATTTATGTTGCATAAGGAAGCGAATTGTTAAAATAAAACTTAAATTAACAAGGAAACGGTTAACAATGGGACAATAAATCAAAAAGTCGATTTAACAAATTACACAAAAAATAATATTTTAAAAGCGCTAAAATGCGTAGTAAAAATTAAAATTTTAGCAACCAAATTTCTCCAGATTAGTATTACATGTTATGATTAATACAACCTAACACTTTTATAAGGAATTTTTTTTTAAATGCCCCCAGAGGAAGAAGTCGTTGGGTGAGAGGTCAGGAGACCTAGCTGGCTAATTAACTTTTGACTTTGGACCACACACGCATTGTGGGCAATCATTCATTTGAAACCAAATTTCCTGATTCTCATTAGCGACTTCCTCCAGTGCGGGTCCAGTTTAATTTAGAGGAAGATCTAAATATGTTGGACTAGTAAGATTTCCGTCAACAAAAAAGGGTCCAAGGATCCGATGTCCAAAAATTCCTGCCTAAACATTTACTTTCGGAGGGTATTGAGTTCGAGCGCATGCAAGACGATGTTCATTTTGTAGGTTCCAGTACCATTAATTTTGTATATTCTGCTTATTATTTAATGTAAACCGCGTCTGAGAAGCAAATATTTTGTAAAAATATCTATTGTTGTTAGCTCGCTCCATAATTTCAAAACAAAAAAGTGATCTTCGCTCTTCATCGTCTTTTACCAATTTTTGATGGTTCTGATACTTATTTGAATGATTTTTATGGTTTTTTAAAGTTCACAGTACTGTGGTGCGATGTTTTTCTACCACTTGCCCGAGAGTTGTAGTGGTGATATTTTTATGTTCTTCGTCGAGAAGGAAAATATTAAGAACTCTATCATTGTTTTCTTCAGCTCTCTCATGATTATGTGCTGTGCATTTGTAGTTATTTATTACAGTGCTTCTCGTCTCAAAGTTAGTAATAACTTTTTGTATTGATGACTTGGTAGGAATGGGTCTAACAGGGAAATAAGAGGAAACATATCAGATAAGCTTTTCCCCGCATAGTACCATTTTATCATAGTGACTTTTTCTTCTATTGTGTAACTCATAATAATTACTTAGGTACAAAATTATTACTAGTAAAAAATCTAATACTTTCAAATTATATTTGACAATAACAAATCACAGGTTGACAAGTCCAATCAATGATGGTATCCGAAGCATCACATGTTGAATTCCAATAAAAAACCAACCGCAATCCTAATAAATAATAATAAAAACTGTTTAAACATCTTGCATGTGCACTCACCACATAGAGACCCTAAAAAGGTCTCCCTACAACCCTCTTTACAGGGCAGCAAATATTTGGACATTGCATGGGAGTTCTTATGGTTCTAACCACGATCCACCAGCCGGTATTATTATTTAAAATTTCTTATAAAACATAACAGATTATGACCGCACCCATTTTTATCGGGTTTGTTCAGATAAATCTTGGGTTATCTATTAAATACATGAAAATACCCAAATAGCATGTACGTTCCTAAATCTTTTATCCATGTTATCCGAAAAATAAAATCAAAACCATCTCACAAATTTCAAAAGAAAATACGAATAAGCGCTTCCTACCCCACATTTTTTTTTTAAGAACAAACTTTCTTTCATTTTCGTTTCCAATATAAAAAACTTGCGGCTGTTTTTACAACTTCCTCTTGCACGATTTAGGGGAGTTGTACGGCAAATAGAAAAGTTTTGTCATTAAGAGGTTTTTAGTGTATTAAAGAAACGAGGCGATTTGGGTTGAGTGGATATTTTTTTATTGATTTTTATGATCTGTGAGAAAATAACGCTGCACTCCTTACATTAATGCTATGCACTCAACACCGATTAAAACTTTCGAATTAATCATTATACCTTTGCTTTTTGTACGATTAACGAAAGCAGAATAAATATTTCAGAAATGGTTGTAGGTTGAAGCTACACAAGTCTCGGTGGATGATTATCCGTGCGTCAATAATATCGTATGAATGAAATCCAGTGACGTAAAATAAATAGGGACGTGTTACAAAGTAAGCGTTACTATGTGATCACTAAAAGTAACGAGTCTTAATGTTATAAAAGACTCGTTACTGTTGACTTTTCGTTACTCTGAATTTAAATCTAACTAACTATTCTACCCAGAATTTTGCAACGGACGGCTTCATTCGTGGACTTGATAACCAATAACGGACGAAAGACAAAACGTATTATGATTATTTTTCGTGCTGGATTTTGTTTTTACCACGTCTGGCGACTGACTCTGTGTCGTTTTTATGTATGTTGGAGAGACGGCGTATTAATATTTTGTTTAATTTGTCGGGAAGCCATTCAGAAAAAACTTTCGATCCGAAGTGGCCATTTCTATTTTATTATCTGTCAAGTTTTAATTCTGCTAGATTGGGGAAACACAACTGGAAGTTACCACACTTATTTTATAAAAATAATATAAATTGAGTATTCTGTTGTTATAAAATTATAGTGCCTCGATTCCTAAAATCAGAAGCCCAAAGTCTAATCTTTGCTGTATCTCTTACCTTTTATGAAATTCTAATATAGTTGTAGAATTTGTAATACTAACCAAACTGGAGAGAAAAATGTATTTTATATTTTTTTTTACATTTAGTTTGGAAGAAGCAAGTTCCACTTCTAATTTTATATTGGGCTTTCATTTAGTATATTGCTCACATAACCCACGATAGAACACCCCAGAACACTTTTTATCTTTAAAATGGTTTATAAAGTTTTAGACCCTTTATCTCTTAAAGCTTTGCATGACTAAGCCTTTCTTAAACAAAAGCCGAGAAAATGGGTAGGTAGGCAAATGCGATAATTGTAAAAAATGATGTGGCGATGAGTCTTTCATAGAAGCTATTTCTAAATTCATGAATGTTGCTGACAAGATATAGGCCTCCCTATAATATTGTATTTTGAGCATAATACCGCTCTTGTAAGGGGAAAGCTTTAAGTGGTGACAGGACAGGGCTTTTTTATGAAGCTAAGCTTTTTTTAAAGACGTATGACATTTTTATGGCAAATTGCCTTCTTTGGTTATGTAGTTTAAGGTTTATATTTGTCAGCTATTTGAAAGGCCAATTGACAAGTAGGGTAGAGGGTGATTCATTGGACACAATGTTTAATGGTTCACTCTCACCTACTTTTAATTCAATACAAGATTTTAATATATTATGTAAGTGCACCTTTTTATATGCTGGTAGATAATTCTGTAGTTTCTGATTCCAAATAAAATTTAAATATCTTCCAGTTTATATTAAATAAAATACTAAACCTTAATTTAAAAAAAAATATACAAAATGGTTATTTTGATGATAATCTATCATAATTACTTGCAACTTCTAAGTCTACTTTAATATTTCATTACTTATGTTAAAGTATCTAAAAGCTTTGCCAATAAAAATATTTCTTTCTGACTATTTAAATCCTCTTTAGCATCAGATTCAGCGTTTTAGCATTTACCCTCATATACAGCAAGGTCATTGAGATCACATTAAATTCGCCAATCGAGTTATTAACTCATTTACTTTCAGAATGCCTAAATTAATACTTTTAATGTTTGCAATCACTGCTTCTGTTAAGGCCTAATATTTATTTGGCCGCTATCAATCTTTTGTCCATCTTTGGAGCTAGGAAAAACTTTTTCTCGAAACCACCTGGTAAAATAATGAAAATTTCTAATTTTTTCTAAATCTTGTAGGAAAAACGGTTTTTTGTATCACCAATGATGATTAACTAGTAGTCGCAAAGATTGATAATGAATAAATGTAAAAACAGAAATATAAAAAAATGTTATGCTCTGAAGGAATGTATGTAATAAATATCCTTAAGAAAAAATAATGCTTACCCAACGTACTAAGATAATGCGCATTTTCTGATAGACCTTAAATTTTAAATTACATTAATAAAAAGACTGGTTTAGATAACCCCGTTTCACCCTACACAATATAGTTAGATTCGTGTGGAAAATAATATTTATAATATAATAAATAATAAGTAGTAGAAGTTTAGTGTCCGTAATAATAAAGGGAGTTGGAGTTGCTACTCAGGTAATGGTTTTCCATAGAGTCCTAATAATGACGAAACGGCCGTCATTGTCTATCTATGCCCCCAGAGAACCCATTGTTTTGGTGTCCCTCTGTACTTTAATGCAAATTCACCACTTTGTCCGCTTGCTGCTAACTTATCTTTCTAGTCTGTATATAATAATGTTTTGCTATAGTCTATTTCAGAAAGGTGTAGAGTAATAAAAGCTCATTAGGTATGCAAAGGGACTACAAAGTGACCCAACGAATATTTAAGCCACTTTTATAATTTGGCATTAATTTTATTACAAAATAATTTTCTAGTCTAGGTAGTACCACCCTGGTTTGGGTCAATTTATGGGTTTTGCCTATTGTTATTCATTTACAAACACTAAAAATGATGTGACAAAGGCGTGCATTATGTACATAATATTAGGTATACTTATTTTTTTTTAATAATTATAAAAAAAATACAAAATACAAAAATACATTATACAGAAATTAAATTATAAAAAAAGCACAATATTGTTCATCATCTGAGGAACTGTCATCTCCTCTTGACGTTATAATTCGGTCGAAGGTCCGATAGATTTGGTGGTCAAGATCCCACGTTTTCTCCTATTCTTTAATGGCATGATGGACTGCTTTTCGCCAGTTCTCTGGTGTCACTTTCTTAATAGCTTGATCAAACAGTAGCTTAACGTCCTTTATTTTGAAAGTCGTGTTGTGTCTTGCTACAAATCCTTTCATTTGCGCCCATATAAGATCTGTAGGATTTAGTTCGCAATAATATCACGGTGTGTGCAGCACAGTTACTGTTTCCTCCTGTAGTGAACTGTAGATCTCTCTTGAATTACTACACACTGTACTTTACTTTTAAGTTGAATTTATTATTCTGGTAGTGTTACAAGAAATTATTATATACTAAAAACGTCTACTTGACAGCTTGCCGTCTCTCCTGGTCCACACCTTGCTGATATTTTTCAGGTAATAGAAAAATGTCTGTTAACAACGGAACAGTTACACTATGTTTTTCAGCTATATCTTCCACGGCATATTTCATAAAACGATGTTTGTGTAAATTTGCTATAGCTAATAGTTCCTTCTTTATCAAATTATCTTTTTTTTTCTTTGGATAGTTATCATAAATATTATAATGCACAAAATTTACCTGCGCCCATGGCCGACACCGAAATTGAGCCGATCTAGACGGAATTTCCCATTTTATTACTCTACACCTTTCTGAAGTAGATTATAGAATTAAAAATTAATAAAATCACTAACAGCGGGTTGCATAAAGAAAAATCGTTCTCGGTTAGCTTAACCGCGTATTAAAAAGACAAAATTTAATCAGAAGATGGCAATGCCTACTACGTGTTTACTCAAAATTGACTTAAATTTTGCAAAAGATTGCCGCTGACAGATGACAATTTTTGTAAAATTTAAGGTTATTTCGTAGAAATACGAAGTTTACTTTGTCAGCCTCTGATTAAATTTTGTTTTTCTTAATACACAACTAAGCTTATCGAGAACTATATTTCCTTATGCAATTTGCTGCAAATCTTTTGTTTAAGTTGAATCTATAAATCTCCTGGCGCCGGCGGTATGCCCCTGAATAGAACAATAATCAGCTCTACTGATGAGTCATGATATGACGAAACGCGTCTAGAGATGGATCTGACGAAACGAAAGTGAAAATCTTCTTCTTAAGCTTCGTTTTCGGTTAAATAAACCGATGCGAGTTAGCGCTGCCTAGCGGGACTCCTGTAATTGTGACGAATGTCTTTACAGGTGATTTCCTCTTAACATTTACTTATTACTATAAGTTTGTTAGAGGTGCTGGTATGCTCAAGAGTGTCTTAACAACGACACAGATGGCGCTCCGCGCCACATCTTACTGGTGTGTCCCACCAAGTGCCGTCTAAGAAGCTTCAAGTTCCCTCTTCTTTTCGTCGGATCCTCGCTCTACTGATGAATCATGATATGACGAAACGCGTCTAGAGATGGATCTGACAAAACGAAAGGGAAAATCTTCTTCTTTAGAACAATAATAGTTATTACCCATTAATAAAATTATTTTATTCGTTGAGCTAATTCGAGTGCATCCTAAATACGGCACTGACCCCTTAGCATCCAACCCCCTCAATTTGTCTCTTGCCGACCCTGTTCACCACTAATGCAATGCCCTTGCTTTTATTATGGCAATATATTATCATAACGCTAAATAATTTATCATCTAAAATATAAAGAAGGTAATCAAATAAGAAAAGGGTGTTTGTGGCTCCAAGCAAGAATACTCTTTTGTGAGGGTTAACTTAATATAATCACTTAAGGGGTAGCTGTAATTAATGATAGTGAGATATTAAATACTTGTTAAATCTCTTCCCGTCCTTCTTTTTTATCACAAGTGCTTTTTAAATACTTTTTAGAATTTAAGATTTAGATAATTTTGAAAAAAAATAAAGGAACTACCAAACTACATGTCAAATCTTCAATTAGCTAGATCCATAACGTTTATATTATAAGATCTTAGAAATAAAAGGGTACCTATATAAAAATAAGAAGTAAATGCATTACAATTATTGTTAATTAATACATTGTGTAACTTCGGTTACGGTACTTAAAAAATTATTACTTATATTTGGTCTACTATTATTATTAACATTGATAATGCAAAATTTTGTTTTATAAAAATTGTTGGAAATGACCACCTTCACTTAATAGGCATGCATGAAGCTAATTTAATTTAATTATTTTAATTAAGAATGGTGTGCCTGAGGAGAAAAACGCAAGAGACCATTTTTATGCAGAATTGACCAGGCTAATCAGAAATAATATCCACATGGATAAATATCAGTGGCATACCACTGTTTTTCTAAAAAATATATAATCGCTTAGTTTTAAAAATTATTTTATTGGCGACAACGCTGAAACGAACGGAGATATAGAGCTGCGATTTTAATATTTTTTCTAGCAAATTTCATGTAATTTTCGATTATGGTATCATAATTATACCGTATGATTTATTTTTTCGGAGTAAAATCAAAAAATGTGTTATTATTGCAAATTGCGCCCTCTAGCTTTTTTTTTAGAACTATTATGGACAACTAAATACGAGTGGTGAAAGTGCATACATTTATCTTCCAAACAGTCTTTAATTTGCTAAAATCGGATAAGTCGTTATAAAGTTACAGCGATTTAACTGATTACACTTTTAACAGCTCTTATTAAAGTGGGTATGCCAATGAGCATAAGACCAAAATGATGCATAATTGTCCAAGCTTTTTAGTGGTGTTATCAAAGATATACCTTAATGTGGAATTTTCGGAGATATGTAAAATTTTAAAATTTACTTTTCAATTACGCCCTCTTGCGGCAAAATGCGAAACTTAAAAATAATTTCCAGGATTTTCTCTTGGGCATTTTTGTCATAAAAGAATTTACCCGGATGCTGTACGATTACTAGTTTCTGAGATATGGCCGGCGGTCATTCTTAGTTGACCACCCGGTACAGTTCACTATACAGGGTGATTCCTAAGTTGATACTTCTGTGTATATAGAAGGCATTCAAATAAACAACATTTTCAAATACCTTTTTTTTTCCAAAAATTAAAAATGGGCGAGATACAGAAATAAAAAATCTAAGTGCTTTATGTTGTTTTCGTCTTATAAGTAATGCATGGTCAGTTATTATTTTGGCGATCTGCTGCGGTGTGTTTTTCTGAAGCAAGTTAATTTTAAATTAGTGACACCTGAATATGGTAAAATTTGAAAACAAAGTAGTCCGGCTGCTGCTTCGAAATTATACGCAGAACGCTTTTCCTTGCGGGTTCATCTTACACCCAGAAATTTTCTTAATGTTATTCAACGGGAAAGTTAGGCAGAACCGCGTATTTGATCCATAGTGTAATAAATGAATGTAAGTACCTCATTTTTGAGTTTTTTGAAAAATAAATATTTGAAAATGTTTATTTTAATGCCTTCTATACACAGCTAAAAAATAAGTATCAACTTAGGAATCACCCTGTATAAGTAAATTCATTCTTACGCACAACTGTGCAAGAAAAAGTATGGGCCATTCATGGATTTTTCTCATAAAAGTTTTATTCTCTATCGATTACTGTACAAACACTACTTGCTAAATGGATCGTCAAGGAACTGTTTGACTTACAGGACGGACTTTCCATTCACCAAAGTAAACTGAGGTTTTGTAAGTGCTTGTAACTTTATACGAAGAAAATGGAGCCTTCTCTGTAACTTTATACTTGACGCAAATGGGTGGAAGTGGAAGGGATTTACAGGATGTCCCCAAAATTATATGCTTAAAGCTTCTAAAATGGTTTACATTTAAAAAAAAATCATGCTTGTCCAAATAAGGCACTTATACGCAATGGAGGCTTGTGACACTCGATACAGGTGGGGCCAAAATATCAAATTAAAAATGTTTAATGAGAATATAGGGTGTTACAAATTCGAATTATTAACATTGCTATCTCGGTAACTATGAAATATAAATTTTTTGAAATGGAGGAAAGTTGCATATTTTAAGAGTAAACAGTAGCCGATGAGTCATCACGAAGAAATAGTGCATTTTCACCACATCGCGCATGTCTTTTTTTATATACAAAATATTATAAAAACGAATTTTACAATAATTTAGTGGCGCGGCGTTAGGGAAGATTTTTAAGATAATATCGGGGCATCGTCTGTAATTTTAATGGAAAACAGGAAAATAACACGAATAGCCAGAATATTTCTATTTTTATGTTCTGCATGGCGCATGATATAATTTGAACCTATATAATTGGAACTTTAAAATACTATTAAAAAAAAAGTATCACCCGCCAAACCGGAAGTTCTTGTGAACGCCTTAATTAAATTTTTGTATCACATTTTCAATAAGATAAGCCAGGAAACTATGCTACGTTTTACGCTTGTATGGAAGGTTTTTAATGCTGAATTATTTGTTCAAAAAAAAGGACCCATAAAATTATATTCAAAGAAATGTCCCAATGGGAAGCGGTCATAACAGAGGAATGATATACTAAAATCCGGTTGTACAAATACGACCAACGCTTAGTTTAGCGTTGAAATAAGCTCAAACTTCATTTTAACAACCTCTTTAAATTCCTGTTAAAGTTGTCAAAAATAAATAGTACAAAGCGTAAGCCGTAATTATACGACCGGATAATAATGTATCATTTCTCTCCGCTTCCCATTAGGACATTTCTGGCTAACTTTGCAGCAATATCTATTGCGCCCATGCTGTAGCAACTTTTATGTCATATCCTGAGGATATGATTGGTTCTAATTTTATTTCAGTAAACTGCATGTCCAAAACTTGCCGAGTGGAAACCAGACATTAGGCCCAGTTTTATTGCAACTCACAGCGCAGACAGGCAAACAGTTTCCGATTCGCGTGGCCGGTGATAGGTGATGTTTTTGTTTTAGCTTATTTATTAAATAAATGATTTGCTTTGTTCGTGATCAAACACAACATCGTGTTGCTTAATGACGTGTTATAAAGTTTTTTTGATACCGTTTTAATAATCTGTTTTTACTGTCTTATGGTTATGCGAAATGCTTCCGGAATTGATCCTTCTGGTAGAAAAAAAAAAGATTGAACTCTCATTAAGGGATTACCATTCTTTTGTTTTTAAAATTAAAAAAAAAGTATATCAAATACATCGCAAGAAAAATACAATGTGTCTCTAAAAAGTTCCTGAGGCGTATCTTTTAAATCCAGATATCTCAAAAACAGCTGCTCAAATCAACTTTTACCACGTATACCTTTTTTAGGTAAAAGACGTCGGAGAATCCGAATTTTTATTTAAAAGAAAAATATAGGGTGGCTCAAAAAAGTTATTTCGGTTTAAATGTGTGCAAGGTACCGCAGGTGGCGCCCTCTAAACTTTACAATAAAAATGAGAGCAAATTCTAATTTTTCACCCCGCGAAACCCCCCCAAGCCAAATATTGTGACAATACACCAATTATTAAAAAAATTATTTATAAAAAATTAAAACCAAATTGAACTTTTGACACTCTGTATCATCGAAATCATCCACTTTTGGACAAAGGTAAATTGGGTTAGATCGTCATATTTACGCCTCAGGAACTTGTGGTAGCTTTTTTTCCGCACCTTTTAGAGACACCCTGTATATACCTAATATTTTTAAAGTCATTTCCCGACATATCGGAAGAGTGTATCGATTATTTGTTAATTACTTTTCGCTGCTATTGAGGCTAACATTTTAATTGCTGAATCACCGTCTAAAAATGCATAGCTCGTTTAATGTACTTCCATGTCATGTTGGAAAATGTATTTCGAGATTTTTTAAAATGTACACATCAAAGGAAATATTACATCAGCGTAAGTACGTTAGAAGTCTGTCGTTAAAACATCGAAGTAATGATATTCAATACTCTAGGAAATTACTAAGTAAAAGAAAATAGTAAATAATTCATTAAAAATTCGTGTCATACTTAATCACTAAAATAGTGATCATGCAAAATTTAATCAATGGACAGTATTTCCGATTGCTTGAAGTCGATATGCTGATACGGCTTCGCTTCATTTTTATCTATATATTACGAAAGGGATAGCATTACATGCCATAAATATTTTTACTTATTTGGATGCCTCTTATAGTTGATTATACACACCCAAAGTTTTAATGAAATCGGTTCAGTATTATAGGCGTAAGAAAATAAAAACTAAGAAAAATCAGTTTTGCACCACTGGTTTTAAAAATGTATAAAAAATTAAAATAATTCCTGATTAATAAAATTATACAAAGGTACTTAATAAATAAGCTCGAACAGATTCGTTAACCAAGTTTGATTAAAAAATAAACACTTCAAAATCAGTCTTGCACCACTGGTTTTAAAAATTAATAAAAAAATAAAAATAATGCCTGGTTAGTAAAATTATAAAAAGGTACTTAATAAATAAGGTCAAACAGTCTCGTTAATCAAGTTTGAATAATACGAATTGTACAGGGTGTCCAAAGATTAGCGTCAAACTTTGCAAACTTACATCAATTTATTTTTAGTATTTCAAATTGGAATGCATATTATTATGTCATTCGATGCAGAATAAAAAAATCAAACATTTGTTCTAATTACAACCCTATCGCAATTTCTAACGCATCAAGACTTATTTGCAGAAAACTTATTTGATGAACTATTCCACCCAGTGGCGTAGCCAGCATTTTATTTCGGGGGGGGGGGCCCAAACGGGTAGGAAAACCGACGAGGCAGCGTCACGCGCAAAAAACCCTTTTTTTGGACAATTAAAAAAAATTCAAAATAAAAAAATACATACATACATACATAAGGAACTTGTAGTGAGTTATACAAATACACTAATATAGGTAATATAAAACAGATACCTACCTATTAAACAAAAAATTCTTCTGAAATAAGCATAATCGAGCAAAAAAATACTAAAAATAAGGTATATTTTTTATTTATTGAAAAAACAAAAATTAACCATACACTTAAAGCACAACATATTTTTTTGCCAAAAACTAAACCGTGATTTGTCGCCTTTTTTGACAAAATATATTGATTATTTCATATATCAATGTGGATTTTTTTATGAAGACTTATTAAAGCTGAACTTTTTATACGCTCTTCACCTGAATGATTTCTCAGATATGTTTTTAATCTTTTTAAAGTGGAATTTCGGGGGGAGGGGGCCCGGGCCCCCTGCCCCCCCCCCTGGCTACGCCAGTCATTATTATAAATAAATATCGAAATTTTATTAACCAGGCATTATTTTTATTTTTTTTTAATTTTTAAAACCAGTGGTGCAAAACTGATTTTTCTTAGTGTTTATTTTTTTTCGCCTATAATACTGAACCGATTTCACTAAAATTTTAGAGGTATGAAGGCAACTATAAGAGGCATCCAAATAAGTAAGAATATAATAACATGTAATATAAAAAAATAGATTCTTTATGACGTCGCACTTTTTTTTAACACCCTGTATAAACAAAAGAAAAATCCTGAAATGCGCCCTAGGATCCAGGTAAAGTCTGCATAATATCAAAATCCTAACTTAATAAATAAGTGAACTATGAAAGACGGGAGGTGAGGTGCAGGACCCTGTATATTAATTTCTGTAATAAAATTGTTTATAAGAAAATAATTTTCAGTCTAATAACTAAGTAGAAATAATAATATAGTATATAGAGAAATCATTACTTTATTTGGTACCGGTACAAAATATAAAAATCCAAGAATCTATCGCTTTTTTATTAGACGTCCGTACACGACCAGATGTCAATCATAAAATGATCTAAGTAAAACAATTCGTTGAGATAAATCACAATAATAATTTTGTAATAATATAAGGGAATGACTGTACTAATACTGATAGTGTAAGGACAAATTTCATACATTAATGGGATTGTTATTACTCAGAACCGTCAGTAATATTGGTCGTGTAGGGTCTGCAATAGTTCACAAAGATGGTGCATTTTTGTAGTTTTTATACAGAAGAAAAAACGTAAAATCACAGGGTGGCACTCGAGACAACAAAACTAAAAGCATGTTAAGCGGTATATTTACTGTGCATGCAGAAATCCAACCCTGAAAATAAAAATAAGACAAATTAATTGATAATATCAATTTCTATTAATTTGTTAAAGAGAATTTATGCACCTAATTGAAGAACCATTCTGGCTTCACAAGCTCGATTTGTTGGTTTAAATTTGGCTCCCTACTCGAATTTGTTAATTGACTACATTCAAACATTCCAATAAATTCAAAATTAACTTAAATCCGTACTAAATCAGATAATAAGTCCTATCAGCCAAAACAAATTGCTTCAGCGACCCGACAATTTGCAACATAAGGCCTCCCTTGGAAGCCCAAATGGCGTAACTGATTGCCAAAATTAAAACAACCAATGCAAACTCGCTAATAGGCCAGATTAGGCCCTAAATCATAATCTAAAGGGATGCACGGACCCTGCTTAAGCCGTCAAAAGGGCTTGGGGGTTAGTAAGGACGAGTTGAGACAGCTTATAGTGTCTGTGGGTTGGTAAGATTAATTGAAAATAGAGACTTTAATTCGTAACAATTTATTTTCAATGTTTTAGAAAAAGTTAATTTCATCAAAATATTTAAAAGGGAGTTTACATACGTCAGTTACTACCCAGCTCTTAGTCGCTTTTCTGTCAAATAAAATAAATAGAAAAATCCTAATATACGTAGAGATTTTATTACTGGCGGTTATATTAGAACCAAACATATTTAATAGAAGTTTGAAGGAAAAAAATATTTTAGTTCTTTGGAAAAAGATAAAAGAAAAAACCAAGTAAAAACAATTAAAACCCGGTATGTACATAGCTAATTAGAACTTTAATTAAATGTTCAAAAACATATTTTTAATAAACTTAAAAGGAATCTCATACTTTGGTTAATTTAAGATGCTTTTCTTTTCAGATTGTTAATTAATATTATCCTTTAGGATTTTTTTATAATTAACATTGTTTTAAGGATACAGCGATAATTAAATTAGGTGGAGTAATATTTCATATTTATTCTAGTTTTTGCTCTTGACACGAATTAAATTTTTTTTATCAACACGTAATAACCTTTTTTTTAAATAAGGGGTTTGGAAAGAAAGCCCTATCTTCCTTCTTACATTTATTAAAATAAAGACTAGTACCTACGCGTTTCGGCCAAAAGGGCCATCATCAGGACATGAGGCAATAAGGTCTAAAAATACAGAAACAAAGTAGGGCGCACTTTGGTCAATAAAAATTAATTAACACTTAAAAATAGAGATAAAAGTTTACATTTTGTTGTCTTTTTAAGTATTAATTAATTTTTATTGACCAAGGTGCGCCCTAATTTGTTTCTTTGTTTTTGTACCTTATTGCCTCATGTCCTAATGATGGCCCTTTTGGTCGAAACGCGTAGGCAGTAGTCTTTATTTTAATAAATGTAAGAAGGAAGATAAGGTTTTCATTCCAAACCGCTTATTTACAATGTCCCTTCTGGAGAGTAGTAACGATTTCGTTATACCTTTTTTTTTAGTTATATTGTAGGTATTGTTACAGTTGTTGACCCAACACAAATTCACAGAAGGGCGGTCTTGTTGACGGAATACACATTAAGCTGTAGCAGGATTAAAAAGAACCACAAGGAATTAGAAAACTAACGCGTATTATTTCCTCTTCCGTCACGCGACATAATCGATTTCGTCATCTTGTCAATATAAATCAATTATTTTTCCGGGCAAACCGAATCGCGGGGGTTACCTTCGTTGAAATTAAAACCAATAATGACAAAAGAAGCCAAATGATGTTATATTTATACTTATCAGACGTTATTGTTAATTTAACCAAATATATATTTACGATGACAATTTTTTTTTTCGATGTAGTCGATATACAGGGTGATTCACGTTGAGTGGCCTATTAGAAGATCTCGGAAACGAGTAAACTTATCTTTCTAAAAATTTGATATCAGCCATAATTGGCTTTGAGCTTTTGAAACATTATATTTTGACGTTTTTATTACTTTCGGTTATACCGGAAGTTAATGTCAACTTTGCTATTTTACTTTATTTACTTTATTACCTTATTAAAATCTAAATAACTTTTGTTAATAATAATCTATTTCTATCTCTAACCGTTTTTGAGATATGAATTATAAAAGGATTTTCTTGTGAAAAAACGCTCCGAGAAGAAAGTTTAGTAACTCTGAAACTAATAAAGATAAACATTTAAAATTTTGTAAGCTTTCAAGTAATACATAGATCTTTAGTTTAAATTCCTTAGGTTTTACGTTTTTTATACAGGGAGTCCTTAAAATTGTGCCAATGTTTCCATTAAATAAATGTGCATAAGTCAATTTTTGCAAATGGAACACCCTATTTTTTAGCTTACTAACGTTTAGAGAAAAATTTCCTGTCTAAATGCCTTATATGTTACAATCTACATTTTTAGTCGTTTTGGAATTATGAACAATTTAAATAAAAAATCTTAAAATTTCTGTTTGTGTTAATGAGACATTATATTTTGAAAAGAAGGCTGCGACTGGGATTTTCGTTTGGCTTTGATATTACTTGAAAGCTTACAAAATCTTAAATGTTTACCTTTATTAGTTTCAGAGTTACTAAACTTTCTTCTCGCAGCGTTTTTACACAAAAAAATCCTTTTATAATTCATATTTCAAAAACGATTAGAGATAGGAATAGATTATCATTAACAAAAGTTATTTAGATTTTAATAAATTAATCAAAAGTGCCAAAATATATAGGGTATTCTATTTGAAATAGCAAAGTTGGCATTAACTTCTGGCATAGACGGAAGTAATAAAAACGTCAAAATATAATGTTTTAAAAGCTCAAAGCCAATTATGCTTCCTATCAAATTTTTAGAAAGATAAGTTTACTCGTTTCCGAGATCTTCTAATAGGCCACTCAACGTGAATCACCCTGTATATAAGAAAGATAGGGATAAAAGTTATCGGGTTGTGAATTTTACTAGCTTGACAAAAAAACAACATATTCAATTTAAAGATTAGTTAAACAATTCTTTTACATTTTAGGTAAGTCAACGTTAAACTTACAACTAGATCGAGGCGACTTATTGGTAAGTTATAAAAGAGCATATTATTAATAATATAAACCGAGGTGAAAAGTGTTTCATTACTGTCAAGAAATGAGATAGTTGATGTTAATTAAATCATTCTATTTAAATAGGTTTGTATACTACTTTAACTGTTTAGTTTTCCTGATTGTAATCCAGTACAAACCAAAAATAAAATAAAGCTAGAAGCTTAGAAGTGCATGAACATTTTTTTTGCTTATTTTAATAATTACTTACTTATAATTATTAGAACCCCTATAAAAGTGTAAAATATGGAAAAATTCTGTACTTGCCTTACACTTTACCTCTCAGGCGCTTATAAAAAAACAAACAGCGTTTTCGACACTAATACAAATTTAAGGCGCTGTTGCCTTGGGGAACGTTATCCGGTGATCCCCTTTAAGAAAGGAAAATAGGGGTGAATTGTAATAACCTTATATCTTTGATTGCGGTTTAACAGTCTGCTTTCGTTTCGTTACGTTCTCTTTGTTTCGCCATTATAGAATCACAAGATTGACACTGTCTTTTTACCCTATTAGAAAGGATAAACCTTGATACGAAACGTACAATTAATAATTTTTTCAAAGCTGCTACCAGTTTCGGAAGTGGATGTTTGGTATCGAAATAAATTTTATCTTTATACAGCTGGGTTTATTAGCTAGATCTTTTTACTATTGATGAATGCCAAGAAAAATATTTCAAAAATAGTCACATTACAACATGTCATCACTAAAATTTAATTAAGATAATGCACATTCTATTATATGACATATCTATAAAAAAATGTTGTAAAAAGAAAATCCTAGTACCAATTTATTTACTTAACTGACCTGGTACCTACAATATAATTTTTTTATAATATTAACTTAACACATAAAAAAGTTTTTTAATTTCATCACTTATTTAACCACAACCTCAATATTTCTTCGATTCTATGACATTGTGTACTTTTGATTGCCAGCGTTAGAATACCGAATGAGGATTTAATCCTTCGTAAAAAGACTAGTGTAAACCAGCGTTGCCAGGTTTTGTATATTTTGAAGCGATTGTGGAAAAATATTACTGTTATTAATTTTATGATTTACTTTTTATTAACATACATTTTGGAGGTTTTGGTAGTTTTACCAACTGGTACGTGGCATTTGAACTAATGTTATCTTGCGCTTATAAAGATAATAATATCTCTAGATTTTTGATCCTCAATAATTTTGGTCGTGAAACTTTGACTTAATGAGTGATTCTTTTAAAATTAATTTTTATCGTTTTCGTTAAAAATGATTGCAATAAAGATATGTTTTATTTATTATTTTAACAAAAAAACACAAAAAACCAATAAGAAAAGAACATTTGACAATAGCTTATTACTCTTACGTAAAAATTTTCTGATATTTACAAGTGGTTTTATATAAGAATTCTTGAGAGACCTAGTTAGAAATTTATTTTCTCCACGACCATTACTGAATGCAATAATTCCAAAATCATTTTTGATACTAGAATGTAAAAATTCTCGCTCTTGAGTTGGAATATTTATTCTGAAACACTTGCTTCTTATGCGTTTTGCGTGTATTTTCATTCCATAACAAGATACGGAATGAATATTCTGTAATTGATCTAAACGACATAGGTTGCCATTTTCGAAACTGTCAATGTCAGCAGACAAATTTTAGTGCAAGTCAAAATATGAGTGAAAAATCGGATGAATCAGATATGGAACTGGATAATACTCCACCTGAAACTACAAATATTGCGAATAGTATTTTTGTTCGTGGAGAAAATATAGTCTGCTACTCGGTTAAAATGAAAATTCGATACTCGTGGTTCTCACGCTCGCTACGCTCGCGTTCGGAATCTTCCATTCGGATCAAATTTTCATTCCAACCTCGTTACAGAATCTACTATTCTGGCATTTTTTACTTTAGAATATAATGGATCATCGCCCTTTTATATTGCAAATTATTTTTTCGTAAATATTTAAAAAAATATTTTTTCCACTACCAACTTTAATATCACTCATTATTGACCGATTATTGATTATAGAAATTGTTTTTCTTTACCCCTTGCCAGAAGCCTCTATTCTTTACCGTCGTTATTGACAACGGTCAATAATAGAGGCTTCTGGCAAAAACAATATAAAACAGGCAACTTGACCTTTTTTTATTTTAAAAATATATGAAAACCCAATGTTTAGACAACCACCAGTCCTTAAATACTGAGTAGGTTTTTAAAAAATACAAAACCTTAGATTTTTGGGGCAGCAACTCATCATTAATTGTTTGTTCTTCCACCCTCATTTCTGGAGGAGTGCACGTATCAGTAATAGTTTCTTCGCTCATTTTATCAAAAAAAATTGATTTTTTTTATGAATCGACAAATACTGACAAATAAGAAAGCCATCTGACAAGATAAAAACAAATACTGCAAATTTCAAAGCATAGGTAACTTGACTGAAAAAACAGAAGCAACCCTAAGAAGGTATGTTAACTTTAATTATTAATAATTTAATGTTGTAAATGTGATAGTAGTGGAAAAAATAATATATTTATCACGGTTTAGACAACTATTATTGCCTTCACATCTTAAATCCCTCGTCGCTGTGCTCCTTGAGATTTAAAATCGACGCTCGGTCAATAATAGTATCTGTCTAAACCTTGGTCAATAATATACTATTATTCTTTTGTTACAAAGTTGATAACGCTGCAATGTTCCAATTTCACAAAATTTAATTTTTATTGCAAAATAAGTGATATCATACAAATTTTAATAACATTTGATACATAAATTAAAAATGTTGTCCCCATTTAATGTTCTACACGAGTGTTTTCTCTAGAAATTTTTTTGTCAAATTTAATTAACGATACGAGAAAAAAAATCTTGTGGCGACGAATTAGGTGGCATAATAATATTCAAAATACTAAATAAACAAAAGGGGAAAACGGAAAATTCTTTTCTAAAACAAATTTTGTTTTGCGTTCGCCCCCGCGGAGAATTTAATTTTAGATCCCCTTTAAGAAAAGAAGGTTGAGGATAATCATAATCATTTTATATTCGGAAGTTCTGGGGGATTTTCTGATTGCTTTTTAACGTTGTTATTTCGTATTCTGTGAAATAATAGAATTTCTTTGTTCATAATCTAATTAGGACAAATCAAAATTTGACAGTTGGTAGAATCACCGATATTTACCAAAAAAGTTAGTAGTTTTTATATAAAATGGTCAAAAAAGAAAACAAAATCTGAAAAATAGAAAATACAGGGTGTCCCGTAACTTATGGGCCGTAGAGTAACTGGAGATACTAGACATTAAACTAAGCCGATTATGTCATATAAGTTTTTTCGGATTGTCACTTTTTTTTTTTTTGTTAATTTAATTATTTACTATGTTTTTTTATGCTTTGGGAATTGGGGAAACATCTCTAAAACCGTCAAAGATATTAAGATCAATCAAGTACAAATTTTTGACTTAGAAAAGGCCCTTTTTAAAAAAAATCATAGATTTATGAAGCCTAGTATATGCAACTAGCGCCCTCTAGTTTGAAACTTAAAAATTTCTACAAATTCTTATTTCTTGCTCATAAAAAAATAATATTGCCAACTTTCAATTCGATTCATTAAACCGTTTTAAAAGTATAGCTTATTTTCGAGAATAATCTTTTACTTTCAACACCCTGTATCTTTAGAACGAGTAACAATCTGAAAAAACTTATATGACATAATCGGCTTAGTTTGATGTCTAGTATCTCCAGTTACTCTACGGCCCATAAGTTACGGGACACCCTGTATATTACTAACCATTTCGTCCGTTATGTTAAGAAAAGTAAGATTATCAACAAGAATCTGTCATTTTTCTTTGAACACAATAATATTGGAATGAGTCCATCTGAATTCAATGGCTAGAAGAAAAAACAAAAAATCAATAAAATTCAAATTATAATATTTTTTATATTATTTCCTGTTTAAAATAGTACCGACCCGGCAACTTCCCTTTAGGCAGGCACAGCCGGTACATAAGGAATCTGGGGCTCGAACTTTCCCCACATAACATAAAATATACAATAGTTCAAAATAATAATAATAATAATAATAATAATAATAATAATAATAATAATAATAATAATAATAATAATAATAATAATAATAATAATAATAATAATAATAATAATAATAATAATAATAATAATAAACGATATTTATTTTTTTAAACATAAATCTATACCGATTTTTAAATAAAATACTTCAAATTTTTATACTGATTCAATATTTATTTCAATAATACAGAGGTTTTGCGCTTATCCGCTAGTTAGGGTTTGTTTCATTCAATTACGCCATTACATTAGGGAATCCAAACTACGTGATTCAATATGGCGATTGGATGGCAAAAAGCATTATGTCACCCGTTAAATGCCACCCGCAATATAATTTTTATGGTCACGTGTACCACCCAGCCACCATTTTGACACATCGTTGGATTGCTTAATTGAGAATTGAGGCTATAATTGTTAGAGCCATGACATTCGTTCGTGACATTTTTTGGAATCTCACTGTATAGAAAATGGCAGGTAACAAGCAAAATATTTTAAAAAGTAAGTTTTCGTATTCTTGGTTGAAGAAATTTAGACCTACCTCTTAATTTTAACCTTTCTTAACGGGATAAAACATCAACTTGTTGTTATACAAGAAATTTCTATATAAAGGTGTATAAAAACATGTAAATGTGCTGTTGTGAAACTTCGAATGCGCTGTGCTTATTACTATCTTCAAAAGGTATCCTTAAATCATGGATGAAGATACGCTACACAGTCTTGAAACATTTATATCAAAATGTTAAAGAACATAAATTTTGGCAAGGCACATATATTATTTGGATGAGCTTACCTTATTGGGCCCAGTTAATATCGACTCAAAACATCAGCAAACATATCGGGCAAGTGGATAGAAATAAATATAAGAGAAGATATGAGAGACCAATAATTTAATACTCATAAAAATATATAAGTAAACAAGAGTAAACGTATGTATGTTTTATTTTAGATTTATTTTTGACAAAATATTAAATGGGGGTTTTTAAAGATTATCTGTAGTCACCCATATGTCGCCACTGTTTTTAAGATTAGCGTTACTTAACTTTGATACCTAGTATTTTTTCTAGCTTTATCTTTTTCTTATTACTTTGAATGTTCAACCTTTGTCCTTTTGACACCGTCTTTTGCTTCTACCAGAAGAATAAAGGTGTACTAAATTATTTTACACTTTCTATTGATTAAATTAATAAGGTACCTACAAAATTAGTGGCGACAATGTAATAGTTATTTACGATGTAAGTGTTGTAAAGGTGTCAGCCAAGTTTAATAAAACATCGAGTGTAGTAATATGAATTTACAACAAGATTATTGTACAAAATTTTATCTACTTTCATCTATGAATAAAAATAGTTGGCAAAAAGCATTTTTAAAAATAAAAATGCACCTGCTATTAAGTTCACTAATCAAGTTTTTTATGTTACCTTTCGCATAGTTACTATTTCGCATGGTTACTGTCGAAACTTTGTCAAACAAATTCAAAAATATAAAAAGCGTTTTTCAAAATGAGCGATTCTGATGGAAGTTTACCCTCTGATATAGAAGCAGCGGCAAAAGAAGCGATTTCAAGTTTAGTTCCGACAAAATCCAAGGCGCGGTATGAGTTGGAGTATCAGAAGTTTAAAGATTGGTGCAAAGCTAACAAAATAAAGGAGGTGTCTGAGAAAATCCTTTTGGGTTATTTTTCCGCAAAGCAACGCTCCCAGAAACCATCAACACTATGGACTCACTACTCAATGTTGAGAACTATGATTTCAGTCAAGAAAAATTAATTTTTCTCAACTAATCGCATTTTTGAAAAGAAGTTCAGAGGGTTACAAGGTCAAAAAGTTCAAAGTTTTCACAAAGGAAGACGTATGTAAGTTTCTTAGTACTGCAGATAATGAAACATATTTACTTATGAAGGTTGTTATGATAATCGACATTTTTGGGGTTTGTCGGCGCGAAGAACTAGCTAAGTTAATGTTGGATCATATTGAACACAATGATTTGTATATAAAAATTGTGATTCCATTCTCGAAAACCAAAATTATGCGAGAATTTGTTATAACAGAAGGAAATGTGACCGGTGTCAACTGTATTTTTCGAAAGTATGCTAAACTTCGTCCTCTTAATGCAACTCACAGGCCGTTTTTTGTATTCTATGGAAAAGGAAAATGCACCTCCCAGCCTGTCGGAATTAATAGTTTTGGAAGTATACCAAAAAAGATTGCAACAAAACTTGGATTGAATAATCTCGAAGGATACAGTGGACATTGTTTTAGGAGGTCCTCAGCCACCATTCTAGTTGATGGTGGTCCAGATATGTAGATGTTAAAGCGTCATGGGGGCTGGAAATCCCCTTCTACGGCAGAAGGCTACGTTGAGAATTCTTTAGAAAATAAGAAACAAATAGCAAAGAAGATCATGGGGTCAGACGCGGATTTAATGATTGGAAATTCGAACGTCAAGGGCTCCATCACATTCACTTCTGGTATACAAATTTCTAACTGTAAAAAGTGTATTATTAATGTTTATAATAAACCTTAAGTATTATATTTTAATTAATAATTGGTAATTAATTTTATAAATAATTGTTAATAATAAATCATTCTTCTAAAAAGTGTGGTTTTATTTAACAGCAAAATTTTAATAAAACCGTTTTTTTCCATTATAGCACTAGTGCTGTAATAGATGCCCTTACAAAACGATTTACAGAACTGTAAAATTCATATTACTAAATGAAAGTAGATAAAAAATATAAAATATGTTTCTTTAAAGTATTACAATACTTTACAATATGACACACTTCTTTTAACCGCGTAACAATACTTTGCGATACGAGACACATTTCCTTAAAGTGTAATTACCATACTTAAAGGTAGGATAGGTGGCTTTTAATTAATTATAAAACTATTGGTGATATGAGACGTTTTTGAGAGGTTTACAGTACAATTTAGACATTACTACAAAAACAGAACGAGATAAAAACATTATTTGTCTATTTTTTTTAATCCAACGCTTGATCAACAATTCCATAACTGCATTCAATTGAATCACGTTGTTTACACTCGCATGTATCTTATGACTAAAAAGCGTGACTTTAAATCGTATTATTTATGTCATGTTTGCTGCTTTGGCAATAAAAAATTAACTTTTTGATCAGCGCACGTTCATAACGATTTGTTTTAACTTTAGGTGTATAAATTTAGGCACGCCATTTACAGCATTAAACCGATTTTATGGCAAATGATTTAAATTATGCCTTACTTTAACATATTTATGGAATATAATTTACCTATGTATGAAAATGTAATTGGTTTTCCTGTAAACCAGTCTGTTTAAATATTAATATTGTTGTTTCTTATAATTTTGTCTATTTTTATCTAGTTTAAGGTACTTGTTTTCATTTTTCACCATTTAAGGAAGATTAACCAGTTATTTTTCTATTTCTGTTTCATATAGTAAAAGTTTTAAGGTTGATTGGAGTTGGGGACACAAATATCAATATCATAGTGGAAAAACATTGCAAAAAACCAACAAAGGCAAGAACAATTTTTTATTTTGATAAAGCATTAAATAGTTATAAAAATAAATACACATGCAGATTTAGGAAAAGTGTTTTGATTCAGATAATAAATATGCTGACATGCATCTTCTTGAAATATATTCTAACCTCACTTTTGTTAAGTGTCATAATACTACAAATAAAATGTATGTGTAAATTGGGGTTCTTTGTCATTATTTTTAACTTATAATGATCTGACCACTGTGATTAATCAGTTTTGTATCCTAACATGGATATGAAAAATTGGATGGAATAAAAAAAATCTCTCTAAATTTACTGATTTGATAACTTTATTTTTATTTTTTAAGACTTTATCCTAATGGAATCGTCAATTGCTTTGCTTAATAAAACTATTAAAAATCTTTGGTGTTTTAGTAAATAAATAGCGCACAACAAATTAAATAAATTAAAACGTAATTTCAAACTATCTAAGCTACACGTTCCAGTCGTCTACCTTTTTGTAGCCCGACAATATTAAAATTGTGTAGCTCGCGAAAAAAAAATTAAATTCCCTTTTATTCAAGTTTCTTTGCAAAAAGTTCCAAAACAAGGAAACCGGTTGTTATTCGAAGGTTGAGGTAAATCATAATTAACTTAAGTCGATTGTGTTTGGGCTTTTTGATGGCTTTATAACTAAATAATTTTTGAAAAACAAAATATTTTTTTAAATTAAAGAAATTTTCAAGTGAAAAATAACTTCAGGTAAGTATATTAAAAAAAAATTTAATGGTGCGGACTTTTGTTTTAGAAATAATTAAGTTACGTACTTTTAAATTAGTGGTTTCTTGTAAGGTAAAATTATGGGTAGGCCAAAGCACCAAATACAAAACAAATCATAGTGTAAACATTTTATAATAGGCCACAGGTAGACTGTATTTAATTTATTTATAGTTCATCTATAACTAGTATGTTTTCACGTTAAATAGCTATATTTTGCATTGAGTTGATTCCAACAGATGGCGATACTAGGTATTCATCATATTTTTATTCGTAAAAAGAAAAAGTTTGTTTATTTAAACATTTGGTGCTAAGCAACGCACTGCAAGTTGTTTCTATTAATGTAGGGTTAGGTTGTTTCAATTATCACTGGATAAATATGTTTTTTAGTTTTACTCATAGCATACTTTAAAATAAGATTCCAAGCGATTCACTTTAGTTTTCTACACAAAATCTAGGGATTCACAAAGAAAGCGATTTGTGGTTTTCAAAGTAATCGGATAACCTACGGGATTTAATTTAATTGCAGATTTACCAGGGACAAATTAAGGATTCTATTCATCACACTGTAAACTCTTTTCAAGATCTATGGTAGCCAGAGAATATAAAAAACGGATTTAAGATCGATTTAGTTTATAAATAATCAATTAAAATAAATTTTTTTAGTTATTTGAATTAAAGTTGAAATCTGAATTACATGTGAGTTAATACAGTGGGGTCTGAGAAATCCCGGCGCAAAATGTGTTCAATAGAAATTGAACATACTTGTATTTTGGACTAGCTATTGCACATTCAGACAGTGGTGATCAATTTTACAAGGTGGTAATATGGAAATTTAGGTCTATTCTCAATATGGTGCCAGACATCTGTTCGGCATCGCATAGGCATCAAACCGGCAAATTTTATGTTTCATTATCTAAATGGGTTTTTTATCAACCGTTCCCATTATACACGCATATGACCTGCATTTGTTCTGAACTCCAAATTTTTTAATAGTTCGAACTAAGAGGGGAGATTGTTCTTTAAATTTAATCATTGACCTTTTATCGCAACTTAACATACTTTGTTTAAAAATGAAAAAACTAACAAACTGTCGGGCCGAGCGATTCACGTAGATTCGATAATCAATAATAAAAATGTAAATAAACCATGACCGATTGGCCGTGTCGCCAATCTCCGAAATAACTGCAATCAGCTGGGTAAGAGTAATTTTTTTAGTATTTCCAATGGTTGAGAACTAAATTATGCATTCTATAGGTACTTTTATACAGCTAGGGAATTATCATTATTGTTTTTTACCTACGACCACTACTGTAAATACTTAAAAACACACCGTTTCCGATCAATGTAAGATTCCCATTACGCACGGTAAAAAAATCGCACAGCTTGGTAAAAAAATCGCACAGTTTTCCTAGCAACCGCTTAGCAACGGTCAATACAAACAAACTTATTCAAAAACTGACATAATCGTAGATCAAATTTGTATGTGAGTAATATTATAAAGTGAAATTAGTTTGATTAGGTACATAAAAAATGTCGAGTGACAGTGAAATAGAAAATTTAACTCCACCCAATATTAGCGAAATTACAGAAGCTGCTAAAAACAACTTGTTACCGGCGAAATCTGAATATCGATACAAATTTACTTACCAAAGATTTATGGAATGGAGATTAAAAAACGACGTTAAATCATTTTCCGAGAATGTAATGATGGCATATTTCCAAGAACTATCAAAAACGATGAAGCCTTCCTCACTTTGGTCATTTTACTCAATGTTAAAGGCCACAATTAATATAAATCACAATGTCGATATTGCAAACTACTCCAAATTACAAGCTCTTCTGAAGAGAAAATCGGACTGCTTTAAATCCAAAAAATCCAAGATTTTGACAAGCAAGAATATAAACGATTTTCTAGAAAACGCACCAGATGATAAACATTTGTTTATGAAGGTAATATATTGAGCTCAATATAATGTTAAATGTGTAAATTTATTTCAAATCGTCTTTTAGGTTGCTCTTATAATTGGTATAAGCGGTGCATGCAGGAAACAAGAGTTGCGTAATATAAAACCGTCAGATATCCAAGACACAGGGAAGAATCTAATTATTAATATTCCCGATTCAAAAACTAAACGGCAACGTTCTTTTGTGGTGTCAGAATATTTTTACCCAAAGGTTAAAAAATATATAAACATTCGCTCTGCAGTAAGTACAGCTCCAAATTTACCTTTTTTTCTAAACTATATAAACGGAAAATGTACCAAACAGTCTGTTGGTATTAACAAGTTAGGAAAGGTTCCAAAAGAAATAGCCAAATATCTGGGACTACCAGAAGCAGCGAATTATACAGGACACTGTTTTCGACGCTCGTCCGCGACTATTCTTGTTGACGCGGGTGGTGACTTATTAGATTTAAAAAGACACGGCGGATGGCAGTCCTCAGCCGTAGCTGAAGGGTATGTGGATAATTCCCTAAATAATCAAACTAACAATTCGTCTAAAATATCATCTGCAATAGCAAGTACTAGTAGTAGTACTAATAGTATTAATGAAAATTTCATTGAGGCAACTAATAATGTAAATCTTACTTATGCTTCAACAAGCAAAAGAAACGATATACCTTTTGTCTTCAATAATTGTTCTGTAACTATAAATAATTATTGTAATGAGAATAAATAATATTATAAAAAATAACATTTGTAAATTTAAATAATCATACTGTAGAATTATTACAATATATACCTTCTCGTTGATGTTATCACGTTCTTAAATTAATAATATTGTTACCAGTTAAGATGAAAAACTAAAACTAAATGATGTTGTGTGAATAAGTAGGTCGTAGGTAAAGTATGGTACGTAATACGTGTTGTAATGCAATTACGCACTCATAGAATTACGCACTCGCCGCTACGCGGCGTCGTGCGTAACTTTTCTATTTGTGCGTAAATTGCTTTTTACAACACTTATTACGTAATATACTATTATGTGATTTTTGTAAAAATATGATACATTATGTGATTTTATTTATAGTGCGAAAATTATTAGTTTTGGCGTGGTAAATTATGCGTCATTCGAATTATCTGCTAACCGGTAACACTGTAATTCTCCGTCCGATTACTATCTTTTTCTTTGTCTTTTCTGCAAGTGGTGTAGCATGCATTTTCTTGCTCATACTATATTTGAAAATTTAATTAAGAGCCTCGGTCACAGTAATATTGGTTAAAAATGTTGCCGGGGATATACAAAAAGTAGCATTACGTCTAGTTAAAAACCAGTGCCATGTACGAGGGATTTTTTACAAGTAAATGTAATAATACACGATGCAAACGAAGTTTAGACAGTTGAACGGAATTTTAATTTAATAAAGATTATAATTTATTTAGAAGGTCATTTACCATATGCCCTTTTGGAGTAGCTGCCACTGTGTTCAGGGATCGCTGAACCGAAATTATTAATTATGTACTTTGCAATTACGACCGCTGGCTACTTCAGACCCTTTTTTATATTTACCTCGTCCAAAATAAGAACCAATTACTAAAATTAAATAAAATTTATTGTTCATTTTAGTTTAAAGCGGTTTGAAGGTTTTTTAAGTGACCAGTATTTATTTTTAGAATTTTACTAAGTTCTTTTGTCATACCGTAATATTTATGAAAAAATGCCTTAACCGTGCAGACAAAGTTTTTTAAAATTAAAAAAGTTTTTCAGATTCCAGCAGATATCGCAGAATGTCGACGACGCATCTGGATAAAAAATAAAATATATCTTAATCATAGAAAGGAGCAAGGGCGGCTCGTTAGGGGAGGACTATTAATTACATCATTAAAACAGCTTTAATACATATTTTTTAATATAAACACAATAATATAATAGTTGCTAACTGGACATCGAACGTGTCACATTGCCAAGCCAGATCACTGATGAGCACCCAGAATCAGAAACAAGGATGACCTCACATTTCATTTTAAGTGAGGCAAGGAATGTTAACATCAAATTAAATGACAGGCCTGCCGTGGTTACCTCAAAACCCGACGGACGTACCTATCGGTAAACAAAACGTTCAGCGCCATGGAGGTCTACCAATAAACAATTTTGTTTACCGAGAGGTTCGTCCGTCGGGTTTTGAGGTAACCACGGCAGGCCTGTCAATTAATTTGATGTTAACATTCCTTGGCTCACTTAAAATGAAATGTCAGGTCATCCTTGTTTCTGATTCTGGGTGCTCATCAGTGATCTGGCTTGGCAATGTGACACGTTCGATGTTCAATTAGCATATATGACTCCTTAACTTATTGTTGTCGGTGATTTATTCGACACATAAGAGGTAGGCAGCTTGGCTGCTCCTGAGTTCTAGTTAAGGCTGACTAAGCCTTCTCTTTCGATCAAACATAATAGTTTCCGTATAAATTTTGCGAAAATTTCAAATTCTGGATGTTTGTTCACTAACCGAGCAACAGCGTCCTTATCCGCTTCATTGTTATTACATCTTGTCTCGCTTTTCACTGGGTCGCAGATTCTCGGAAACGTGCAGAGGCAATCCGAAAAATGTTTTTTCGGCAGTCAATGCTTCTGGGAAAGATAATAGCAAAAATACAAGTAATTATATATTTTAGGAAGTGTAGTAAACTTTTTTGCATGACGCAAAGCGCGGTTAGGAGGCAGGACTACTGCGCTTTAAATCAATAAGATTTTAGGAATTTCGAATTAGGTTCTGTAGTTGAGTCGTTGCACCTGTTACCGTTATGTTAGTGTAGGTTAGAGTTTTCTAATTTCTTTTATAGTTCTTCATTTTTGTAATTTTGTGATACGTAAAGATATTATTTAAAAAACGAAGCACTATAATCACGGTAATCATTACACGAAGTCACTTTGTTTGGCAAGTTGACTCGAATTTTAACAATAATTTTTTAATCAATATTATGTACCTATAAAGCAAAATGATGCACGGAGCGACATCTGTGTCGTTATTAGAAACTCTTGAGCATACCAGCACCTCTAACATACTTATACAAATAAGTAAAATTGTTAAGAGGAAATCACCTGTAAAGACCTTCGTCACAATTACAGGAGTCCCGCTAGGCAGCGCTAATTCGCATCGGTTTATCAATCCGAAACCAATAAGTACAGCAGAAGAGTTTCCTTTCAGTTCGTCAGATCCATCCCTAGACGCGTTTCGTCATATCATTATCTGTAATAGTTTTGTTACCATATTGTAAAATTAAATCCGATATTAGCATCAAATATGTGGCCAATTTATGATGTTTACTTAATATTGTCGTGGAGTTTATTTTTAATAGGTTCTAATTTAGTGTTAAATATAATAAACTCGGGCATAGTAAAAAGTTCATTGTTTCAGAAAAGACTTAAAAATTAAAAGTATGTTTAGTTTAAAAATTATAATTGGACTAGTTTTTTATCAAAATCCATTCCTAAATTTTATATATTTTTCTTGCCAAATCAGCAAAGTGCTTCAAGTTAATTTAGGATTTAGGCCAGCCATTTCCTCGTTGGTCCAGCACTAATTTACTTAAACATAAAGCTTGGCTCATTTTCTAGGTCAGGAAGATTTACACTTTGGTAAGTTAAGAGTTTTTTAATTACACTAATTATGACTGTATGTAATTTGATGGAAATATTAGACGGTTTAAAACGGCTGTTTAAACATTAACGTACATACACGCTCACCACGCCAAAATTAATGATTTTATAAGAACCGATGTATTTTTGGCTTAGATTACGCAGCCGTTTTTACGGAAACGCTTAGTTTTTATGTGTAAAGATTAAGATTTCGGACGCATGTCGTCTTAGTTATTGGTTTGTGATGCAATTTTAAAGAAAAAAGAGTAAAAATAATAATATTTTATAGTATTTTTCTATTAGATATATATTTTTTTGTTCCGTTTCCCTTTTTTAGAGCTATTTTAAATCAACAAAAATATAACCAAATAAAATAAAATATTTTTACAGCAAAAACAAATGACAACCACCTTTTTCATTAGAATAGAAAAATAGCTTTTTTATTGAAATAATGTGTGATAATGAACAATAATAATACAATATAATGTATTCCCGACTATCCCTTCCACCAGAAAATTACTCCTGAGGCCCTCCTTTCATCTTTTCTGGTTGCGCCACTGATTTGGGGTAAAGTAATAAAAACCTGTCTCGTAATAAACTACTTTCAACT
The DNA here is from genome assembly GCA_935413205.1 of Polydrusus cervinus. Lineage (NCBI taxonomy): Eukaryota > Metazoa > Arthropoda > Insecta > Coleoptera > Curculionidae > Polydrusus > Polydrusus cervinus. The sequence goes on from OW284510.1 coordinate 17,837,831, forward strand.
ATAATTTTTCACTGTTTCCCGGTTGTGCCTTGTTAGAGTTCAAATTGAAATCATAAAGTGCCAAGATTACCATGAAATAAATAAAGATGAAACGACAACACGCCACTAAAACAGTTGAAACCTTATAGAAAATTGAAGCTTTAAAATTATCAATAAACACTAATAAACAGCAAACTGACTTCATTATCTAATTGTAAAAATTTAGTATTCTGTATAATAAATATCATAAAATACAAAATCGTATTTTAGTAAATCATATAATGGTAACATAATATTAAAGTGAACGTTTTATAAAGCAACATTTTATAGTACGCGTTCATGTTATAAAACGAGCCGCTTGCGCACCAACCGAAAGTTGTTATTTTTGGGTAGAAAATAAATACCTAAGATAGTGATGTAACACCCGTTTTTTTCCAAGATGGATACTGCACCTTCTCAAAGTGGGATCAATGTAATTTTTCAAAATGTATATCTCAAAACAATTGAATTTAGACATCTAGTGTGCTATATGAAATAAGTGTTGAATTCTTAGTACTATTTAAAAATACAATAATAATATATTTTCATAACAGGTTATATTCGCCACGTTTTAGTGTTTCAATATAATTTTAAAATATGCATGTTAACGATCTCTATAATTTTTATATTAACGTAGTTACCTATTTTTTAAAATAAAGAGAATAATGTACTTTACCCTACCGCTGACTTACCCTGTTACAATCAAATCTTCCAATTAAATCTAGTAAATCTTACAATAAAATCTAGTAAATCTTACAATAAACTCTAGTAAATCTTACAATCAAATCTAGTAAATATTACAATAAAATCTAGTAAATCTTACAATTAAATTTAGTAATCCTTACAATCAAATCTAGTAAATCTTACAATTAAATCTAGTAAATCTTACAATAAAATCTAGTAAATCTTACAATTAAATCTAGTAAATCTTACAATAGAATTAAGTAAATCTTACAATAAAATTGAGTAAATCTTACAAGAAACTCTGGTAAATCTTACAATAAAATCTAGTAAATATTACAATAAAATTTAGTAAATCTTACAATAAAATCTAGTAAATCTTACAATAAAATCTAGTAAATCTTACAATAAAATCTAGTAAATCTTACAATAAAATCCAGTAAATCTTACAATAAAATCTAGTAAATCTTACAATTAAATCCAGTAAATCTTACAATAAAATCTAGTAAACCTTACAATAAAAATCTACCACCACAAAGAATTATTATAAAGGCCTTTGATTTGTGAAAAAAATATTTCAACGCTAGTGTTGAAATTAGCATACTAACGATTATGTTCCACTTAATATCTGGTGTCATAGTTTGTCAATAGGCTTTTCCTTTATTTGTAGTTTACCTTCTTCATTTTATCATATTTTATAATATATCATAGGAAGAACTAATCCTGAATTGACTTCTAGATTAACCAGAATAAAATTTTTTTAATTTAATCAAGGAAAGATGCATTAAACATAAATTTAAAAAATTAATCCAACAAGATTTCAATTTAAAATAATTCTATAAATTATTTAATGTTTTTATAAAAAAAAGTAATGGGATTTGAACCTGTGACCTTGCGATCTGTAGGCTAGAGCTCTATTCTGTACGCTATTGTTACCGATAAACATTTCTTGTTTAATAGATGACACTCTATTCAGCGCGATTTGTTTTTTCTGGTAATAGATTTTCCAGTATATTATTAGCATATTTTATAATTTCAGATGGCGTATTTTCACACTCTAATTCTGAATCACTCGACAAATACATGACAAATAAGTTAAACACTTTACAATTACTGCTTTCTAAAATTTGTTCTTTTTAATAAATAGGGGCTGTCTGTCAAATTGGCCCATATGTTTAAATTAAATAGTGTGCCTTGATATTTTAACACTAGTGTTGAAATATTTTTTTCAACACGCGTGCGATATATGATGATTTTTTTCTCATTTTCATAGGTGATCGTAGGAAAAATCTTTTTTTGCCACTTTGTGAAACAAACGTGTCCGAAAAGTATTTATAGGTATCACAGTATGTGTGTAATAATTTTTTAAATGTTTACTTTACCAAATCTAATTTATTCTACCCATAATATAAAATTCAAAACCGTCTAAAAGTTTTTTGTGTATTCTAGATAACAAAAACAATAAAATTTACTACAACACACCGGCATAGGCAATGGACAGGTACAGCTATTTCTATATGATGATTCCTAAGTTGATACTTCTTTTTTAGCTGTGTATAGAAGGCATTAAAATAAACAACATTTTCAAATACCTTTTTTCAAAAAACTTAGAAATGGCCGAGTTACAGAAGTAAAAAATCCAAGTGCGGGCCTGGTAATCAAAACGTAGCCCTTTACTTTATATTGTTTTTTTTTCATTTTTTGTATGTTAGTCATGTATTTTACGGATCGGTCGTCAGTTATTTATTTTGGTAATTCACTGCGCGGTGGGGTTTTCTAAAGCAAATTAATTTTAATGAATTGGTGAAAATGGTAAAATTTGAAAACAATGAACTAATTATGGTGCTAATTTATTGCGAGTGTCGTAAAAGTGCGGATGTTTCTTCTCTACACCCAAAAGTTTTTTAAATATTATTCAACGGTCAAGTTAGGCAGAACCGTATTTGATTTGTAGTGTAATAAATGAATGTAAGTAATTTATTTTTGGGTTTTTTAAAAAGGTATTTGAAAATGTTGTTTATTTTAATGCCTTTTATACGCAGCTAGAAAAGAAGTATAAACTTAGGAATCACCTGTATATTTAATATTATAAGGTTTAGATGTTTGCCGACACTAAAAAAATATTGGAAATTTGCAGCTATCATCTTCGTATAAAATTTATATACCGTCACTGGTTTATTATTATAGTAACGTGTGTTTGAGATATCGAAGGAAGCCATAACCTATGCTTTAAGGCTCTAAGCCATAAAATATATTTAAAGGTTGTGCAACCCTACAAATTACAGTGTCAGATATCTGAACAAGAAAAGCTATTACTTTTACGACTAATGGCGGGTCATATTTAATCATGCAGTAAATCTAATTGACGTTTAGAGGCATTTTCACCACACAATGTTACTTATAATCGTTACTTAATTATTATTATGTATAATCAATGCAGATAAAGCCACCGGACGTGAAATCATAGAACTAAAAAATAATCAAGACACGGTAGGCCACACATCTAGTATAGGTGGATGTTTTACAGTTCTATGATTAATTTGAGCTAGGTTTGTTGACAACATGAATAATTTAATAAACATAAATCTAGCTATAATTTAAACTATCTAATTTTTACAAAAAAAAAGATTAAACTTGCAACAAACTTAACGCATCATAAAAATTCCTTGCCACACTTTCATCGCTCCATGCAGAGACGAGTCACTATATTCCCGTTTCTCCCTTTGCTTTGCCTTTAAAGGTTGTTCGCACGATTTATTCTTACATTCTATTTTACCTTAAGGGATAGAACAGTGACGTGGTTATAGTTAATAACACGGGGAGCTATTTTTATCTTTTGTTACGAAATTTTATAGAATATAGTTTGTATAAAATATTAACCACCCCATCTGAACAAATCAATTATAATTAAAAATCCAGTCATGTTTATTAAATTTTTTAAAACCAGTTCTGGCACAAGAAAATAATGAAGACATTGACAATGATGAGCTCGATGTATTACTTCGTGTTATAGAGAACCCAATAAAGCCTGATACAAAAATCCTATAAGTTGGGTTACTCAATTAAATTGATCCGAACTGTTGTGATAAAAACATATACAAATATTTTAAACCACATTTTATAGGAATGGTTGGAACCGATTAAAAAAAATTTAAATATTGACAATGTAGCGCAAACCATGTACTCATGGGCCACGAGTTCATGTTCGTGTGCGGTCTGTTGCAAAAGCAGAGCTGGAACGGGAACAGACGAAACGAGAAACTAAAACTGTTTCATCGTAACATGAGAATTCATCGAACTATATCTGTTTCAACCCCGTAGACATACAAATTATTTCGAAAAAAATCAGTATATAATATATCTCATTTTTTCAATGCCAGTCTTATTTTTGAAACAAACAAACCCAATTTATTTAGAATACATTTTTCGAGTAACATCTAAAATAAAATAGTTTCTCATTTCATTACTAAATCTGGGTAAAGGCTGTATGAGACTAAAAATAAACAGAATGAGTATTATTATTTTAATCACAGAATTAATTTTCTCCACGACCATTACTGAATGCGATAATTCCAAAATCATTTTTGATAATAGAATGTAAAAATTCTCGCTTTTAAGTTGGAATATTTATTCTGAAACACTTGCTTCTTATGCGTTTTGCGTGTATTTTCATTCCATAACAAGATACGGAATGAATATTCTGTAATAATTGATCTAAACGACATAGGTTGCCATGAATTTCGAAACTGTCAATGTCAGCAGACAAATTTTAATGCATGTCAAAATATGATTGAAAAATCGGATGAATCAGATATGGAACTGGATAATACTCCAACTGAAATTACAAATATTGCGAATAGTATTTTTGGTCGTGGAGAAAATAGAGTCTGCTACTCGGTTAGAATGAAAATTCGATACTCGTGGTTCCTCACACTCGCTACGCTTGCGTTCCATTCGGATCAAATTTTCATTCCAACCTCGTTAAAGAATCTGCTATTACGAGTAAAGTGTATTAAGATACTAAACAGTCTAATGTTGGGTTGCACAAAGATTTTTAACCAGAATTAACTAACCAGCAAGTTTGGCTATGCCATAAATGACTTTGACAGGCATTATGTATTCACAATCAAAGGTGACTGATTAGTAAATTAAAATTTAAGGTAACCGGGCCAATATAAATGGGAGAAAATTATTTCTGCCAATATCATATATAGCGTAGCGGTCGTGTACACTTTTTGAGGTGAAAGGAAAGACAAACTTTTATATTAAAGTGCATACATTTTATTTAAAAGTGGCAGAGCGCTTTCGGCTTATTGGGTCATCATCAGTGCTTCCTAAGTTAGGGGGCAATACATTACAGCACTCCGGGGGGAGAGCATCCCTGCATACACAACAAATTAAAATAAAGGGGTAAAAAGAAACAATCACATATTATTAAGATATTTTACGTCCGTATCTATTTGACGACGCCAAATATCATAAATATATATCACAGTCAAACTTGCTGAATTATTATTAAAATTCTTTGTGCAACCCGACATAAATCATTTACACACATACGCCAATAGTTGATGATAGTGTAAAATTACTGACTTTAGCTATATCTACTTGTCGGGCGACTTGTTACAGCGAAACAAACTGTTACAGCGGAATAGACTGTTACGGCAGAACAAACTGTTACAGCAGAACATACTATTAGAGCAGAACAGGCTGTTACAGCGGAACAGGCTGTTACAGCGGAACAGGCTGTTACAGCGGAGTAGATAGACGAACGGTGATCGTTAATAGCGCTAGCGCATGAGCGTGAACTCCACAGTCGACATGAAAGTCTAGTCTCGTAAATGACTTGCGCGGCATTGTCGATGTTTAACCTTTAACTGGTATGGCGGTGTCAATTTGGACCCCGACGCATATTGATGTGTGATTTGTCAACCGGACGATGGGCTGAGCTGGTTGCCGCTCTATGTAATCTTCAAGGTTGTTGCAAGGTATGTGTGGTCAGTCAGGAGTTAGTCTAGGTCCAAGAGTTTGGATATTCTGCGCTTTTAGGGTCCAATTGAACCCTGCCATACCAGTAGTGTAATTAGTTTCAAATTTAGGTGTTCGATAAGATGGCATCAACTAGCAAAGAAAAAAACCGCTGTCAGCTAATGAATTACAGCAAATTGCTAATGATATTATGGAACAGGGAATGGAGAGTGATAATAACTTTTCTGATGCTGAAAGCGAGCATAGTGATCATGATAGTGAGTCTGAGCAAGAAGGTGCGCACGAACTGCGCTCTCTCCTATACAAAGTAGGGAATATTTCCGAAACAGAACCAATGGCAGCTGAGCAACCTGTTCAAGGACGAAAAAGGGGAAGATGTCATCTATGCCCGTATTCACAGAAAAATAGTCAATAATGTGCAATTTCTGTCATCACTATATTTGCAAAAATCACAGACATAAGGAGGTTTTGTGCGACAACTGCTTACAAAAATAAGTGTTAAAAAAGAGACAGCTGTCAGTTTTTTTGTGCAGCATAAATTTTTGTTACCCATTATATAATATTGTTTTGTTACCTTCTAGTACTACATTTCTAGTACCGAAAAGGCATTGAGTTAAGTAGTTTTTTTTTAAATTTGCCATTTACATTATAACGTTTTTTTCTTGGATAGTTGTTTAATTTTTCTTTTTAAAATTTATAAAACCAGCTATATTTTGTATTTTTTTAATTTAAAATATCAAAAATATGTTAGCCCAATTAATTCTTTGAACTGCACACTGATCCTTGGTTTTTTGCCGCCAAAAAAACACAGGGTCCAAATTGACCCTGCCATACCATGGGCGTGACAATTTTCAGCCATACCAGTTAAAGGTTAATATTTTTTTTATCGGTTACTGGAAAAAGTTCTAAACTGGACTACAATACTCTTAAATTATCGACACGACTGGTAAAAAAGAAATAAAGTAAAACAACGAGGTAACAGAACAGGATGTCCCTTAAAGCGACTCTTTAAATTCTACCGTTACACGCTGCTCCGCTGTTAACACAATAACCGGCAACCCGGCCCGGATCAACGAATAATAGGAGACCAGTGCGAAAAAGTTTGGAACTCTTGCCGGTTTCTTAAAATAGGTATCTTTTAAAACGAGAACAGGTTGTAACTTTACCAGACATTTTGTTATTGTTAGCGACTTGTGTCTCAAGATGGGTTGAAAAAAGTGCATGATCCTTTTTTGCACGAATCGCGGTTCGATACCAGCAATAAGGTATTTCAGGTATGTAAAATATTGGTTACTTAGTTTTATTTGACCATAAACTGAACACACCCGAACTAAACGGGTGAATTTAAATAAAAGCTTGTAAAAATATTTTAAAAGTCGGCCCTGTCAAATGTTTACATCAAGAAGCAAATTTCCGATCTGCGCAAACTCAACGGCCCCTGATCATCTGCTTACAGTGGTGTCATCATTGAATTATGGTATTAGCAATATAGTATATATGTGCCTTACTCAAACTCAACATCCACAAGCCGCCACTGGTTTCAGGTTTTAAAATAGATGGCACGTCAAAAGTACAGCGTTTATTAAAAAACTTTGCATCGTGACTGCTTTGAATGCGGGCTAAAAGATTCTTCACGCCTTCCTGGTCTTTCTGACTAAATATTTTTCACTTTACACGCTAGATTACACCTGATAAAAATCATAGGAAATCACGTGCTATTTATAATGCTTTGGATCTATTACGCTTAATCACGTTTAAAGAAAATATATTAATGTAACAGAAGCCGGTAAAGTAGAGCTTTCAGAAAAATAAATTTTTGATACTTTATGAATACCTTACACTATCAGTATTACTGATAATATTATTACCTTGAATCCTACGATGACTGTGTTATTAGTAGTTACTAACAGCTGTTATTGATAGTATCGCTGATGCTAGCTAAAATTACGAATGATGGTAATGTTGTAATACTCAATGTTTAGATACAAATCAGTCGCGTATTTGGGGGGGGGCAGAAGCCCCCCCCTCCCCTTAAGTCTAGGAGCTCGGGTCTAAAAGTGTCAATGCAACCTAACTTTTCGTCTCACGCTTGGACTCTTAATTTAAGTTTTTAAATAATGTATTCTTGGCTTTGATTAAAAGGAAACATGTAGTTTTTTAACTTTTCCGTCTAAAAGTTCTGTTTTATATAGAGAATAAGTTTTCGGACGCATATCGTTTTAGTTATTGATTTATAATGCAATTTTAAAGGAAAACGAATAAAAAGAATAATATTTTATAGTATTTTTCTATTATATACTTGTCTGTTCCGTTTTCCCTTTTTTAGAGCTATTTTAAATCAACAAAAATATAACCCAATGCAATAAAATACTTTTGCAACAAAAACAGAAAAAAATTAGGTATTTATTTAAAAAAAAAAATTTATTAGTTTTATTGAAACATTTTTTATGGAAGAAGTGTGATATTTTATAATTTAAAAAAATAGTGCTGGAAAAAACGAGAATGCTTGCACCAAAACTACGCTCCTAAAATACATGATTTTTGAAAAAATCATCAATTTTGGCGTGGTGAGCGATATTTACTTTATTTTTAATCATAAAAAAACGAAGTCCAAAAAACGCTGGTTAGAGTCATAGATCCGTCTTATGTTAAAATTTTGGATTGACACCAATATTAATATTTTTTACAAATATAAAAAATGTTTTTTTTAATAAAGAGCCAGCTAGGAATAGATATAAAAAAAAAGTAAAAAAAATATTTTTAAAAACAAATTAGTCCAACCATGCAGAGGGGGAGAGGTAATTATTTAATTATCGAAATATCGAAGCATAATTTCTTGCTACCCCACTGATACAAATAGATACTATTTTCCATTGGTGTGTGGAGAATTATTAGGGGTCTTACCCAATATTTAGACGGTTAATTAGAAAAAAAAGTATGCACGTGATTCTCTAGGATATCCATTATCCAAGGGCTCACCCATATAATAAATTATGTAAATCCTAATATATTTAAAATATAAATAATCTGTTTATTTTTAATTACAGCCATAAAATATTTACAACCGTATTCACTAAAGGGTTCTAAATTTAAAAGCGTACCAAATTGAAAGTTCTGAGTTTAAAATGACTACTTAGTATGTGTGTGGTGTCCCTACGGGGGAGCTTGTCCCATCCTCATATACTTTTATACAGTTTGTCCGCGGATGGGGTTAAGAAGAGGAAAAATAGACCAAAAAGTAAAAGATACGTAAAAAAGGCAATATTTATAAAAGTTTTTGCTTGTAAAATAAAGGAGATTCGCCTTTCATTAAAACATGTAAATATTAAAAGTAACGAGATTTGGAAGTTTCTAAAAGTAATGTTACTTTTAATATTTACAGCAAGCTCTCCCCGTAGGGACAAAACATACATAATCCTTACCTTCTTGATCGAGCGGGCTAAGGCCGCCAAAGATTGTTGCACTGCACTCTAGTATCTTATTGTGCGTCCCTGTCTTGCTAGAGTTTTATCCTCGGTTTTATCGCGTTACTTTTAGAAACTCTCAAAACTCGTTACTTTTAATATTTAAATTTTTTAATGAAATTTTGCACTTTGGCTTAAGGTTTAACTTAAAACATATGTAATACTTATTTTTTTAGTAGAAAATGATATAAAACTATATTAAACGTCTTTGTATTTTTTATGCTTGCTGTATAAACCAACGACGAGAAAGCAAAAATAGACCCCGCATTCCCCTTTATCAAAATAAACAGACAAGAACTAAAATTTATGCTACCACTTAGTTTCTGACGAGTTCCATGAATGAAATCATATGGAAATAGTAGGATATTTTTACGAGCGTATAATACGCTGTTGCCAAATGATAAAATATTCTCCTATTGTGGGTTTTATTTAGACTCAAATAGGATTCTTTTTTTGCCGGTGAATTCAATCAGTGATGGAACTAATGAACTTATGAATGACAGCTGGTGGAATGACGTCATTACCCGATTGGTGAATTATTTTACGATCTCTCTCGTTGACGTTAATAGAAATCACCAGAAATCCACCATGAATAAAAGAACATGATTTATGTCCAATCGGTAATTCAATAGGCAATTTAAGAACGCGATTCGACTCAACCGGGGCCACCGGTGGACTCGCCGGTGAAAAAAAGAATACACCTAATTAAACACATTGTTGGATTTCTTAACATGTCTAACCTCAAACTAGTCAAAATACTTATAATGACAATTATTTCGAGAAAATTTCTCATAGAATGACAGCTAAGAGAGCTTTTGTGACTGCCACCAGAGGTGGTATTCTCGTATTTCTAATAATTTACCACATTTTCATGAAGTACTTATTTACATAAATCGACGTGCATCCACGTAGCGAATTAAAAATTTCACCAACACAGGTATTGAGGTCGATAATTCAAGGTCGAGTTAGCATATTTTGTAATTGTATCCGTAACGAGATTTAAATGAAAACCACAACAGATTCGAACTTGGAACGTGATTGTCAGTTTAACATAACTTCACCTAATTTTTGAGCTGAACTACTGAACAAATTAATTATAAAATAGTTATCTTGTCAAAATAATTTGAGTATATTAAGTAATATATATTTTATAACACATTAAATCCAAGGTCCTTAGATAGATAGGTTGTCTGGTAACTTTGGACCAATCAGATGTTCGCATTTAATGCGCGGGAATGCGTCATTTAGAGGAACTTTTTAAAATCTCTTGATATACGAATGCAAGCTAAGGAGTTTGGAAATGTAATTTAAAACGTGTTTTTTTAAATATCATTTGTCTACAAATTGTGTGTAGGTGTGCCATAAATCTCTCAGCCAATATTGAGATATTGTGACTCTTTTACATAGCTTAAATTTAAAAAATATAACTTCTGGCACATGATCACGAATCACGTAGTTACCGCAACTTTAAAGAGGCAAGTGTAAATCATACATATATAGAAATGAAGAAACATAGTCCCGATGGACGAACCCTATTTAAGAGGGGAAATAAACTGAATCTAGCCCTTAAAACGCTTTTTACAAATCATTACTATTATCGTAACAAAATATTTTTCTGTTTGATTTTCTTTTATTGAAGAATTTATGATTGCGGTAATATATAAAAAAATTTTTTAATAAATACCTTATTATATTAATATTGTGATTAAATAGGTCTATCAGAAAATAGCCCCAGAAACATTATAGGTCCAAGTGCTAAAATTATTAAAAGAATTGGACTTGATAGTGTCAAAAAATGTATATTTAAAAAAACACGTTTTATCATAAATAGGAATTGTGTACACTTATACCATAAATTTAAAAATACTTTTAGTGATGTACTCCATGTAAAGGGTGTAAAGGGGATGTAGTAATAATACACCAGAGTGATCTTTAAGAACTGAATTTATTCTCTTTTAAATTGTTTGTGACGGCATGGATTTGCAAGTCTATAAAAACATTGTTTATTTTATTTTAATACCTGTTTGTTGGGTATTTCCGTATTTCTAGTTCAGGTTAACTTAGAGATAACTATACTAAGTTAACCAACCACACCCCACCACACTTTCATTATAAATCACTATCAAAATGTATTGGTGGTATAAAAATATTTCTGAAAATATGGTTTAATAGATTGTTTGATATTTGACAAATATATTTTTTTAAATGCATTGGTTGGAAATTCATTATCCTAGCTTGAACTTCGTCATCGTAATCGGTTAAAAGAAAATGCTTACTGCATAATCGTTTGTGTTGAGGCGTCCAATTGTCTTTTCGGCAACATTTTCTGATCCAATCTTTCAAAATATTGGGGTTTTTTGGAAATGTAAAAAAAATTATCTTTTTTCCATCTGGATCTGGCCTCTTGGAGTTACTTTTGCATGTAGCTATGCTACAAACATTGTCACCAGCCATTATCTAAATAAATAATCACAGAATTTGTTTGAAACTAACGATTTAGCGTGAGAATCTAGTTTAATAAACTAACCTTAAAATACACAAAATTAAAACTTGGACCACTAAGGCCACCCAAACGAAATAGAAAAAGAAGAAGAAGAAAACTTTGATGAAAATTCAGTATTTTTAATAGTTTTTCCACTAAATGTTATTATCAGTTCAAAAACAAATATATTCACACTTTAGAATTTAACGTTAAACACACAAATAACACTGAAAACCGCTTTTTTGCGTTGTATCTAGCTAAAAACACATACAAATCAGATGTAAACAAATGTATTAGTTCCTCGTGATGACGCGGACACCCCGCTCATCGTCGCTTCCGCCCCCATGTTACCAGACAACCTATCTATCTAAGGACCTTGCATTAAATCAACATTACGATGACATTTTATAATTGCCTGTAATATACGGTCAACGAACAGTCATAATAAATTTATTTTTCGGATCGATCGTACAAAACTTGGCAACGTTTGCCTCCTAGCGGTAGCAAGTGAGAATACAGAAATGAAACATGACAGTTTTGACATAAAGAATTATTATTTATTTCCAGCTTTATTAAATAAAAAGTAATAAGAGTTTAGTGTTTGAAAATTTTGTGGGTTAATTATAAAAAAAACAATATGGGAGATAGTGTCAGGTTTGCAAAATAACCGATTCAGTGCCTGGATTTTATATTAGTCTACACATGCTATCGCCCTCTTATAGACAGTGAGTTGTAGGCTCGGCGCAAAAGTAATTTTTAAATGAGATGCGGGGTCTATCTTTGCTTTCTCGTCGTTTGCATAAACAAATTATTTTTTGTGTGAGTGTGAATCCTATTTATTTTACAAGACAAAACTTTAATAATAAATGACTATTTTTTGATCCAATTGTCCTTTGGTGAACCCCTACCGCAGACATACTGTTTAGGAGCCCCCACGGCTTGTTGAAAAATAGAATTATCAAAAAGTCGTAAGGTTTTTGTTTTATTGTCAGTGAAAACCTTTTCTCGTGCGCCTCGTACAAATATTAACTAAATGAGGTAGGCGCAAAAACATATGCTAACACGTTCATAAATGGCAGCGCTATCTACGATTGAGGGTATCTATACTGTAATTTAGCCAATAGGTCCTTCACGTTCGATAAAATTAAAGGGTAAATTTGGCGAATTACTTTTTTTACCCAGTGCGAAATAGCAAAAAGAAAAATAGGATAATAACCCTGCTTACAAAGCGGAAACACTTCTGGCAACGTGCGACTTGGAGTGGTGGCCTGAATTTTAATGAACAGTAATGTTCACATCAATGGAGGTTTAGTATCTTAAATAAGTTTTTGTACAACTGTGCTAAAAATATCTAAAAAACACTATTACACTCTAAAAACTGTCCTAGTATACCATACCAGAATCTTAGTATCCATAACAAGAAAAAATAGTTAATAGAGTCTCAAGAGGAAATTTAATAACGGACACTACATTTTTTTGCCAGTCCGATTTCGGCATTGGGTACTAATCACCTATGTCATTAGCAAACTATCTGTTTGTTAATTCAAAGAGTATATCTATTATGTTTCTTGCCAATACTACCGTGCGAGCAAAAATTATTTGCATAAAAGAGGGCTAAGATTAAAAAACGTAGGTCTTGGTTTAGATCACAATGATATGGGGACGATATATCTAAACAAATCTAGGTTATTTTGTCAAATTCATATTAGGGCATGATATACCAAACTAATGAGCATAATAAAATAAGTAGACAAATACAAATTTATTTTTGTTGTTAAAAAAATTAACAAAGTAAGAATATAAAGAAAGAAAAAGAAAAATAATTACATAAATTGCTGAAATTGGCTACCGCCATGCTCCAAGCATAAATTCACACGTCTCTTCATATTTTCGAAAGTGTTGACCAGCATCTCTGGAGAAATGTTGCCACATTCTTGGATAATCCTTTCTTGTAATTTTTCTGAATTTGCTACTGGTGTTTTAAATATAGTGTTCTTTAATTGAGGAAAAACGAAGTAATCTATAACTGTTAAACAAGGTGATCTAGGTAGGAATTTAATGTCTGATCGAAAACTGATCAATCTGTCGTCGAAAAAATTGCGTAAGTAGTTAATAGTTTCGGCGGCTGTATGGGTGGTTGCACAGTCCTGTTGAAAATATCCAAAACGTAGTTCAACGTCAAGTAATTACTCCACAAATGGCTTCAAATAATTGTATCTATACCGCTGTGCTGTAACTGTGTCATGGAAAAAAATAGGAGTAACAATACTTCTTCGGGAAACAGCTAACCAGACACCAATTTTTTGAGGGTGGAATGTGGACTCTACAAAAAAATTAGGATTTTCACTACTCCACATGCGTGTATTCTGAGAATTCACATAACCAGAGAGGTGGAATCAGGCTTCATCCGAAAAAAATGTCAGGTCTAATAAATCATTTCGTTCCAATAAATTTTGAGTAAACCATTGAGAGGAATTCCTGCGTCTTTCAAAATCTGCTGCTTGTATTTCTTGGAATACTTGCACTTTATAAGGAAATAAATTTAGCTGCTTCTTAAGAATTGTCCTGCATGTTCCATAAGATCTTCCCACTTCTTGGGACAGGCGTCTTATACAATTTGTTGACGTATTTTGCATTATTTTACGAACGTTTGCAACAAGTTCTTCTGTTCTTACAGATGGTCTTCCTGCTCCTTTTTTGTGTTGTATAGAACCTGTTTCCCTAAACACAGCCACGGTTCTTTTCAGGCAATGATAAAAATCCCCAGCAATAAAAGCAACGTTAGGAAAATGTTCGTGAATATCGTCCATGCACAAACCCGGATTGTACTGCCACTCACCATTTACTCCAACCCCGTTTCGAAAATACGCTTTAACCATGAAAGTTTTGTGTTGTTACGTAAAGCCAATTGTGTGAATTGTTCTAGACATTGGAAAAATAGCGATGAATCAAATTACTTGTATCGACTGTCAAAGATGACGGAATAACTGATTGATTGTTAATTCAGGTAATTACTGACACCCAACAGGTATTAAGCTCTACGGCTAAGAATTACGTCCTTGATGCAAATAATTTTTGCTCGCGCAGTATATTGTTCAGAAGATGCATAAAAAGAAAAAGTTCTTGTGTTAGATGCCAACATACAAATTTGATTGCAGAGCACTACCAAGACGTGAATACTTTACTAGTGGTAGGATGCAACCACCTACAGACCGGTTTCGAACTATTTCGTTCTTGTCCGTACAGAGTAAATGTCTATACCGTCCAAAGAATAATGTTAATACAAAAAATTACAATATTATCAACCTTCTAGGGTTGAATATAACTTTTAGCGCCATCTCTTGGTAGTCCTGGTGTGTTTGGATAATATAAATATTTAAACCTATTGGAGGAACTATGTAAGCTAATCTGTTGGTTGCAATATGCCTACTTGGTTACTAATACTATAATATAAACTGCTGGCCATTTGCTATCAAGCAAGAAAAATTTCACCTCATTTTAAAAGTTAAATTTGAACCAGAAGTGATATCGACCTCCGATTTTTAATGGTTGATAGATTTATTCCTTAGGAAACAATTGCCAATGTTAGATTTTCTTGAACTGTTAGAAAGTTTTATATACATGGTGTTAAAGAAGACGAAGATTATTGCTCCAATTTCATTAGCATTTTATTTTCACGACAATATATTTAAATTTTATCACTATACGTCAATTGACTCGCTGGCTCATAGCACGGAAAGAGATATCGTCGCCCGAGAACCAGGTTATTCTATGTCCATTTTTTTAAATTTTACAGTAGAGCAATTTTAAAATTCACCAGCTTTTATTGGGTACATCTTAATTATTTTTATTTTTTCTAAAAGTGTAATTTAGTTAGGTTTAAGGGTTTATAACAAATTGGGTAATGCAAAAATATACTAAAAATTTTGACTAAATCCTATTGGTTGGCGAGGACATAGACTAAAATGGTCCGAATATGAAAAACTTTATATGGACATAGTATAAGTTCGAATCTTTGTAAGTAGTGAACCGATTGGCACAGAGTGACATGGAATAGCTTGGTCGATAGAGCTTCGGATATAGAATACTTTGATGATAAAATCTCAATTTAAAAAAAAAGGACATAGAATAACCTGGTTCTCAGGCGACGATATGTCAAATTTTTGATATCTGCTATATTTTTAGAGTTGCCGATTTTTTTTTAAAACCTTGCTATTTTTAACTTTTGGTAGCTATATATCCAACTGTGCGTTGTATGGTGCAAACTTTGCAAGTGATTATTATACCTTATGAAAAGCTTGTTTATGTTCAGTAACAACAATAGTACCTAAATGTTGTGATGTGCAGTAGCGTACTTATATGTTTATGGTTTATGAGTAACTCACAACTTTTTACGATTGTTTTGTATTGAAAACTACTCGCCCCTAGGATAGGCAAATTAGGCTTGAATGGGGTGGGTTGGGAGATGGTACATTTTACTCTTTCGTGCATTCTTAAACCTACTAAAATTCGGACATACTTTTTTTATTAGGCGTATGCCTGCCCACTCCAAGGATCGAACTCCAAACCCCACGGTCGACTCACCGCTGAGCACCGCCGCAGTCTAAAATAAAAAATAATAAAATAGTATGAAATTTAATTTATCTCCTCGGCACTCCACAAAAAAAAAAAAAAACAACAACTTAATCTAAACAAATATAAGTAAAGTTCAGAAAGTTAACACTTTTTAAAACTTTAACAGTAAAATTTCCAATAGTTTTTTAATTTAAAAGTTTCGTCATTAAGTACTTTTATTAGTGATATTATTATAAGTTTTAGAAAATTCCTGCTTTAAAGTTTTATTATTATAGAACTTTTTGCCTTACCATAGCTTTAAAATTTTGTTGTCGATAAATAAAACAGGTGCCATTCTAAAATTACATACCCAATAAATAATATTGGTTAATGATGCGCCTCTCAATCATTATAATTCGCTTAAATTGGCGAACAATTCGTGTAAATCAAATTAAATTTTTAACCAAATATATGTTATTATACGAAGCAAACTGGCTTTATTACAACGAAATGTAACATTTTTTTAGTATTCTGTATCTGTCGTTTTGCACTAAGAATACAACACTTATTTATAGTGGCGTGCATATAATGTAGACAAAAAAGCATTACCTACCCTGGGAGCAATGAAACAAACTCCAACCAAAATAATTTTTTTATATTTAAATTTTTATCCGTGTAATATCCGGCAATATTTCTGTATATGTAGAGGACCGGGACCAAAAAGTTAATCGTATATAACTTAAGATAATTTCCACGAACGCATCCGCTGCTTATTAATCGTAAATTGAATTGCTGTATAGGCCAATTGACTGTCCGAAAAGCACAGTTTCACATTATATTAGTCCCTTATAGAATGCTTTTATACGAGTGGAAGCGAGCGAGAAAGACGGTAGGCAATAAGCTAAAAAGAGATCCTAAAATATACAAATAACTCGCGACCTGAGTCTCTGTCAGCCATCCGCCCGCGTCTCGATATAAAACATGTCCCTATATAGTTTGTATCTATGAATACTATATTAGTGTATTCACCTGAAGAAGATTGGAGATACTTACCAGTTGAAACGTTGTGATATAAAATAAATGACGACAATACAAGTCCAAAACTCTTCTAGTATTCAAGAAACATCATTGTCTCCAACCTTCCAACATAATAAATATTATTATATTTCTTAGACATTGTATGCCATTATCAACTTAGTATCTCCACGCAACTCAAGCACTAAAAAAATAATTAATAGAAAACTGGCATGCCGATCTTTCGACGAAGAACGTTGGTTATTGTTGCGGTGAAAATCAAAACTTCCGGGAATCACCGATTTCATTGTTCGAAGTATAATAATATAATCGAAACCCGAATAAACTAAATTATTAAATAATTGGATTTAAGTGTTGTATAAAGGTATTACTTTATTTTTATAAGTTAAGTAGTATATTATATGCTGTGAAGTAAATATAAACTCCTTTAATAAAATATTTAAGTACACATTTTATTATTTAAAAACCGCATTAAATTGGATTCGGTGGAATTGATATTTTATTGGCTAAATCATTCAGCCTGCAATTAATTGTTCCAATTTAAGTAAAATATTTTTAAATATTGTTCTAAGAACGATATGAATTAAAGTAAAATTTTATATTTATAAGTAAATCTTATTCACTAAAACTTTTTAAAAGTCGTTAATACCTCTCAGAATTTTTTTAGTGTAGATGGTAGATTTTGTAAATTCGGCTATTAATTCAAGGAGGCCATGCTCAATTACATCGAGTATAGCTAATAATTTTTAATAGGGGTTATTTCTTGTCTAATTCTCATATAAATCTTATAGAAATCAAAATTAAATTACACAAAATGTATATTTGCAAGAAAAGGGTTAATTCGGAAATATAAACCGCCCCCTGCGCGCAATATCCATCAAAAAATTCAGCTCAACACTTTACGCCGCGGGTTGCAGGAAGTCGTTTCCATTATTTTCTCTTACTTTTTCCCATTCTCCATTTCGACATAGATTTAAGGGTTGTTCACACGTTCATCCCTAAATTCCATTTTAGACTGAATGATGGGGTATAAAAATAGACGTTATGTCACAAATCCAGGGTTATTCAATGAGAATGGTGCATATTTTACAAAATAAAAAATATTTCCTTTAAAAAATTTATTTGTGGAAATTACCATAGATCATGTGCAGGTGAGAACCAAAGATGTTAAAACCAGTATGCAGGTGGCAATGTCCTACTAATAGATTTAAAAAAAATCTAATATCTATTTATGTTAGATCGTGTATATACTGTCATGCGATGAAAAAAATATTTCTATAAAATTAACAGTTGAAGCGGTTTTTTATAAAAACAACCTTTGTCAACATCCGCAAAAACTTATACATCTACTAACACCACTGGTAGTCTGTTTAGGCACTGTGAAACATTCTACAAAAAATACAGCCTATGTGCAAAATAATTTAAGATTGAAAATTAACGTGATCCAAAAAAAATGTTTATTCTAATTTTGAAAAAGCTATCAAAACGACAATAGTAGTTTGTACTGAACAATAGTGGCGTAGTCAGCATTTTAGTTGGGGGGGGGGGGGGCAGTGGCGGCTCGCGGTCTTAAAAAATGGTGAAGAGCTAGGTAAAGTGCGAGTACTTAAACAAACATTGACTCAAAACCCATGTAACAAAACGTCTCTCTTATCCTCATCTGTCCAACGACTGAATGGAGTTTCCAACAAATTACAAACTATGTCATTAATTGGGTTCATTTTTAAAACACACAACTAAGCAGGTACATACACTACTGAATTAACTGAAAAATAAGACTTTTTAATCACACAGTAAATCACGCAAAAACGATATTTATAACCGTAAATTTTGCGAAGCCTCAAAATAAATACCTTAAGGCAAACCAATGCTATAACAATGGTGCATACGACTGATTTATTTTTAAATTGCCCATTATCATAATGCAAATTGTTACATGCTGTTTGCGTGACTGACATTACGTAACCGTAACAACCGTGAATATCAAAGGTATGTTGGAAGTTGGGTCTTCACTTGCTTTGAGCTAACGGACACGGTCCGCTGGGGCGCGCCAAAATGCATAAGTGTTAATAATTATTGTCCATTGGAGTTAACCGTGGCCCTAGCATGCATAGCTAAAGATTAATTCAAACATAATTATTTTTTAAGGGCTAAAATGGTAGCTGTATTGGTACATTAATATTTAATATTGTCGAAACACTTTCCTCCTGGTTTGACAAGCCGCCACTGGGGGGATTCACCAGCAGACAATAAACTATTTGTGGGCCATCAAAAAAATCAAAATAAAAAAAAAAATTTTCTTGTAATTTAACTTGTAGTGAGTTATACAAATTAATATAAGTAATTTAAAACAGATAAAAACATGTTAGGTTTATAGGCTTGGTGAAAATACATTTTATACCTACCATAGTTTTCCTGTTAAAAAGTTCAATAAAGTTAATTGATCAGCAGGACGTTTTTATTAATTATATTAAAGGCCGATAGTAATTTAAAAATTATGCATGCGAATACGAATATAACTATTTAATATTAAATTATTAAACAAAGGCCAAAAAATAACTATATTTATTAACAAAAATGAACACTTTATTTTTCTCAATCATAGCCAGTTTCATTAATTGTTTTGCTGAAATGTATTTTTAGTTGCCTACTTGCAATGCCGAAATATCAGAAAAAGCTATAAAACTAATAGAAAATTTAAGGTCGATTGAGGTTCAATCCCCGTTCAGAATAGATCAGAAAATATCGCGGTGGACAAATATTTGCATGGCATAAAACAAACCAAAATCAGCAAAAAACGTTCATTTTGTAGGTAGATATAGTACATTTTATGCACTAATTTGTAGTTATTGTCTATAAAAGAGTGAAATATTGGAGATTTTTAAAATTAGAATGTGCATTTGTGCACAAATTGTTAATTCGGTCAGAAAATAAGAATTGTTTGGTAAAAATATATTTTGGTTTTATATCTATAATTTTCGCTCCATTTCGTGCACATTTTTTTTTTTGAATTATGCAACGTATAAATTCGGTTTCTTAGCAATTGACCACTGTGATTGGTCAGTTTTATATCCTAACTAGGAAGGATATGAACTTATATCCGTTCAGTTAACCGGAATAGCCCATCCAATCACCTTATTGCAAAGGAAGCAGCAAATATCTATGTGGGAGGAGAAAAAAACATTTTTAGGGCATATTTATATTGATTTAAACAGCTAAAAGAAATTATGGTAAATTATGAAATATGTAAACCCTCGACTCTCAAAACAAGAAGTATAATATTTCATCGGCTCAAACCTTTATAATTAATGGTATTAAAAAGATTTTTAATTAGCCCAAAATTTAAATATTCCTTAAGCCCAAAAATTCAGTTAAGCCTTTATCAGCGTAAATTTAAATTCAATCAAAGCGAAAGTAATATCTGCTTAATTTATCTTACAATTAGCTTATTCAATAAAACATAATTTGCAAAAAAAAACGATAAAGTTATGAATTTAGAATGGCGTTTACAATATACATTCTAAAAATCGTATTGTTATCGGTTAACAATAAAATATTGTGAGGCAAAATATAGTTACATTAGTTATGTATATCTATTCCGAGTAGAAAAGAGTGGAAAAGCAATTACTATACAGGGTGATTCCTAAGTTGATACTTCTTTGTTAGCTGTGTAAAGAAGGCATTAAAATAAACAACATTTTCAAATACCTTTTTCAAAAAACTTAAAAATAGGCGAGATAGAGAAGTAAAAAATCTAAGTGCGGGCCTGGTCATACTATATGTTGTTTTTCTTATCTCTTATTAGTCATGCAACTTATGGGTGATGTTGAGCAATCAGCTGCGGTGTGTTTTTCTGAAGCAAGTTAATTTTAAATTAGTGACACGTGAAAATGGTAAAATTTGAAAACAATGAACTAGGAGATATGGTGATAATTTAGGGTAAGTGCCGTCAAAGTGCGGCTGCTGCTTCGAGATTATACGCAGAACGCTTTCCCTTGCGGGCTCGTCCTACACCAGGCAGATCCATTTGATCCATAGTGAATAAATGAATGTAAGTATTTAAATGAATCTTATTTTTTTAGATTACTCAATCTTCACAGACGGTTTAAAAATGGACGTCGGTGTGGGAGAAGGGGTCTTATCCAAAAGTCTACAAATATAGAAGTCGTATAGACTCCCCAACTATTGTAGTATTTTTTCAAGCGGAAGTACTGGCAATAGAGAAGGCGGTCAATATATATGTATATGTACCATGCGAACAAAAATTATTTGCATCAAAGAAGGCCTTGAATCTGAGGACGTAATGCTTAGCCGTAGAGCTTAATACCTGTTGGGTGTCAGTAGCCATAGTCCCCATATCATTGTGATCTAAACCAAGCCCTACGTTTTTTAATTCAGACCCTCTTTAATGCCAATAATTTTTGCTCGCACAGTATAAGGTAACCAGTGGGTATAAATTAATATTTTTATATATATTTTTTACTAGCGTAAGCATTTACAGCATGTCTTGGCATGATCACGTTGCCGCAATTGCCAAGGCAGCTGCACAGAAACTTGGTGTACTTTTCCGCACCAAAAGGTTGTACACACCTCATCAACTTTTGACACTCTACAAAGCCCAGATTCGACCATCATTAGAATATTGCTCTAATGTCTGGAGCTCTGCACCCAAGCACACCCTTCGGCTACTGGATTCCATTCAAAGGAGAGCTGTTCGTCTGATCGGCGACCCGAGCTGACCAAGACCCTCGATAGCCTGGAGCATCGAAGACAGGTTGGTGATTTGGCTCTCTTTTACAGATATTTCCATGGCAGGTGTTCGACTGACATTGCCCACTTGATTCCACCTAGAGCAATACAAAACAGAAATACACGGCGAACCGCTGCCGCTCATCCCTATGTTGTTCAGCTTAGTACTCCTCGAACTTCATTGTTCAAGAATTCTTTCATCTGGAGAACGTCATCTTTGTGTAATGATCTTCCTGAGGTCGTGTTTCCCAATGAATACAATCTTCAACGTTTCAAGACCAACGTTAATCGCTTTTTTCGCACTCGCACCGCTCCCAAAGCGCCTTAAAGGATTTTTCCTACAGTGCAGGTGTTTTATCATAAAAAAAAAATTTATAGTTGTAGGTACGTATATTTTTCTAAATAAGCTTGAAATATTTCTAGGGCGTAAAGTACATCCAAAAATATGACAAAAACGTTCTATAAACATTACCCGAGAAATGCTTCTTTATTGGGCTCGAGCCCCTAAAAGAGGGTCGGAGGGAAAGTTTTTTTGTAATTGCACAGGAAACGTTTAGGATAATGACATGAAAATTGGTACATGCCTTGCAACCGATAAGTTGTAAATTATCTTGGATTTAAAGTAAAAATATGTCTTCCAGTGGCGTCGCACGAAGTGGGCCTTACGGTAGATATTATCCCATATTTTTTATTTCTAAATTTTTTAATTTTAAATCCAATTATTTAAAAATTGACAGTTTTGTTTTAAAAAAGATACTTTGGCTTTATTTCGATAGCAAGCACCGTTTTCGAGTAAATTTAATTTTAAAAAACAGATCTTTTCCAAAAGGATAATCCATATGAGTTGAGATAATTCCGAAAGTCCTGTTACAAAAAAATCGCACACTCTTCTTGTGACATGTTTGAACTGACGATAAAAAACTTGGCGTGTATAGTGAAATGGAGGCTGCAATCGAAATCGGCTGAGAACTACCGATCGTTACCGGTGAACAAAACTGAAGGCTGCGGACGGGACGTCCGTCGCGCCGGTCGGCTTACAGAGAGTCAGTATTCTCCTTTTTAGACAAAGTGGTTTAATAAAATTTACATAATAATAACCAAAAACATAAAATATGTTTTGGATCGTCTATGGGGATGGGGATGGAGACACAGATTTCTGGGTAGGGCCGGGCTCATCGCTGCCCTTCTTTGGCTAACGTAACTAACTGAAAAAGCTACCGACCTAGCGACACATCTCAGGCAATAAACTGGAAATAAATTTTCTAGTTAACATTTTTTTACATTATTTTAAACTCTATCAATATCGCACGTGTATCGGCCAAGAGAATTAAATTGTAAATTTATTTTTCTGAAAAAAGCATTATTAAATTTAGAAATTAATTAGCGCCTCAATGTACAAAACACAACAAAGAGCTTGTTGTATTTAACAGTAATTATTTTTAAAAGCTTTAATAAAAAATAAAACTGCCAGTGGACTTTACAAATTTAATCCCAAATGTTTTAATAAGCGTTTTATATCAGACATAATCTGCTTTAGCATTTTATGGAAAATTTAGTTGTTTTATTCTAAAATCTTGATTTAACATTTAATTAGGTATGTTTAAAAAGTATAAAGTATTAGTATTAGTTAAAATTTAATATACCTATTAAAATCATGAAATTTTTTAACCCACAAACATTTTTAAGTTGAAGTGACTTTTTAATTGATTTTAATTTGGCGACTAAAAAATTAAACCTTACTTTAACTTAAAGTACAAGTGTAACAAGACACCTTCAGTGTGAAGCAAAATTGTTAGTTTTATATAAGTAATAATATCATATCATCACCAGTATACAAATAACACACTTACATCTACAGGGTAATTCCTTGGTTGATATATTTTTTTTCCTGTGTACAGAAGGCATTAAAATAATCATTTTCAAATACCTTTTTTCAAAAAACTAAAAAATAGGCGTGATACAAAAGAAAAAATCTAAGTGCAGGCCTGATCATCAAAACGTAGCCTGCTGTACTTTATGTTGTTTGCCTTATCTCTAATTAGTCATGCAATTTACGGGTCGGTGGTCAGTTATTTATTTATCAATCCGCTGCGGTGTGTTTTTCTGAAGAAAGTTAATTTTAAATTAGTGACACGTAAAAATGGTAAAATTTGAAATCAATGAACTAGTAGATATGGTGTTAATTTACGATGAGTGTCGTCAAAGTTCGGCTGCTGATTATACGCAGAACGCTTTCCCTTGCGGGCTTATCCTACATCCAGAAGTTTTCTTAATGTTATTCAACGGGCAAGTTAGGTAGAACAGTATTTAATTCGTAATGTAATAAATGAATGTAAGTACTTTATTTTTGAGTTTTTTAAAAAAAGGTATTTGAAAATGTTGCTTATTTTAATGCCTTCTATACACAGCTAAAAAAGAAGTATCAACTTAGGAATCATTCATTGGGAATCCAGACCGAAGACTTACGAAACAGTTGGTTCAAATGAACAGTAACCAGCTGAGAACAATTACAGGAATTCTGACAGGACACATGGTTGTCAAGAACCATCTGCACAGAATGCAACTGTACAATGGAGACCTTGACTGCAGATTTTGCGGACAAGACAGTGAAACTATACTGCATTAAATAGTTTACCATTGCGAGCCACTGGATCGGAAGAGGCTACATATACTCGGGCAACCAAAACTGGAACCAGAGGACATCCTTGCCCTCTTCTCCTACCTCAGCAAGTAGAAGAAAAGGTGTCGACGTACTTCTTGTTCACAAACTTACCCTTAAAATCAAAACAAATAATAATTTTTCCTTCATTTCGTCAGATCCATGCCCTTACCCTCTCCCCAGTTGACCTACACAAACTTCAAGAAGCTGGGATCACGGAGTGGTTGTAACAACCAAAAACCTGGCCTAAGTGCATCCGGCGCACGGACGGGCCCTCAAAAAAAAAATAGCAATATTATTAGTACAGAAGAAGAATTTCCTTTCGTTTCGTCAGATACATCTCTTGACGCGTTTCGCCATATCATGGCTCATCAGTAGAGCGAGGAACCGACGACAGAAAGAAGTAACTCAAAACTTCCTATACAATATTATTAGTATTTGTGTAAGGGTTCCCCTTTCAATTGGAAATTATTTCCTTGTTGCTATGGTAAAACTCAATAGACATAAAAAAACTTTTTTTAGCTCAAAATTTACACACTTGGCAAAAATCTACAAAGGAAAATGGCATTACGTAAGCTGTATGCTAAAAAACCCAACAGGCTCATTTTTAAGGGACTATCGCTGTATCAATATAAAAAGAAAATGTAGGGTTACTCGGAAAATAAATTGACCCTTTATACTTAAAATGGTTTTGTTAGCAGAAATTGACAACTGGGTCAGAAACATCGATATGAATCAGTTTTTACTGTCCCCGCAAGTAGAAAAGAAATATTTCATAAAACCTCGTGAAATATGCTGTGGAGAAGCTGAAAAACATAGTGTAACTGTGCTGCACATACCGCCATATCGTTGCGAACTGAATCCTGTAGAACTTATATGGGCGCAAGGGAAAGGATTTGTAGCAAGACACAACACGACATTCAAAATGAAAGACGTTAAGCTACTGTTTGATCAAGCCCTTACGGAAGTGACATTAGAGAACTGGTGAAAAGCAGTCCATCATGTCATTAAAGAAGAGGAGAAAATGTGGGATCTTGACAACCTGATCGATCCGACCGTCGACCCGTTAAATATAACGTCAAGGGGAGATGACAGTTCCTCCAACGATGAAGAATATTATGATTTTTTATAATTTGATTTCTGTATAATGTATTTTTTTATAATGTTTAATAAAAAATAAGTACCTAATACTATGTACATAATGCACGCCTTTGTCACACCATTTTCAGTGTTTGTAAATGGGTAACAATGGGCAAAACCCATAAATTGACCCAAACCCGGGTTATCACCCTGCACTTTATGATAAGAAAGAATTTTGTAATAAAATCAATGCCAAATTATGAAAGTGGCTTAAATATTCTTTGTGTCACTTTGCATAATTAATGAGCTTTTATTACTCTACACCTTTCTGAAAGAGACTATAATTTCTTTCTTACAATTAGAATGTGCATAAGATAGACAATAAACATAATGTTGTAATTATATGTGATTGTTACTATATGAAAATTGTTAGATTGTTCAAAATAATATACTAATGCTTTGGCATTATTTGTAGATTGTGTCACCAACAAAAATTATATTTCCTCGAAAAAAATCTCTAACTTTCCACATTTACACATTAGTTGTGAAAACAAAAATGTGTAGTTTAATCGCAGGACAACATATAAAACCACGTACGTTTGTCGCCCTAAAGGCCTACATCAGGCGAGTCATTGTTGAAATTGAGGCACTTCTATGAAATAAGGTTATCAAAAATTCTCTCCAGGATTGGAGTCACTCAGCGAACCCACGGAGGACATTTGTTTGATCTAATTTTTAAAACATAATGTGCTCACATATGATTTTATATAAAACTAAATACATATCACTTACACAATTTATTTTAGTACATTTCAAAGATCGAGCGTTACTATTGAACATCCCTTTATAGCTATTAATAGAACGAAATTATTATGCGATTTATAATAGTCGAGGACATTACTAGGTGACGAGGCAACAGCCGAGTCACCCGCAATGTCCGAGACGGTATTAAATTGCTAATAATCCAGTTGTATTCAAAGCTTTTTTCATCATTAAAAGCATGCAAAATTTTGATATTCCTGACGATATATTAGCTGCAGCCAACATTATAAGGTTGAACTTGCTTCCAGACAAATCTAAAATCCATTATGAAAAAGAATATCGGCAGTTTTGTGAGTGGCGAAACAAAGCACATGTTCAAGGTGCAGAAGAAACGGTATTGCTGGCGTATTTCGCAAAACTCTCTGAGGAATACTCTGCTTCATAAAATGTTATTAAAATATCGTTGTGACTAAAATAAAAAAAAGTTGGATTGGTTAATATTATTAGTTAGTTTAATTTACTTTAGATTGAGTCTGATTTCACATTTCACGAAAGATAAATGGATATTAGAACCAAATTTTAGTATACCATGTTATTTTCAAGAGTAAATAGTAAAATGTTGCTTCAGATCCGTCGAAAATGCAAACCAATCGATTTGATTAAGTGCTTTTATTTATTACCTTCGATAAAGCACAAGTCAAGGCAAGTCCGGTCGCCTTTGTAACGTTTGGGCTTGTACGTTTAATTTAGTTTAAAATTTAATAGTAAAGGTTCTACAGGGTCCTGCAATAGTGATCAGACTCCTATACGAATTAATTTCATTCATATGCAGACTTATACTGTATCATACGGTGTATTTCAGGAAAATATTGTTTTACATACCCAAAAAAGTGTGATAACAGAAGGTTATATTTCTTTAAATGGAACACTCAGTATTTTATTGCATATTTAGGTTTGCGTTGGAGTCCTTCATTATTGTTCAAAATTGTATTTATTTTGCTTTGGTAGTTTAAGAGTAATGAACTAAAATCTAAAAAAATTAAGTTTTGGAAAAAAATATCAAAAAACCCAAATTTATTTTTTTAACCATTAGATTGTCGCCTAAGTATAATTTTAATAATACAACCTTAGTTTTAAACATAATTATATTTTTATCCGATTGTGTCAAAAAATGACGTTTTATAGATCAGATATTTGGACGAAAAGGTAACCTTTTTAACAAGGTATTGATTATTGCGCTGGTAGCTAGGCAACCTTTGTCGTCCTAGTTCGAAAAACATTTTGTCGGACACTAAAATATTTTCAACAGTTTATTTTATTCATTTATTTACAATATTTATATTAAATGTACAATTAGAACAATTTTGAACAAGAACGGGGTGATGTAAATTTGATTTTGAGGATGTGTTATTATTTTTGGTCTCCGTTATGATATTATTCTCCAATGTTGAACTCGATTAGGAGACGGATTGCGACACCTGAGTCGAGACTGACTGCAGGTCAGATTGTGGAATGTTGAATATTTTCTTGGTCAGCTCTAACTTATTACTTAAGGAATCATCTATGTAGCCCTCGGCTACTCCCGAAAACTTCCAGTCTCCATGCCGTTTTAGAGATGTTATGTCTGCTCCCGCATCTACAAGTAATGTGGCCGATGTTCTTCTGAAACAATGTCCCGTGAATTCCTTGGCAATCGGCAGTTTTAAGTAAGATGCTATTTCCTGAGGTATAGAGCCAAATTTTTGTATACCGACAACTTGCTTATGGCATTTTCCATTGCGATAAGACACAAAAAATCGCCCATCACTCATATTTGTTGGACGTAAAGCCAGATAATTTCTATAATACTTTAGATATTCTCCAGTCACCGTAAATGATCTCGGTTTTTTTGTTTTATTATAGGGAATTTTTATTAACAAAGCCGTTCCCAAATCTTGTATGTCATCAATTTTCATATGAGCCAGTTCTTCTCGACGACATGTGCCCGCGATTCCAAAAATAAAAGCAACCTGTAATTAAGAAAATTGTTAGTCAGAAATTTAAAACACTATTATATACATTTACCTTCAAC
This sequence comes from Polydrusus cervinus, assembly GCA_935413205.1. Lineage (NCBI taxonomy): Eukaryota > Metazoa > Arthropoda > Insecta > Coleoptera > Curculionidae > Polydrusus > Polydrusus cervinus. The sequence continues at coordinate 17,866,375 of OW284510.1, forward strand.
ATTAAGTATTTGTCATCTGGAGCATGGCAAAGGAATTTGTGAACCTCTTCTCTAGTTAGGATCCTTGATTTCTTTGGACAATATCCAACACTTTTTTGTTTCAACAATGCTCGTAATCTCATGTATTTAGATATATTAATATTCTGTTTTACATTTACCACTGCACGTAGCATAGAATACTGCGACCACAGAGTAGATGACTTCATAGTTTTCGATAATTCCGCCATATAGACCAAGAAGACGTTTTCGGAGAACGACTGTATATTTTTTTCTTGCGGGTAATCCATAAATTTTTTATAGGCTCTTTCATATATTTCCTTAGATTTTTGTGGCAACAAATGTAACATTACTTCCTTGGCAGTTTCTTGAATGTCAGGTGGTGTACCTTCTATAAGATCATCGTCTATTTCCATTTTTAATTGTGTTTTTCAGGTTTTAAAACTAGCAGAACACGAAAGATTTGTTAAAACTATCGCCTGATTGATAAAACGTCAGCTGATAATATTAATTTAATTATTTGTTAGATCCATGGATACGCATATTACAGGTTTCATTGTTCAAACATTCAAGGGACAAAAAATAACAATGCAAGATGAAATATATTGGTTTTCTTAATTTTTACATTATTTTATAATCCGAGCAAAAACACAATCGGATAAAAAATAACGTATGTTATACGGACGAAAAATGTATTTCAGACTATGCGGGTTACTGGCCTCGGCTTTGCCTCGTCCAGTAATCTCCCGCAATACGTCCGAAATACTGCATTTTTCGTCCTTGTAACATAATATACTATTATGAAATTTGCAATTTTTTCGAAAACGATTGAAAAAAACTTATGTGCTTATGGTACAAAAAAATTGCTTAAGAACTGTACATTAATTAATCAATAACTATACAGGGTATTCCATTTGAAAAACTTGAAAAAAATGAATTTAAAATGTGTCGTTTTTGAAACTTTTTATAAACACCCTGTATAAAATAGATAAACACCATTAAATTTATAATATTTCTAGACCCTTCGTCAAAAAACTCACCTAATCCCAGGGATTAAAAAATGTATTTATATGGTTTTTTAAATTTTTTTTCCAGGACCGTAAAACCTTATATTGTAGTTTGTAATTTATTACTCTTAAACTACCAAAGCAAAACAAATACAATTTTTTTCAATATCAAAGCACTCTAATATGAAAATAAATATGCAATAAAATACTGGATGTTCCATTAAAAAAAAAATACAATTTTTTTTCACACATCACACTTTTTTGGGCCACCCTGCCTATGGAAAAATATGATCTTGAAATGTATCCTATGATACATTATAAGTCTGCATATGAATAAAATTTCTAACTTAATTCGTATGGGAGTCATAGAAGCCTGCATGACCCTGTATAGTCAATCTTTCGTCGAAAAACCCAATACTTATAAATAGATTTTTTCTCCAGATGACATTAAATGTAGCTTTTTAATGATACTGAATAGGCCTAAAAGAGACACTTTTACTGCCTAGACAGTAAAAGTCGTGGCTATGCAACGTTCCAGTAATAATTTAAATCAAACTTGTAATTAAAATTGACAATGACGTTAGGTAAACACAAAATTATTGACTTTTTAATGAAAAAATGACACAAAACTGATTTAATTACACTACAACTATAAACTACAACAGAATATTTCTACTTATTACAAATATTTATCGTGACTTGTGAACAATGATTTAATACAATTGAACTTTCTCCACTTCCCTCTTTTTTCGAAAAATTAACAATATTTTTATCCACACTAGTTGATACTACGGAAACGCCTGAAAATATTTTATTGCCGATGTTTGACTTATTGGCTAGTGAATCCTCGATATAGCCCTCCGCGACCGCGGAGGACTTCCATCCCCATGTTGCTTCAACATTGTTATACCCCCACCAGAGTGCACCAGCAACGTGGCCGAGGTTCTGCGAAAGCAGTGCCCAGTATACTCTCTCGCATTGGCTAGTCCCAGAAAATTAGCAATTTCTTTTGGTATTTTACCAAACTTATGAATTCCAATGAATTGTTGATGTGGTTTACCGTTCGCATACTTATAGAAGAAACGCCGATTATTCAAGTTCGAAGGTCTGGAGGCTGCATATTTTCTGTAAATATTTAAATATTCTGTTACCACAAAAGATCTTGATCTTTTCGTCTTCGTATTTGGTAGCATAATTAGCAATTTGTCTCCCATATCATTTATATCATCCGTTTTCATTTGCGAAAGCTCATCACATCTACAAGCTCCAGCGACTCCAATAATAAGTACAACCTAAAAGTAAATATGAATTGAAAAATAGTTATTTAATTCATAATAAATTATTTTCACGTTACCTTCGTGCTCAAATACAGTTCATCTGGGGCCTCTGATAAAAATTTCTCAACTTCTTCTCTTTCAAAAACTCGGGATTTTCTTGCATGGAAACCATCTGACTGCCGTTTCAAAAAATCTCGTAACTTTAGATATTTTGATAAATCAACGTTGTTTTTTATGTTTAGGGTAGCTTTCAACATCGAATAGGTAGACCATAATGTCGAGGGCTTCATTTGCTTCGAAAGATCGGAAAAATAGGCAATCAGCACATTTTCAGAGAAAGATCCTACATTGTTCTTCTGCCTATATTCCATGAATCTGCAGTATGTGAGTTCATATACAGTTCTCGACTTCTCCGGTATTAGACTCACTTCCACGAAACACCAGCCGCGGCATTAAATCTCGTGCTTTTGTGCCTAGTAAAACAAATAACTATTATATGTAAAATAAATTGTAATACTGATATTCTATATATTCTTAACATACCAATGGATGTAGGTGATCCACGAATTTCTACGACAGGAGCCGCCACTAGTTGGTTGGTTAAGACGGGAATCGGGCGTTTGGCCCAAGTTTCCTGCACTGCAGCCTAGTGGCTTATTGTGCGCTCCTATCTTTCTAGAAAAGATTTGTTTCTTTTATAAGGTCCAGTAAATGCTTACTAAGTTTGTCATGCGGGAGATTATTCCCACATTGGATTCCTCCAAAGATTTTGAATCTTCTTCCGGTCAGTGCATCGCAGTTATATATGATATGTGAGGCGGTTTCGTTCTCTTCGCCGCAAAGTCTGCATTCAATGGGATCATTGTAGATTTCTATTCGACGTAGGTATTTTCTTAAGTGGCAGTGGCCTGTTTGTAGGCCAACCACTTGTTTTAGTTGGGTACGCGTTAGAAGCAACGTTCCAAATGATAGCTTTTTGGAGGGCTTCCCAATTGTGGCCCTCGCTTGGGTTTGACCAAGTATCCTGTTCCATCGGGATAGATGTTGTTGTTGTTGTGCCAACCTGTTTGATGTTGCTTTGGTTGCCTGTTTTGATATGCCAAATTCAGATTCAAGGCCCCTGAGTTTTTGAGATGATCCGGCTCTAGCCAGCTTATCGGCTTTTTCGTTGTCCGCTAGTGATCAGGAACTCGCCGCCACTGGTAGAAATCGATCTTCAAAATTTTTAGTTTACTAAAATAGTCAAACATTTGTAAAAATCTAAAAATAACCTACCCAAGAGTCAGTAAAGTGTAAAAAATCATAAGGTGTAATGGTGTGTATTCAAAGCGGGCACATCGCAAAGTTTTTTAATAAACGCCTTTTTTGTGACGTGCTATCTATTTAAGCACCCTTTTCTTGAGGTTAAATGAAATCTAGAGATAAATTGCTCCGGCAACACTTAAATCTATGGAGAAAGGGAACATTAAAAGGGAATTCACCCTTTTGCTAAATAAAAGAGCTTGCGGTGTTAGTCGAGTACTATTTTTGAACTGGATTTATTGTAGATACAAAATAAGGGTTTATATTTTATTAAAAAGATAACACAAGTTTTAGGTATTAAATAAATAAATAACGAATGACGAAGTATACAGGGTGCTATAAATTTGTGTGCGTAGATGGTAAAATTTAAGCAAAGTTGCTTATTTTGTGATTTAATAATTTTGTTGTGTGTTGTTTTAATTCTCAAGCTATAAACATTTTTTCTTTAAATAAGTTTAGTGAATAAGAAAATATCTTCTCATATACAGGGTGTCCCATAACTTATGGGCCATAGAGTAACTGGATATACTAGACATCAAACCAAGCCGATTATGTCATATAAGTTTTTTTTTGATAATTAAAATATTTATTTAATTATGTACTATGTTTTTTTATGCTTTGGGATGTTTAAAGGGAAATATCTCGAAAACCGTTAAAGATATTAAGATTAATCAAGTACACCATTTTGACTCAGAAAATGCCCTTCTTTAAGAAACTATAATTGAAAGATACCTAATATCACAGGTAAGAAAAAAAATCATAGATTTATGAAGCCCAGTGTATGCAACTAGCGCCCTTTAGTTTGAAACTTAAAAATTTCTACAAATTCTTATTTCTTGCTCATAAAAACATAATATCGCCAACTTTCAATTCGATTCATTAAACCGTTTTAAAATTATGGCTTATTTTCGAGAATAAACTTTTACTTTCAACACCCTGTAGCAAAAAAAGCAGTTTAGGACATATGTTTATATAAACTTTTCTTCATAAAACGACTTGAGGAATCATACCCTAAAATATTAGCACGTCATTAAGGAACACCCTGTATATTGCGATCCTCAAGTTAGACACTTTTTTTCGTGCCTGTGTAATTTTTATATTATGTAATACCTAACGAAGTATTTTAAGATTAATAACAGTTCCATTCGTATCTAAACATTTGCAACATTGTTTAAACACGTTATGGAAAACCATCAATAAGGTTATATTAAAAATAATAATATCTAAATTTTCGTAACCAAAAATTATGAGAAATACGAAATACAGTTTTATAATAATTATAACAGTAACCTACGGGTTTTTCAAAACCTGTATAGGTTACCCGGCGAGATCTCGTCCTAGTGTCACATAATAAGAGATGGTACTTACCCCCTTTACCTATCATGTCAATCCACCCTTGTTTCGTTTTTATATTTATATTTTCTAGGCCTACACTTTGCTAATAAATATTAATTTACCACTTAAATCGCTTGAAAGGCGAAATCCAGTCAATCTCTATGGAAGGGTAAAATCCCCACTTAAATTAATCTTACATTCTGCTTATCAGTTAAAACAGAATCCGCAAAAACCGCAGACGCTGGTAAATTTAGGTTATTTCTGTATTGTTACTTATCAAGTGAAATATAATTTACCTCGAATAAAGGTACGCTAAAAGGAAAATATAAAATCTACACAATTATAAAGTTTAAAAATAGTTTTTAGTCGTGGAATGCTTGGCCACGGAACTATGAACACAATCATTTCTTCAATTAAAGTGTTAAAAATTATTCTTTTGGCAATAAGTCTGAAACGAAAGAAGATATTCGACTATAGTTTTCACTTTTTTTTTAGAAATTTAATCTTCTTTCCGATTATGCTGACATAGTTATACCGTGTGTTTTAAGCACGGAATAAAGTAAAAAACTGTTATAATTACAAACTGTGCTTTCCAGCAATAATTTTATTAGAAATTTTCGCAATATCGTTTAATTTTTTTCTGACTATATGAGATATGTACAAATAAAGTTTACATTCTTATTACAACTTTCTCTCTTCTACAAGGGGGGGGGGGGGGAGACCATTACCCTCTTCCCTGGCTAATTGTATGTTCGATAGATACTACGATACTTTTCTTTCTGTGTAGCAAATACAAAATTTATCGGGGGTTTGCCATTTTTTTCTAAACATTCAAACACTAAGAAAGAACATGTATTATAAATAAACCATGTGATCCCAAATGTAAAATATTTATGATATTCTGATATCCGGATCCATCTAATGTGGAAACTGTATGTACGAAATGATTGCCGCAACGAATTTTAAAATAGGGTGTAAGGGCGTCTGAAACCCTTATTTTATCAAGTTTTAAAGGCTTGTTCTAAATCCTAAAAAATGTTGTTGAATTCTCGAAACTGATATAAAAAACACTTTACCAAATTAATATCTAAGAAAACATTTTATAGGTAACGTCTGTGTCGCTGTTAGACACTCTTGAGCATAGCAGCACCTCTAAAAAACTTATAGAAAATAAGCGAAATATTAAGATAAAGCACTTGTAAAGACATTCGTCACAATTACAGATGATTTTCTCTTAACATTTCGTTTATTTCTATAGGTTTGTTAGATGTGCTAATATGCTCAAGAGTATCCAACAACGTCGCTCCGTGTAACATCTTACTGGTGTGTCCCACCAAACTCTGCTCAAGCAGTTTTGAGTTATTTTTTTCTTTCGTCTGATTCTAGCTCTATTGATGAACCATAATATGGCAAAACGTGTCTAGGCATAAATCTGACGAAATGAAGGGAAAATTATTATTTGTTTTGATTTTAGGGATAAGTTTGTGAACAAGACGTACGTCGACACCTTTTCTTCTACTTGATGAAGGGAAAGGGGGGGGGTTGATGATGACTTATCTTTTGTATTTCGTATAAACCAAATTATTTTTATTTATCTAACATAAATGTTGTTTTTATTAAATAAATAACCGTATTTGAATTTATTATACCTAACAAATTTTTGTTTATTTACGATAAATACTTTATTGAAATAAATTATTATTTAATGTAAACATTTAGTAATTATTACCGTAAAATAAACTGGTGTCCTTAGTAAAAGCTGGTCAAAAAAATTTCTATAATCATCAACGCTTTTTCTTTTACCTTAAGAATGTATATTTATGGAATAACTTGTCGTTCAAAACATTAATAATCTCCCCCTTAAACATGACTTTCGAAAATGAATAACAGAATAAATTGCAAATTCTGACAATATTTTACAAATAAGAAGGAAAAAAAAATTGGTTTTTATTTATAATGTACCTACTTACAATAAGAAACAAGATTTTTAATATATATACTTATTTTTTAATTATCTTAATTCCACTTGAAACGAGTATTAAAAAAATATCAAATTTTAATGTTTAAAAAACTGTTTAAAATTTAGTGTCTATTTTAGAAAAAGCTCAATATATTAATTTTTCGTTTTTATCTTATAAAATATATTAATTTTTATTATAATAACACATTTTATTGTAGGTTGAAATTTCTCAAGTCTTTGTCAATAAAGATATCTTTCTGATATTATGGCATATTTTAACTTTGATTTTCTTCAAAAAGTAAAACTAAATAATCATGAGGCCGAGACTTGGTTTTTTTTTCTTACAAAATATCCAACATCAGTTCTCTGCGTAAAACTGGACTAATTCTTTCACTTCCTCTGTAGCTTTTTGACAAAACTACCTTTTTGAAAGCATTTACGTGAGGCAAACAATAAAAAATAAGCCTTATTACTTTAGGAGTAACGGGTTAATCATAATGACTTGAATTACTTACAAAAACATGAACTAACTCTATAAACTAAGGCTATAAAATCCCGTAACACGTTTGTAATTTAACTAAATAGGTAATATAATAAAGGCCCATAACCACAAAAGATATACACAAGAGATAGGAATAAAGCAGCGTCGGACTGGGAACCTAAACCCATATCGGTGCCGGGGACGGCCTTTGGAAGGCACACTATTTTATACTTCTGGACAAAAATCTATGCTAAGAAATTGTAAAGAGAAAGATTTATAATATTAAAACGGGTTGTAGGAAGAGTGCCCAGTAGCGGCTCGTGCCTTCAGTAATGCGGAGGTTGCACCCATTTAACAATAATATAAATCAGGATTACAAAAAAAAATTAGATAATTCAATAGTTATAAAATTTATGTTAAAAGTTTGTATTTCTACGTATGTCATTATAAATTAATATCACCAATTATTTCATTTAACGTCTTATATTTTATGTCATTACCACAAATCCACGTATATTAATTATAAATTTCGTTTCTGGGCAGACACGGATTGTGCTATATTTAAATTAGAAGTAGGGTTTCTCAACTGTTTTTATTTTGGATTTATAAGCGAAAAATCGACTACAAAAAGGCTGCGCTATTAAACTTTTTACAAAATTAATTTTTATTTAATTTACACACCTTTAAACAATGAAAGCGAAGCAACTAATTTTTGTTCAGAAAATAAACAAAAAAATTTATTTCATTTTAAGGATATAATCTTGTCTTTTATAAATAAAATAGTGGAATTTAGTGTCCGTTAAAATATATAAAGAAAAAAAGCTTAGCGGCAAGCGGACAGAGTAGTGCGTCTATCTTTTGCATTTAAGTACACAGGGACGCCAAAGGTAATGGACTTCCTGGGGCACAGGTAGACAATGACAGGCTGTTTCGTTCTTTTTAGAACTCATCACAAAGTCATAACCCGTAAGCGACCCCCAGTACAGCGAGTTTGCTCTTTCAAGGCGTTTTTAAGAAATAAAAACGCGATGAAAACCCAGTAACGCCATCAGAAGAAATCAACTCAATGCAAAAGATAGCCATCTAACGTGAAAACGTAGAAATATAAATAAATCTAAATAAATCAAGCACGGAACGGCCACTTCACCAGTATACGGCATTTACGGAATAGTGCTGAAACCAGTGGGCGACTGCAGCGCGATCTAGATCTGAATCCACAAAGCGTGGAGATGTATAGAGAAGCGAAAAAAATGTTTCCTATACTGGGGGTCGCTTACGGGTTATGACTTTCTGATGAGTTCTAACAAGAACGAAACAGCCTGTCATTGTCTACCTGTGCCCCAGGGATTCCATTACCTGTGGAGTCCCTGTGTACTTTAATGCAAAAGATAGACGCACTACTCTGTCCGCTTGCCGCTAAGCTTCTTTTCTTGTCTTTTATGTTATTTCGCTTTTTTTGCACAGAAAAGAAATATTGTTCGGATTTGTTACGCAAGTAGGTAAAGGCTATGGTTTAAATAAAACACTGTCCATTTTTATTAATAAATATATAGCTTTTTGTCCGTTATTCTGCAAAAGGCCGTTATGTGAAAAAGATAGATACATTCAAAGTGATTTTGTGTAAATAGAAGAAATCACCCAAATCGACCAATTTATAATATAATTTCGTCCATGGATTTGCCAACTAAATGAATTTTTCTTCAATGGTTTTTTATTATCTCTCTCACAAGTTTATACACACAACTAAAAAGACAAGTTATAATGCCTGATTTAGGTAAATATATTTTTTAAATTTTTAGTTTGAGGTTCGGAAGTTGAGTCGTAGAAAAAATATACTGTAGGTACAGTCAACGATAGAGTAAAGATAATTTTCGCCTTTATTTTAAAAATTAGAGAAAAATTCGAAATACAAATGTTGAAGTGTACATTTAAAATTATGCTGAAGTATACGGGGTGGTTCAAAAAACGTGGCGACTTTTATTTTTTAATGGAACATCCTTTATATTGTATTTTTTTCTGATTCCCCACCAAATTTTACGCTTATTTTTTACTTACTTTTACTTTTTCGTGTCCGGAACATATTACAATTTCTCGGCCCAGTATTGGGCCACGTCCAATGCTTCGGATTTGCCTTGCCATAAATTGTCGAGGTTACAGTGTGCGGGGCAGTTAACGCACTTTAGGAGGTGTTCCATATCCTGTATCATCCCACATTCGCACTTGTCGTCAGTTAGTTGCGCAAGGCCCCATTTGATCAAGTTGGTTTTTACCGGGGCAACTCCTGTTCTGATGCGGTTTAGCGTTCTCCAGGTCTTGAAGTTGTACGAGACACCACTCGGCGGCCTTTCTGATAGGGGGTAGTTTACGGGTGGTTCATCCAGGAGGTTGCTGAGGAACCGACGCCTAGATTTTAGCCTTTGGGATTCTTGATGTTGCCCGAAAAGGGTATGGCGATTGTCGAATGTTTTCTTAAATTTCTCGTTAAATTCATGTGCCTCCCTACGTGAGTTTGGACTGTGAAACCCCGTTGCTTGGTAGAGTTTGGTTAGCGGTGTAGCCTTCATGCACCCCGTTACAAGTCTGCAAGTTTCGTTAAGGCTTACATCTACCTTCCTGGCATGCGCCGATCTTGACCAGACAGGGCATGCGTATTCGGCTGTAGAGAAACATAGTGCTTGTGCTGTCGATCTAAGGCCTTCGGGCTGAGCGCCCCACTTGTTATTGGTAAGTTTTCTTAATATATTGTTTCTTGCAGCTACCTTTTGCCGGGTTTTTTCACAGTGGTGTTTGAAAGTTAGGGATCTGTCAAGTGTGACTCCTAGGTATACGGGTTTATCTGTGTGCTCAAGGGTCTTTCCGTTCCAAGCGATGTTAAGTTTGCGACTGGCTAGTCGTGTATGGAGGTGGAATGCACTGACCTGTGTTTTGGAAGGATTTGGTTTTAAGGAGCTCTTCTCGTAGTAGGCAGACATGACACCTAGAGCGTTCTCTAACCTTACTTCGACCTCTTCAAAGGTTCTCGCTTGGACCGTGATGCCCAAGTCATCTGCTTATACAAAGTGTTTTGTGTCTTCCGGTGTTGGTTGGTCGTTGGTATAAATGTTAAACAGGATCGGTGCTAACACGCTTCCTTGAGCGAGACCGCTTTTTTGGTTTCGCCAACGGCTTTTTTTCCCTTCAAGGGTGACGTAGAATTGGCGGTTTTGGAGCAGTGATTCTATCATTTTCACCAGTCGATAGTCCCCCGTTGTGTCATATACTTTTGACAGCAATATGCGTTGGTTTACGGTGTCGTAGGCAGCGGTCAGGTCGACGAGGGCAAGGCCCGTGATTACTTTGTTTTCATACCCTTTTTCTATATGCTCCGTGAGCGCTAAGACTTGGCCGGTGCAAGATTTCCCGGGTCTAAAACCAGCCTCCTGGGGTATGATTTTTGGATCGACGATACTACTGATTCGGTTTAGTATCAGTCTTTCATAGAGTTTAAATAGGTGACACAACAGAGAGATTGGTCGGTAGCTGTTTGGGGAGTCGGGATCCTTCCCTGGTTTTAGGAGGGCAACCACTTTTGATTTTTTCCATAGCTTGGGTATCTTAAAGGTCTCTTGGCTATTGTTAAAGAGTTGTAGGAGCCATCTTCTTGTGCCAGGCCCAAAATGTTTGATTTATTCGACGCACATATCGTCGACTCCGGCGGCTTTTCCATTTTTCAGCGTGTTTATGCCATCGTTGAGTTCATTTATTGTAAACGGGGGTGCAAAATAATTGTTTTCGCTGGTGGTATTGCGATGTAGGCGTGTTTTCTGGCCTTTTCTCGTTGGCTTTCCATTTAATAGGAGTTGATGGGCTACTTGATTGGCTGTCACTTTGGATGGTTTTAGAGTTTGCTTGGGGTCGCCGTCAAGTTTCTTGATGAGGTTCCATGCTATCTTACTGCTGTGTTTCATGTCCATTCTCTCTAGAGTCTCTATCCATTTCCTTTGTCTTGCTTCGCTAAGCGTGGTCATTAGGGTTGTTCCGCATGTTATTGTTTCATCGTTAAAGGGGTCCTTTAAGTATAGTTCCTCATATTTGGTAAGTATGTCCTTCGTGTTACTTGTTAGGCCTGCAATAAAAAAAGTTTTGTCTACAACCTCTTGGTATATGTTTTTTTGATACCTTGCGCAGTATGTCCACAAAGTCTGAATAGTTACTAGGTGTAGCCTCGACCTTTTTGATTGTCTCATCCAGCTCCGCGGCAAAGTCCGCCCATTTTGCTTTCTTAAAGTTAAATCTTCTGCGGAAAGGTATTGTGGTAGATCTCACAGCCGAGGAAACCTGGATGCCTATAGGTCTGTGCTGGGTTTTGGGGACGGCTTCATAGACTTTTTGACACAACTGTTCTGGATATTACTGCTAATGAAGCAGTTGTCTGGGTTGTAGCCTCGCTTCCAGATCTTACTCATGAAGGAGCATGGTAGTTTTGGGTCGTGGAGCAGTGAGAAGTTTTTTGTTTCCATCCATTCCTCCAAGATGGAGCCGTTCGTGTCGGTTTCTTTATAACCCCAGTTAATACTATGGCAGTTGAAGTCGCCTATTATAAATTGTGTTTTTTGGTTTCCAAAGTTTTCTGGCATGTTCAGTTCGCTTATTTTTTAAATGTCATATGTCTAAATTGAATAGTTTTTGAGATATTGACGTTTAAAATATGGCATTTTCAGACTTTGATAAGCTGATAACATTAGAACAGTTCATCTTTGAGAAAAATGTTTTTCATCCAGCTTTCTTAATTTTACAGTTTAACATGTTAAATCAAACAAAACATGTTAATATATCTTTTTTTTATGATTCGACGACTACGGAGGCCATCTTGAACCGTTCATCGACCACAAATGTGGTCTACCGACTTGGGAGTATGAAATGGCACCTTCATCCTACGACATATCCGATCTCATCCGGCCTGTCCGGCGTGAATAGGATGGCTAGGTAGTCTATTCATTTTACACTCTTCCCTGAGGCAAGAGCACGCAGTGTTCCCAAGCGGTCACCCAGTCGATAGTCCCTTGCCTATATCAATATATCAAAAAATATTAAATTTAGGTATATACTATTTTATAAAAAATAAGCGTAGATTTTAGTGAGAAATTAGAAAATAATACAATAAATAAAGTTTTTCATTTTGGGCCACCATATATAATGTTAAAATGTGCACCCCAATGATCTCTACAACTTTTCCGTTTCAAATTTTTATCTGATTCCTAAGATAAAAGAGAAAATGAACTTTACTCAATCGTTGACTCACCCTGTACAACTCGAGTGCGTTGTCCTTATTGCGTTCGGAAGTTTATATTATATATGCACATCATATCCACTCTAGGTATATAAACTTCTATTTCCTTTATAACTGGAGGAATCCAAATAATAATAAAACGTAATCGCATAATATACCATCACCAAGAAGTATTTTGACGAGTTGACCGTAGGCCACTCCGATACTGGAATAGGGGCACAACACAGTTTACGTCTCTAACATCCGCTGTCATAAAAAGCAGGCAGCGTGGATACGAGAAGCCTTTTGTGGTTTTTAGCATATCGTTGACCCAAAGGCATTTCCTTCGTTTATTTTTGTTATGTACCGGAGTTTATGCTTTGAGACCGTAACGTTTTTATGAAATAGTCCTAATAAATAAAGGGACTTTTATCAAAAAAAAGAAATTTTATCTAAACTGCTTGGTTTGCTCGTAAGTATTTGTACTGGCATATGTTGTCTGTTTTTAATTTTATCCAGTTAAATGGTTAAAGGGAGGATAACGCAAAGGTATAGCAGCATGTTGCCGCCATATTACCCTAATAAAAAGTAACAACAAGAGTAAATATGATGTCCATATTGCACGAGGAAGTAAATTGAGCGCGACGTCGTAGGCGGAACATTTTCTGTGTGAATGCCCTGGCCTCGCAAGATGAAGGTTCACTGCTCTGGGTGAACCATTTTTCGATAGCCTGGAGGAATTAAGCAACGGACAACGTGGACGACTGAGCAGGTTTCTGAACAGTAGTGGCTGGTTTGAATAAGTTGTTAAAATCCTTCTGCGGTGTACGCCGCATTAACCATCAGAGATCTAACCTAACCAAACCTTGTACAACAAGAGTGAATATGATGTCCATATTGCACGAGGAAGTAAATTAAACACGTCGCCGTAGGCGGAGTGATCAAACTTCCTAGCGCAATATGAACAATCCACTTGGGTTTACCGTATATTTTTCTTCGACTCAACTTTCTATATTATACTATAGTATATTATTCCAAAAAAAAGGAGGAAAAGCACGCGGTAGCGGTCGAGCTGAAATAAATTTGCTTCTAAAAAGTCTTTTTAAGATGAAAGAATGTTTTAAGATTCAATATTTCTTTACTTTTATTTTCACTACTTTTATTCGTAAACCAATGGGGTTTACATCCAGTCAATATTAATTTTTTAAATAATTTTTTATAGTCTTCTTCCTCACACTTACATCCACCTCTTCTCCATACTTTCTCTAATGACTAGCTAACAGCTTTATTTTGCTTAAATGTTCATTCCCTTACACTTCAGTTCCATCTTTCGACAGTTCTTTCACACAAAGATGTTAAACCTTTCATTCTACCTTTAAAGTTTTCACAGTGCCTTAAGCCTCAAACCCACATACTTTTCTTACTCACAATGCAATGTGTGTATCGGTTTCCTCACCGTTCCACTCATTTTTACACCGAACCTATAATTATGTTGCTCAGTTAGGGTGATATCTACTGGTCTTTTTTTCTTTTAATTTTTTTCTTGTAGATGAATGCTTCTGCATTCGAAACATGTAGAGAAGTTGCTTAAAATATTTCTATAATATAACAGTGGAGAAAGACTTTGTGTTCTTATTTTTTACCTTCTAAATTCGCACTCCACTTTAAGTATGGACTATTTCTTCAAATATTTTAGTATTGAAGTTGGTAGTTTACATGTGAGCATCCGAAAATTACCAGGCCACCAAAAATGTAAGAAAAATAAGAAATAAGATGAATTCCTTATAAAGACCATTCTAATATGATATACAAACAGTATTGAAGTAAGACGTATTATTTTATTGGACTAGTTTCTTGGCATTAAGACACAGTTTCAGTAGCATAAAGACACAAAATAGAAAATATACTTTTTGATCTGTTTTTGATACTAAACCATTCGATGGCTTTATACGATACTTTGAAACCATAAATATTTAAGTACCCCGAACAATTCAATCTATTTTAGTTCCTTGAAAGGGAGTCAGACAAAGAGTTCTAAAAATACACCATTATATTATTTATGTGATATTAAAACATATGTGATAAACTTGCTGTGCAAACCGGACCAGGCTTTATTTTAATAAAATATAAGATATTTCCGAAAAGAAGTATTTAGTGTTTTTATTTCTTAAAATCCATGATATTCTAAAAGATCATGATGTTTTCGTATAAATAACGTGTCTCTTGGGGTTTTAGTCCGAGGGCTGAGTATTATACAGTTTTATTTAACAAATAAAGAAGGAGGCCATTTCCAGTTTATGAAGTGTGGTATCAAGGTACAACAACTTTTAAGACGTCTGGAGCAAACAATTCAGGGATAAAGTGAAATGGTAGTTTATTTGTATTTGTATTTGTCAGAAATGCTTTCAATTATTAAGATCGGGGCATTCCAAAGTTTAAATATACTTAAATCCCAATTTACTTAATAAACTGCTAATCGCCTGCTCACATCTACTACTAATTACTAACTAAATTAATTGTACTGTAAAAGTGTGCGATTTTGTTTTGTTACGAATTTTTGTAGTTTCTTGCTTAATTATGTCAAAAATGTAGTTTTGATTTCCAGAAACATATAGTCAATTACCATCACTAATCAGTTTTTCTGAAAATCGATCGAAATTATTGACATTTTTGATAAAATTTTTGAAAGCAAAAGTTAATATTTCTTTGCACTTAGTCTTTGCTAGGCAACGGACAAATACTGTTAGGAAATATATATTTTGGTACTGTAAGGAAATATTATTTCTGTACAGCTACTTGTAAACTAAAATGAATCAAGTTTGACAATGGACTCTTTCACTAAATCTTGATTTTGGTTGTAGTGTATAACGGAATGTTTGTACTTTTGATATTTTTAAGCCACTAAGATATATAAAATATATAAAAAAACTATTGGAACAAAAACACGGACTTTATCGAATATACGTCACGAAAACGGCAGTTTGACTATGTTGCCAATGTTCTGTAAAATTTTTACGTACATATTTTCTTCTTTTAAATTCTAGTGAGGCGTTGCTGTACCTCCGCCACTGGATTGAGAAAAATAGTTTTTTTTTGAGTAAAAATATGTATTTGGATATAATAATAGTCTACGCCAATATTGAGTGTAATATCTCCAACTGTTTTCGAGATTTTTAATAAAAACCAAAGAAAAAAACTTTTAACACCCTGTATATCGAAAATAAAGCATTGTAATAGTCTATTTCAAAATTTATGGTAATATGTCAAGCGGTCTTCGAGATTTTTGATTAAAACCAGAAAAAGATAAAACTTTATAAGTATATCATATGGAAACCAAAGCGTTTTAGTACATATGCAGACATATCATTAAGTAACACCCTGTATAGGAACCAATCCTATGAATGGAATCGTTATACTGAAAATTTGCATAAAATAAATATACCTATAGTCTATTTTAGAAAGGTGTAGAGTAATAAAAGCTCATTAGGTATGCAAAGGGACTACAGACTGACCCAAGCAATATTTAAGCCATTTTCATAATTTGGCATTGATTCCATTGCAAAATTCTTTATTTTCATCAAGTGTACGTAGTACCATCTGGGTTTGGGTCAATTTATGGGTTTTGCCCATTGTTATCCATTCACAAACACTGAAAATGGTGTGACAACGGCATACATTATGTACACAATATTTGGTACACTTATTTTTTATTAAACATTATTAAAAAAAATACAAAATACATTATACAGAAATTAAATTATAAAAACATCATAATATTCTTCGTCATAGGATCTGTCATTTCTTCTTGACGTTATAATTAACCGGTCGACGATCTGATCCATCAGGTGGTCAAGTTCCCACATGTTCTCCTCTTCTTTAATGACATGATGGACTGCTTTTTGCTAGTTCTCTGGTGTCACTTCCTGGCTTGATCAAGCAGTAGCTTAAAATCTTTAATTTTGAATGTCGTGTTGTCTCTCGCTACAAATGCTTTCACTTGCGCCCATATAAGTTCTATTGGATTTAATTCGCAATGATATGGCGTTGTGCGCAGCCTAGTTACACTATGGTTTTCAGCTATGTCTTCCACGGCATATATCATAAAATGATGTTTGTGTAAATTTGCTCTAGCTAATAGGTCCTTCTATATCAAATTAGGTATCTTCTTTTTTTACTTGGTTAGTTATCATACATAATTTAATGCACAAAATTTATTACTCTACTTTCTCATTTTATTACTCTATACTTTCTGAAATAGACTATAGGTGCGTAATTGCCGCGTTAAGCACACCGTCTTCTTGGAGATCGTCCTTGTTAACTTTAAAAAGTCCTTAAAAAATGCATTATTATCATTATTACTGACTTACTTACTTATTACTGCATAGCGGGAGGTCTAAATTGAAGAAGGTTAAAAATGTAGTTTATGCTATATTATTAATTTTTTTATAATGGTCGTGAAAAAATATTATTATTTAAAGCACTGTAAATTGAACCCATACATCGCCTTTTATTTACAAAAATTCGTTGCCTCTTTTCCGAAAATTTATGACTTTATTATTACTGGTCTGGCTGGCGCATATGGACTCTGGAGCACATTATTTCATATTTTGTCTAAACCAGCTTGCTAGCCAATAAAATATGACCGAGATAGGTGTGGTAGGAAAAAATTATTGAGCACAAATGCAGGAAAAATTTCCATTTACAAAAACAGATTTTACCGGGTTTAATCACATACTTTTTGTAATAAATAGTGATTTATGCAAGGTTTAATTACTATTTAATAGTTCATTTTGTAATTTTAGAACTATACATATATACTTTACACCAAATCTGCTCTTTATGTAATTAGTGGAACTTTTTCTAGTCGTTACTTGCAAAATTTAAAACAATCTTTAGAGTAGGGATGGGCAAAAGTTCGATATATCTATATTTCGATAGATTGATTTTTTAGTTATCGATGTGTCACAACTTATTACCCTTTTCAGCGCCGTGGTTTCCAGATGACAGAAGGCACACTGTCATTGTAGAATACGTCCTAATTACAATATAATAGTCTCATTCTAGTTATGAGATTAACAAAGTACATGCTTGCTAGTAGGACTGGCAATATTGAAAATCTAATATTGAATATCGAAATTCAAATTTTTTCGAAATATCGAAGTGTATTTCGATGTTTTATTTTTTTAACTCTCACCGATCCTCGTATCTCCAAGCACATTATTATTTAATACTTTACATTTTAATAGTTTCTTATTTTAAAGTTATAACTGTTCCTCTATATTGTAATCACACAAAAATTAAATTTAAAACCATTTTTACGTTATCTACATATAAAATATAAATATTTTATGAGCCCGAAACTGCACGAATTATTTATGAAATGAGGCTTTAAATTTTAAACTGTTTTGAACTGTTTAAATGAAATTAGTTTCCCATAGAGGATAGAGTTGAATTAAAATATATTTAAAATATACAATGACTGGGAGATACGAGATATCTACGAAAAGTTTACGTAAACAAAGTGAGGTAATTATTGTTGTCAATTGTCAATGACCTCTTTAAAGAACTCGAAGACAACGACCCGTTTCCAGCGATCATCCCACGCTCAAAAGCACTCCTTATACTTATCTTCAGAAGTAGCTAGGATTTTTTAATGTGGTTTACAACGAAAAATCATAGAAAACTAAGTCTGGACTGGTACTGAGATATCCGATTAATGCTAAAACAAGGCATTAACAAACTTTTTGAATAAGTGGCGACGAATGTGATAAATCGTTATGAACCACTTCTCTATAAACCAGGTCTGAACGTTACCTGTGCGTTGCAATGATAATAGCATCTGGCTTCTTCGGGCGATACAGTTAAACATTTTAATGGTGTTATGTAAGCTTCCTTAGCGGTGTTTAGAATTAACATCAAACGGTGTTAATATCAATACCACATGTATTGGTTTGCAAACTTATCCAAAGCAGTGTGAATACCTAGCTCTTTACTCACACAGCATAGTGATTTCACACCAATGAAAGAGCGAAAAGCCCTCCACGGGTATGCATGAGAGATGGCGCTAAAGCTTATATACAACCGAAGAAGGTTTAAAATATAATTATAAGCATTAGGATTGTTTGGTAAAGTTTGTTCCCACGAGAACACTATGTAATCTAATATTTGTATTTTGATGACAAAATATGAAAATCCTTATAAGTATAATAAACTATCTGACACAGCTGACATTACAAATCTATGCTACCAACAAATTCTGTTTGAAGTCAGATGAACTTGATAACATTTTATTACGTTATGGCAGCCGTGTTTTGAGTATCGCGAGTCTCTGACATAATACATTTCTTTTGTAGACAATGGTTTTCTAATAGATCAAGTTACATCACAAGGTCGGATGCTTTATGGACAAACGTTTTATGTTTTAAAATGAATTACTTAAATAAAAATGTTTTAAAACATAAGGTTTCATTTTAACTTTACACAGAAATTCAGTTCTCAGAGCCAAGTTATCTTTGACCTATTTTATTGGTCAGACAGCAATGTCAGCCACAATATGATGTAATGTTCTATAGGAGCCATGTGTGCTGGGGCGGCGATAATAGAGCCATCCATTGTAGCCATTTATCAGTTTGCGGCTTTCCCAATAGGAAAAGAAGTGAGTAATGCATTCATAGAAGTTATAGAGCATGCAATGTGGCTATGCAGTAGAATATGACATGCTGGAATGTATAATATGATAATATAATATATGAATAATGTTATGTAAAGGTTGTTCAAAGATATTTTTAGTTATTAAATTAGTATCTATACTAAGTATAGTCTAGCATACGTCTTATTTAATTGATTTATATTTTTATACCAGACGTTTCATAGAATATTGAGCAGTTAGTTGTTTTTTGTAATGTATACCTAGTGCATATTAGAGCTTACAAGCTAGTCAAACATTTATTATATTTACCAATTCGAATAATATCTAATATTTAAAACATTGTAAGATTAAAGGGTGGAGACAATGATATTTGTTGAATAATAGAAGATATAATATAAAATGCAGGTCCAAAATTCATCATTTAATTAACATTATTACTTATAAATTAAATTAGACGCTTTAAGTCTTCTTCCAAAAAATTCACTACATATTTCTGACGTGGTAACATCCATTCTCAGAAGAAATACAATTGTGTTGAAATAACAGTAGGAAGAGACTAGCTAAATCTTACGTTAATAGAACTTCTAATATATTAGTTGAGGAAGCTGTAAAGAGTCTCATTTCTTTCCATTTAACTTACCACTTCACTCCAACTATAAACTATTTATTTAATTTTTGCTAGAGGAAGAATATGGATTTGGTTTGATAAAATCTGTCGCTTAATTGAGGTTAAGGACTACTGCCATTTTACCGAAAAATTTAGCGGTTCTGCGAAAAAATATATACTTAAATGTAAATTATTTTATTAGGGTATTATGGTAGCGGAAAGCAGATAATTAGATTCATTCATTAGTCGCTTGTTAATAAGAGCTGCGGCGACTATAAACAATAATTGTTCTCTTAAACAAGGGATCAGAATTATAATATAAAATTTACCGGTTCATCCCAGAACATTTGTAGTAGGTACCTACTCATCTATAAAGGATCTTCGTTAGAGCGTCTAAATGCCGTAATACGTTTGGCTGTATCATTAGGGCGACACGCGACCTTTTGCATAGAAAGGAAAATCATCAAAAATCTGACCAAAAGGCATCAACGAATGTCGCTTCGTGATTTATTTTTTAAAGAGAGATTTTAATGCGCCGCGCCGGAAGACATGTCAAAAATTACAGTTCAAAGTATGTAGTTTTCGGTTTGCCGGGTTGCAGAATTTTCTACGTGGTATACTGTATGATTAGTACGGTGTGGTTCGAAATTGCAAAAACACTGATTTTGCGCCATTTTATAAATACAGTGTACGGTTTCAAGTAGAGCAAACAGTTAAACATAAAAAGCCGGCCAACCGTTTATAGTAAATATTTGTAAATTTAATAGCTTGCTTGGTCTCCTATTGTTTACTTCTTAAAGTTAAATGGAAGATACGAGTAATAAAACGGTATTTTTGTTGGTTTTTTACTAAATGTATAAGTGTTCATTAAATATTAAGTAGTTAAATATTAAATTAATTGTTATTTGATAATGATCGGTCAAAAGTCAGCCGATTACATTAATTTGAAAATTTAGATATGTTAAAAGCCACAAATTTAAAACCACACAAAGAAAAACGCAACCAAAACGAGCGGATATTTATATAATTTTTTTTTTAATATTCAGTTTGTTGGGACAATGTGCCCCCATTCAGATATACTACTTGGTGCCCCTATACCAGATTTGATAAAGGACATAATAAGGTGGGCGGACAGATACCCTTTTGGACCCCTATCGAAGAAATATAGTTGGTTATACTAATTTTGTCCACAATGAAGCCAGACTAACTAAAATGTATGTGTTGATAAAAAGTCTATAATCACGAAAAGTATACCAACATTTTTTAGTACCTGCTACTATGCACTAAGTAATACAAACCAAGAGAAACTGGAAAAGTCATTATTCTATTTACAAGTTGATAAAAAAACTTTTATATAATAAAGTAGTAGAGTTTAGTGTCCGTATAAGTAAATAGAAAAGAAGGGTTTTTAGCGTTTGTCCGCCTGCCGCTAAAAAACCTTCTTTTCTATTCTTTTTTATACTAATTGTAGTTAAAATACTTTTTAATTATGGATATATCAGTGATTAAAATTCATTTTTATAAGTAGGTGTCAAAAAAGTATTTTTATGATATGTTGTTCTTACATTGTTATAAAAAACTTCTTATGAACGAAAGTATCCAATTCTTTTCATAAAATTTCCTATTATCTCTTACAGAAAAACAGAATTACTAAAGTGTGTTCAATCCGGCTGTCAGGTTTTGCTAACAAAACCATTTTTAGTATAAAAGCCCAATTTATTTTTTGAGGTGCCCTACATTTTTCCTTCATATCGATACAAAGGTCGACTGCCAAAAATAGACCCATTATGGTTTTTAGCATATAAGGATCAAGAATAATTTTTCTGAACATTTTTTCTTTTCAGTATATTATTCAGGTCGTTATATGGGTTGAAAAGATCTTCATTTTAGTATAAATCCGAAGTTCTGTGAAAATATTCACTTGACGATATATACTTGACGAGGTTATCTGTCAACCGCGTTCCTTATTTTCCTCGCATGAAGGAATTGGAATTGTAGTCGAGTAAAATTTTTTTTGAAATATTATCACTCATCGACCTAAATGTTCAAGGGGGTGATAAGTGGCCAACTGTTATAAATTGAGTTGGTTCTTTTCTTACTTGGCTGATCGGCAGAGCGCCGACTAAGACGGGGAAAATAAACACACGACCCGACGGAAATAAGGTGCACGGCACGGCGGAATATGTGGCCCCTCGGCCGGCTGACGTCGTAATTTAATTAACATTTTCCATGCGATTTTGTTGCAGCACAAAAGTTTGCAGTTTTCGTTCAAGGTAGTAAAATGTATTGCTATATTTTTCGAATTAAATATACCTACTTTCCTAAAAATATATTTTAACAGTATTGGTTAGGATGATAAAAAATAAACTGTAATTATTAGATTAAAAGTGTCGAACCCCACATATATTATACACATTGAATGATAATAGTAGTTTGTATAACAAGAGTGGATATGATGTCTATATCTTACAAGAAAGTAAATTAAATAAAAACTTTCTAGTGCGATATTGACAATCCACTCGAGTTGAACGGTATATTTTTTCTACGACCAAACTTACAACTTTTATGTTAAAAAATGTTAAAAAAAATATGCAGGGTACCGGGCTCGAACTCACGACCATTGGATCCAAAGTAAGACGCTCTACCATCTTGACCACCGAAGCATTAAATAAATTATGGTAAAACCAAACCAACTTAATAATGAGGCTACATGAAAATAATTTTTTATGCACATTCAGCATGTTGCATTATTGATAAATCTATTATAAATGCGTATAGATTTTGTTTTAGTGAACAAATCAATAAAATATTGTACCATGTACATTTAAATTATATAATTTAGTGTCTTGAAAAAGAAGGCGGAGCCTCAGTAAATATAATATATTTGTCAGTACTTTTAAGAACACCACAGAAAAATATTTAATTTTTATAACAATGTTATCAACTAATGGGAAATTTCCGGGTTCGTAAGAACAAAGCACAGAGGAATGATAGGTCGGCGCGGGCAAAGGGAAAAGGGAAATTTTTACGCACAGTGTTATATTCGTAGAACATTCTTTAGGATCACTTGTGGTTGTGATCTGCTAATAAAAGACTTTTTCGTATTGTTTGCATTAGTGAATTTTTTCAATAAAAATGGAAATTTTATTTTAAAAGGTTGCAACACTGTGCAGCATATTATAAAATTTTGCCGTATAGGTAACTGGAATAGCCTACTTTTCTCGCCACTTAAGTGTAAAGAAAACAGCAAATTTCCATGTGTGAGTAGAATAAAAAGTTTTGGACTTGCATTGTCTTTGTTTGTTTTAAATCACAACGTTTCAACTGGTAAGTACCTTCAGTCGTCTTCAGGTGAATACTAAATAAGTACAGTAACTACAACTCTATTAATAGGTACACAAATACAC
Organism: Polydrusus cervinus; assembly: GCA_935413205.1. NCBI lineage: Eukaryota > Metazoa > Arthropoda > Insecta > Coleoptera > Curculionidae > Polydrusus > Polydrusus cervinus. The sequence goes on from OW284510.1 coordinate 17,889,645, forward strand.
AAAAAAGCATAACCAACACTCAACATTCCGCATGCCAAAGGCGTATCTGAGATACATCGAAGACTAGGACAACGATACAACATCAATACGATATTCAACTCAAGATATACCTTACGAGGCCACCTGACGAAGACGAATTAAAAAAAATTAATGTTTTCAAAAAGCCATTAATAAACATTAGCCCGGATTCGGGTCAAGAGAACCCAATGTTTTTAATATTATAGATATTTTGCATGGAGCTGGTATCTTTGGAAAATAATTTATATATATATTGTCGGGATGCTCCTAAAATAATAAAGAAACGTGAATCATATCATGAACAATTGTCCTAGCTAATGTTTTCGATATGAATTTATAACCAAAATGGGGACTTTAACTAAAACAAATTCGCTGGTAGTTTAGGAAAAATTATTTTTGAAAAATAGAAAAACAGTTGAATGAGATTTTGTATGACCTACATGTTGGCATCAAAGTTTTCTTTTTAAGGTGAAACATACCAGCTTAATTTGTTTACCACTTATGATATCTTTTTGAAAAGTTCTTTTAAAGATAAAATTAAATATCCCATTGTTTTTACTTTAATTTATTTTCATGGCCCGGGGTGGGAAGTCATTGAAACAAAGTCGCAATGCAAAAACACGTCGATTGAGATGTTTTATGGGCTTCATACTCATAACAAAAATTTGTTTTTCAACCCTCTTACTTTTTTTACCAGGAAAAATAAATATAAATTGAAATTAAAAACAATAGGATAATAAATTTTCTGGTTAAAAGCGCTTTCCAAAAAGGCATAATAAGTGGTATTTTTCCATTTAAAAAAATTAAGTCTGGTTATGCTTCACCTTATACAGGAGGTAAAAAAATTTTTTAATGCCAAAATGTAGCGCATACAAAATCTCAATCGACATGTTTTTCCTTTTTTCAAAGTTTTTTCTCAAACTTCTAGCGAATTTGTTCCGGTTTAAGTCCCCACTCTATATAAACATACTAAAAAAATAGCATTGTGTATGCTATTTCTAATATCTAGACCGAGAGGGGCACCGTGGACCTTTGGGTCCGTAAAAAGGATAAACTAGTGATTATACGTGGTTCGGATCCCACGTTAAGCTGTAGGTCACATCAGGCTGACATAACCCAGACGATAGAATGTACAATGGGCCTCTTAGGCCTAAGTATACTGGCTCTTTCGGCAACTCCTGCTACAACGAAAAAAAATACTGTATAAACATCTATATTTTACAAGAAAAAAGCGAACTCTCAGTATACACAGGGTGATTCCTAAGTTGATACTTATTTGTTAACTGTGTATAGAAGGCATTAAAATTAACAACTTTTTCAAATACCTTTTTTTAAAAACTTAAAAATAGCCGAGTTACAGAAGTAAAAAAATCTAAGTGCGGGCCTGGTAATCAAAACGTAGCCCTTTACTTTATATTGTTTTTCTCCGTTTTTTCTATTGTTAGTTACGCATTTTACGGATTGGTCGTTTATTTTGGCAATTCGGTGTGGTTTTCTAAGGCAAATAAATTTTAATAAATTGGTGAAAATGGTAAAATTTGAAAACAAAGAACTAATTATGGTGCTAATTTATTGTGAGTGTCGTAAAAGTGCGAATGTTTCTTCTCTACACCCAGAAGTTTTCCTAATGTTATTCAACGGACAAGTTAGGCAGAACCATATTTGATTTGTATAGTGTAATAAATGAATGTAAGTACTTTATTTTTGGGTTTTTTGAAAAAAGGTATTTGAAAATGTTGTTTATTTTAATGCCTTCTATACGCAGCTAATAAAGAAGTATCCATTTAGGAATCACCCCGTATACTTAATTTTTCACCTATTTATTTATTGTGCCAAAAAATAATAAGAAATACATTATTGTCGCTACGCTACTATGTTTAGGGATCGACCATTTAGTCGGGAGGCCGCACTATTTTTATAAATGAACGTATTTGTCCATCCATAATTAAATAGATTGTTGGTACTACTAATGGTAAAAAATACCAAATGAAGAAACATAATTTTTGACTATACATGACTCTACCCAAAAAGAAAAATATATTTAGTTATTAAGCAAAAAAAAATTTATAGCTTTTTTGAATTCTAGGGATTAAATCAAGTAAAGTCGTTATATTCTTTAGTAAACCCAAAATCCGCGGCAGTGGCTCAGAAGTGAGGTACTGGCATCTGACCGTGGCGGTCCGGGTTCGACTCCCAAAGTGGGCATACGCATAATAAAAAAAGTATGTCCGATATTTAGTGGATAAAAGAATGGTGATTTCTAATATCGGGACCGAGAAGGGCGTTATGGACCTGTGAGGGCGTAAAAAGGATAACTAGTATATACACGTGGTTCGGAGTCCACGTTAAGCTGTAGGTCCCATCTGGCTGACATTACCGAGACGATAGGGGATACAATGGGCCTTATAGGCCTAAGTATACTGGCTCTTCTGCCACCTCCAGCAAAAAAAAACCCAAAACCCACCGAAACGAGATCTTGACATTTGGAAAAATTATTATAATAATAGAAATGAGTTTAAAGTATTTTTTAGTGTAATTGCTAGAATCTATCAAAGTGTAATTAAATTAAATTTGTTGGATATTTAAAAATGCATAGTTACCTATGTATTTGGTTCTATTTGTAAAGGCAATTTTAAATTCTTTTATTTTACGTACTGAAACAATATTATTCACGCTCTATGCAAATTATGTATCGCGCGTAGACTTGATTAGGCTTTCTATTTACACTGGGGGAAACCACAATGCAATATTCGCCTGAAATTAGTGGGAAAAACATGTTTGAATCCGTTCATTAAAATTTATGATGTGCCATACGTTATAAAAAGTTTGTAAATTTATTTTACGGGCTATACGGGGTGTCCCAGATAAGGGTGCACTCTACAGGGATATCGTAAACCATAGAAAATACCGAAATGGTTCAATTTGAAAAAAATTGCGCTCTACCAAATTCTGCAACATTGTGTTTTCAAATTTAAAAAATTCCGAATCCTTCCAAAGATTTGGTTACTTTCTTAAATTTTTTGCTAGCCATTCTGTACATGGTACCTTAAATTTTAATAGTTTATTATTATTGTCTCAGGAAACAAACATTTTTATAAACAATAACTTTTGGCCCAACTTAAGCGGACACACTGAATATTTTATTTTATTGTAAGCTATAAATCTCTAATAGTTGACAAAGATGTTTCTTTCTGATATTAAAGAGTATATTTTGATTATAGTTATATTTTGTCTCCAAAAACCTGTTTTCAAGTTTCCAGCATGGGTTTCTGCAGAGAAAATCTGTGGAGACTGCTATTTTTGAGTTTGTTAGTGGCATAATGGATTCTTTGGAGGAGGGGGATCTGGCAATGGGTCTGTTTCTCGACCTCTCCAAAGCTTTTTATTGCATGAGCCATGTTGATTTGTTAAATAAGTTATCTAAATATGGTATTAGGGGATGTGCATTGTCATGGATAAAGAGTTACCTAAGGGGAAGAACCCAAAATGTAGTAATTAATACTGGCCAATCTAAATATAAATCTGATCCACTTTTTATTAAACTCGGGGTACCACAAGGCAGCATATTGGGTCCTTTACTTTTTATAATTTACTTTAATGATCTGCCAGATGCCTGTTGTAATCTTATTTCTTTGATTAATTACGCTGATGATACAAATATTATTATACGAGATAAAAACATAACTAATTTAATAAATAAATCGGGCGATCAATTTTTATCTATTAAAGAGTGGTTTCATGACAATGGTTTGATCCTAAATGCCAATAAGTCTCAGTGCGTTATATTTGGAACACGACAGAACAAATTAAATTTTCCTGAAACTGTTGCTCTCGGTGAGAGTCATATAAGTGTTGCAAACGAGAGTAAATTTTTAGGCTTGTATATTAATTGACTCAGTTTTAAAGTGGCGTTATCATGTTGAAGATCTATGTAGAAGACTGTCTAAAACTTGATATTTACGTAGAGTGACAACAAAGTACTTGGATTTCAATTCCTCTAAAGTGGTTTATTTTAGTAACTTTTTGTCGGTTTTGAGGTATGGTTTAATATTTTGGGGCCACCAGGTATCTAATCTAGAAACGACCTTTGTGATTCAAAAACGGGCTCTCCGATTGATTTTAAATTTGGACTATAAGTAATCGTGTCGCGGAATGTTTAAAAAGCACAATTTCTTGACCGTTCTCGCAATATTTATATTTGACAGCATAATGTTTATTAAGAAACATCCTCAAAAGTTTTCTCACTTCAAAATTAACCATGCATACAGCACTAGACGTAAAAATATTTATTATAATTTTTCTGAACATAAACTAACCTTAAGTGAGAAAAATTATACATATTCTGCCATTACGTTCTATAATGCATTACCTAACAACATAAAGGGTCTCGAAAGATTGGATATATTTAAACGAACTTTGCACAGTTATTTGTGCAACATAGAGCCCTATAACATAATGGAGTTTTTAACTAAATAGTATGTGTCTTTTATACCTAGTGTTATTTTATTTCTTTGTTATTTGACGTATTTCAAACTTTGTAATTGTACAAACCTGTTTTGAAATAAATGCTTCTTATCTTATCTTATGCACCTTTAAGCTGACATATTTTCTGCTTACGCGCCTAAGAATTTATAAAACCAGCTGGCATCAAAATTTAATATCACGTATTCTCTGTGTGACGTAACAATACCGTCAATCTCCATTATTTGGCTTCAATATCTGTTGCAAGGATATAACAATAATTTATCGGGTTAAGGATAGATATTGAGATATACTGGATTACGGGTATTAAGGATTTATATAAAATAAATCGATTTATTCGTTTTGGTTCTGTTTAAATGTTAGTTTTTTTGTTTTAAATAAAAAAGTTTTCTTCTTAATCCTTAATAATGAAATAATAGTAGTTTGTTCAACTAGGGGATCTGTTAATGTTAGAAGTAAAAATAATAAAATAACTTACCTTTTATAAGTGAAATACATATTTGGGCCAGTGGCGACTGGTCAGGTGAAGTAGGTGCAGGTTCTCTTCACCAAAAAAAAAAAACCAGGAGGAAAGTTTTTCGACAATATTAAATATTAATGTACAGCTACCATTTTAGCCCTTAAAAAATATTTATGTTCGAATTAATATTATTAATTTATTCCGAATGTAGCTATGCATCATAAGGCTACGGTTAACTCCGATGGACAATATTTATATACAATCGTGCATTTTGGCGCGCCCCAGTCCACCGTGTCCGTTAGCTCAAAGCAAGTGAAGACCCAACACATAACATGGCTTTGATATTCACCGTTGCTGTGGTTACTTGACGTTAGTCACGCAAACAGCATGTAACAATTTACATTATGATAAAAGGCAATTTAAAAATAGATTAGTCGTATGCGCCATTGTTTTAGCATTGGTTCGTCTAATTTTAATGTATTTATTTTGATGCTTCGCGAAACTTACGGTTATAGATATCGTTTTACGTGATTTACTGTGTGATTAAAAATTTTTGTTTTTCCGTTAATTCAGTAGTGTACATACCTACTTAGTTGAGTGTTTTATTAATGAAATAATTTGTAATTTGTTGGAAATTCCATTCAGTCGTTGGACAGATGAGGATAAGAGAGACATTTTGTTACACGGGTTTTTAGTCAATGTTTGTTTAAGTGCCCGCACTATACTTAGCTCTTTACTATTTTTAAGACCGCGAGCAGCCACTGATTTGGGCTTATATCGTAATAATTAATAAATTTCATAAAAAAATTTAGAAATAATTTATTTTTGTTTGTCTTGGTTTTTAAGGTATATTTATCAACTGTATCCACGCCAATGGTATCTAAACGTAGGGAGCAGTAAACAGGTTATAAGCTAAGTAAAACATATTTTCATTAAAACGATAATGCAAGGGACAATGGATGAAATGCCGCTCAATATTGATTCGTTTTAATTCATATGCCGATAAAACAATAGCGCTTATTCCCGATATGATCAATATTTATTATAGAGGGTGAATGGAATATGAATAATTGATTTCCAGAGTGTCAGTTTCGAAATGAAAGCATTGAAATTTAGGGTTTCTGATCGGATATATATAGAAGTTCAAAGGTACACACGTTAGCTAAAACAAAATTTAAAACCGATAACTAGAGACCAGATTTCAATATTACATGAGTTATAAGTCAGGATCGAAAGATGTCATATACATTTATTTTAAATTAAGGTGTGTGATGTGCCATGTACACTTAGCCGAAAAAATATCGCATAACCAAAAATGATCCTCAATTTCAAAGTTGATTTTTTCCCGAACCGATAAATCGATATCGATAATTTTTTTTTTGGTAATTGCACTGTGACAGAATTTTTTATTTAGATTTCAACTTTAGGCTAAAGCCAAGCACAACGGACCTAATCAGGACTACGTGAGACTGTTTGGTCAGAACCAAGGGTCTGCCACTCTTACCTAACCTAACCTAACCTAGGCTAAAGCCTGGTTAAAACCAGGGTGCAAAAATGAGAATAGTTTTTTAAGTTAAATTTGAGACACCCTGTAGGAAGCATTAGCTATAACAACAGATGCATGATGACATCATACTGTAGCCTCATGTTTTCTAAACATTTAATTTTTTTAAATTTCTTTGATATATGTAATTTCAAAGAAAATACACAGTCTAATAACAAAATATGTTTTTTTTTAAATAACATTTTGACAACAATAAACTAACAATAAATAGTAAATAACGTACATTAGTACAGTGGCGGCTCCTGATAGTCGATATAGGTGGAGCCAAAATATCAAGTCAAAAATCTTTACCTAATGAGAATACCGTATGTTACAAATTCAATGCATTAACATTCTCGGTAACTATAAGAGATAGCGATTTGGTTAAATGGAGGTAAAGTTGCATAATTTAATGCTGAATTATTCGAAAAAAAAAACGAAGAAATAAATTTTTGTTTTAATTTTCTAAACAAAATATTGATTATTTTGAAAAACCACCAAAAGCATTTGCTTAAGACAACTTTTTATGCTCTTCGAGAAAATAATAATTTTTTTTTCAGAAACGTTCGTTTTAATGACTATATCAACTTAATTTCTTTAAATACGGACCTGCATTTTTTTTAAAAATTTTTAATATCTCCGCAAGTCATCGAAATTTTCTTATAAGAAAACTCCATACGACTTTGTTTTTTATTTGAAAATGATTCAATTATTTTTGTTCTTAAAGTTGCCAATATTCTTTACAAAAAACTTTTCGCCAGACAACATACCTAAGTCAAAGTCAAAGTCAAAAAATCCTTTATTGTTTAAAGAATAGAATAATAAAATTCTTGTTAACAAAGGTCAAAAATAAAAATGAATAACTTTAAAGTACATCCATATACATGCCTATATACTTAATATTAAAATAATACACACAGATTATCGTATCACTGATGGATCATTAAAAAATTCAACCAAAGTGTAGTAAGCTTTTTCAGTTAAGAAACGCTTAGTTAATTTCTTAAACTTTTCAAAATGTTGTTGCCTTCTTAAAGCGAGCGGAAAATGATTAAATATTTTCTTACCTTTATATATAAAAGTCTTTCATTTTATTTATTTTAAAACTGATACACCTAAACCCGGAATCAGGAATATAATCCACTGACGGATTAACCTAAACCTAACCTACAAGCACAGAACTCGCCTACAAAAATATAATTTATGGTAAATAGTAAAAACTGTTTAAAAGAAAAATATTTTAAAATTAATATCTCGACAGGCAAAACTGTTTTAAAAACAGCTTCCATCTAGTAGCTAGTAACGGTAGCAAAGCCGAAAGCATAACTATATAGCTTAGTAGTGCCCTAACGCGACTGGGACTCTTCACGATAAAATAAAACGTCATTTGAGCATCTGGCTAGGCCAGGTCGATTTCTCTACGCGCTAGTAAGAGAGGGCGATATATTCATTGGTGTTAGTCTCTCTCTGTACGGGTTTAACATCGTGCCAAATACAGAGATTGCCGGAGCAGAATGGTGGCAGATAATTTTCACGGCGTCACCCACACATTAGTGAGTTTTTGCATAGTTAGGCGTTAATATATATCAACTTTTTCAATTAAAAATTATTCACATTTACAAAAAGAACTAAGCGTAGGGCGACAAAGTAATAATAATTATAAATGAGAAATACAAAGCTTAGTGTACAGGTAGGTAGGGCCATGGCACTGTGGCCCTACTGTACGAGCCGCCACTGCATTAGTATCGCGTGTTTCCACCAATGACTTGTTCACATCGACTCATTGTACTCGATATTAAATTGAATATTTAATTTTGGTTAAGTCCTTTTCAAATATCGGTAACCATTATTTTGACATCTTACAGATTGGCAGAGGGTTGATGCTGTTTTAGTGCCCTACCAATAATATCCAATACAACAAGTATTCGTTAGCATCCAGTACTTAATAGTAACTAAGTCGCAAATCACTACTATAAACTGACTCCCAATACTTTTTTGGACACACACAAAATTCGTTTATTTCTTCCGACTCCTTTCTTTTCATCATTTCGTTGTAAAACTATTTAAAAATAAATATTTTTTATTTTGTTCTAGATCCATATTTTAGTAATATATTTGTTTCAATTAGTCGATAAAATCCAGTATTAATGTCAAATTTAAAGGCATTCACGGAGGTAACAAAATATAATCTGATTTTTTGATAATAGGCTGTAAGCACGCCGCGCCGGCTCGGTTGTGTGTACGCGCTTACATAGAAATATAGCAGAAAACATTTATTTATACTGTACAAAAATATTAACATACGAACCGACCGAAAAATAATCCATGGTCGTATACTATTTAAGAAAAAAACGACAACTCCCGTCTTCTAGAGCTCATTTGTTAATTAAGTTAGGATTTTGATATTTTGCAAACTTTACCTGTACTCTAGGGCGCATTTCAGGAAAGTTTTCTGCAAATAAGTCTTGATGCGTTAGAAATTGCGAAGGGTTGTAATTAGAACAAATATTTGATTTTTAATTCTGCATTGAATGACATAATAATATACAGGGGTTCCAAATTTAAAATAAGAAAAAATAAATTGATTTAAAGTTTGCAAAGTTTGACACTAAACTTTGGACACCCTGTATAATTTGTATTAATCAAACTTGGTTAACGAGACTGTCCGATCTTATTTATTAAGTACCTTTGTAAAATTTTATTAACGAGGCATTATTTTTATTTTTTATTAATTTTTAAAACCAGTGGTACAAAAACACCCTGTATAATTTGTGTTAATCAAACTTGGTTAACGAGACTGTTCCATCTTATTTATTAAGTACCTTTGTAAAATTTTATTAACGAGGCATTATTTTTATTTTTTATTAATTTTTAAAACCAGTGGTACAAATCTGATTTTTTAATTTATCATTTTTTTTGCCTATAATACTGAACCGATTTGTTTTAATTTTAGGGGTATGAAGGCAACTATAAAATGCATCCAAATATATAAGAATATAGCATGTAATTAAAAAAAAATAGATGCTTATGGCGTCACACTTTTTTGGAACACCCTGTATAAACAAAAATACTTTCCTGAAATGCGCCTTAGGATACAGGTAAATTCTGCAAAATATCAAAATCCTAACTTAATTAATAAGTAAGCTATAGAAGACGGGAGGCGAGGTGCAGGACCCTGTATATAGTATATAACCAATAATACAGAATATTCCTTCTGGAATAGGCAGCAAAATTATAATTGTAACTAGTACAAATGTAAAATTGTTTTATTCTTCTCTCATTTTCGTAATAAATAATTAGTTTCAATTTAATACCTTATGTAATTTAAATGTATAAATGCAAATTATAGTCTATTTTAGAAAGGTTTAGATTAATAATTAGGTATGCAAAGGCACTACAGAGTGACCCAACGAAAATTTAAACCACTTTTATAATTTGAAATTGATTTCATTGCAAAATTCTTTATTTTCATCAAGCGCAGGTACCACCCGGGCTTGGGTCAATTTATGGGTTTTGCCTATTATTGTTTTCCATTCAAAAACACTGGAAATTGTGTGACAAAGGCGTGCATTATATACATAGTATTATAGGTACACTTATTTTTTTATTAAACATTGAAACATGAAAAAATACAAAATACATTATACTTTAATTAAACTAATACTATTCTTTGTCATCTTCTCTTGACGTTATAATTAACGGGTCGACGGTCTGATCGATCTGGTGGTCAAGATCTCACATTTTCTCCTCTTCTGTAATGACATGATGGACTGCTTTTCGCCAGTTCTCTGGTGTCACTTCCTTAATGGATTGATCAAACAGTAGCTTAACATCTTTCATTTTGAATGTCGTGTTGTGTCTTGCCACAAATCCTTTCGCTTGCGCCCATATAAGTTCTATAGGATTTAGTCCGCAATAACATGGCGGTGTCCGCAGCATAGTTACATTATGTTTTTCAGCTATATCTTCCACGGCATATTTCATAAACGATGTTTGTGTAAATTTGCCATAGCTAATAGTTCCTTCCTTATCAAATTATTTTTCTTTGGTTAGTTATCATAAATAATTCGATACACAAAATTTACCTGCGCCTATAGCCGACATCGAAATTGAGCCGAGCCGGACGGAATTTTCCATTTTATTACTCCATACGTTTCTGAAATAGACTATAGTATCGTCGTTGTTGCCTGTAGACTGAACCGCTCATCAGTCGTGCGAGACCGGTATCTTGTAGGTCGCATAGCGGTAGCGTCGTCGTTGCCCTGGTAATCGGAACTCCATTTAAATCAATGTGCCGATACTACCAAGATACATCGCGTCGCCGCGCAGCAGAGTCGCGGCCGTGTAGTCGTAACGTCGCGGTCGCGTAGCGCTGGTGTACGAACTGTTTTAACTATGCAGTAAGCAGCCGCTTACTTGCCTAATTAATAACTATATTCTCTACTTTTATTAAAGACGATATTCCCTACTAAACGCTTACAAGGCAAGAATTTCCCAACAGTAAATTATTACATATTCGACGTTTATTTCCTTGTTCATTAACTCCAATCCAATCATTAGGCCTTAAATATATGTTTTGTTTTATCGCCAATAAAATAACCCTCACCATGGCGAGATATTCGCAAATGAACTACCCTTTGCATGTTTATTATCCACCAAAACCACTAAAAGATAGTAAACTTTTACGGCCCTAAACCTAAATTATTTTCGTTCCTATTTATTTTAAGTTTATTGCTATGGCCGCACTAGCCTTCCTAGGACTGGGTGTATATTGTCGTTTGTCCAATGAGAAATGAGAATTCTATATGAAAATGTGATATTATCATCTGGAAAATAAATTAATAATGTAGAAATGATAGGAATTTTTATTAGCTACTGTATACCTGGGAAAATAATATAGAGTAATAAAAAAAATATATATAACGCTCCAAAATAGTGCTACACAAGTATATTGTTATGATTTAAAGCGTACCAATCTTGATTGTTGGGGCCTGGTATAACATTATGTCAATTAATAGAATAGTATCATTTTTCTTTGTATTAATGTGATTCTTGTACCGGGTGTCCCATTATGGATGGCCACCGGCACCGGCCGTATCTCGGAAACTACTGGGCATAGAAACTCGGGGAAAAAAATTACAAATAAAGTGGCCATGAAAAAATCCTGGAAATAATCTTTAAGTTTCGCATTTTGCCGCAAGAGGGCGTAATTGAAAAGTAAATTTTAAAATTTTACATATCTCCGAAAATTCCACATTAAGGTATATCTTTGGTAACATCATTAAAAAGCATGGACAATTATGCATCATTTTGGTCTTATGCTCATTGGCGTACCGACTTTAATAAGAGGGGGGAAGCTGTTGAAAGTGTAATCATTTAAGTAAATCGCTGTAACTTATAAACGACTTATCCGATTTTAGCAAACTAAAGACTTTTTGGAAGAGAAATGTATGCACTTTCACCAATCGTATTTAGTTGTCCATACTAGTTCTCAAAAAAATTGTTAGAGGGCGAAATTTATAATAATAACACATTTTTTGATTTAACTCCGAAAAAATAAATCATACGGTAAAATTATGATACCATATTCGAAAAGTACATGAAATTTGCTAGAAAAAATATTAAAACCGCAGCTCGATAACTCCGTTCGTTTCAGCGTTATTGCCAATGGAATAGTTTTTAAAACTTTCAATATTATATATTTTTTATAAAAAAAGTGGGACGCTACTAATATTTTTCCATGTGGATATTATTTCTGATTAGCCTGGTCAATTCTGCATAAAAATAGTCTCTAGCGTTTTTCTCCTTAGACACACCGTTCTTAATTAAATTAGCTCTACTATTTATTATTATCATTAACATTGATAATAGAAAATTTTGTTTTATAAAAATTGTTGGAAATGACCACCTTCACTTCATAGGCAAGCTTCCGCCCGTCCAATTTAATTAAGAACGGTGTGCCTGAGGAGAAAAACGCAAGAGACCATTTTTATGCAGAATTGACCAGGCTAATCAGAAATAATATTCACATGGAAAAATATCAGTGGCGTCCCACTTTTTTTCTAAACAATATATAATATTGAAAGTTTTAAAAATTATTCTATTGGCGATAACGCTGAAACAAACGGAGATATCGAGTTGCGGTTTTGATATTTTTTATAGCAAATTTCATCTACTTTTCGAATATGTTATCATAATTATACCGTATGATTTATTTTTTCGGAGTAAAATCAAAAAATGTGTTATTATTACAAATTGCGCCCTCTAACATTTTTTTTGAGAACTATTATGGACAACTAATTACGATGGGTGAAAGTGCATACATTTCTCTTCCAAACAGTCTTTAGTTTGCTAAAATTGGATAATTCGTTTAGAAGTTACAGCGATTTAAATGATTACACTTTCAACAGCTTCCCCCTCTTATTAAAGCCGGTACGCCAATGAGCATAAAACCAAAATGAGGCATAATTGTCCAAGCTTTTTAATGGTCTTATCTAAGATATACCTTAATGTGGAACTTTCGGAGATATGTAAAATTTTAAAATTTACTTTTTAATTACGCCCTCTTGCGGCAAAATCCGGAACTTAAAAATTATTTCCAGAATTTTCTCATGGCCACTTTAGCAATCATTTTTTTTCCCCGAGTTTCTATGCCCAATAGTTTCTGAGATACGGCCGGTGGCCATCCATAATGGGACACCCGGTATAATTTAAGTCTTAAAAATGATGAAATGAGTTTTGATAATGAAGGAAATGGTTCTAAATGCAAATAATAGAGATAAAATAAAAATTATAAAAAATGTACAGTGATATGATGCGACATCGATATAAACAGAAATGAGCAATAAATATTGTAAAAATATACCATATTGGTTGAATGCTCTTAAGCTAATTTAATCCACACTTATAAGGTTATATTTGTTTAATTTAAATTTTCGATTACCCTAAGTTTGTTAAGTGCAACGACTGAATTTCCTTAAAACATAAACTACCAATACAATAGTTGATCAACATTTCTGATTAAGTGGGCTTCCATAGACTCGATAATATTGGAAAACAAAACTTTGTGTTTGCTTGCATACTGATACGGTGCTATAAACTTCAACTGTTTTATTAATATTGGCAGTGCATGCGCAATAATGGGAAAATCCAAGCGTGAAAGAACACCCCGTAAGAAATAGTTTTTGGTGTCTGAGAAACTTTTAAAAATATATCGGTATTTTTTAGTTGATTTATTGAAAATAAATAAAGGTTTTTAAGAAATATTTTTTTTTTTGATCGAGGATTATGAATCTTCAATAGACGTGCAGGCCAAATGGATCTTATATTCCTGCAGAGTGTCGGATTCATGCTCTTGTGCAGGGCATGCCTATACCGACTAAACCCTTCCCTCTCTTTGCGTTGCAGTAAAGGATCTTCTTGGAACTACCTGTAGCCATTACTGCAAGATGTTTTAAGAAATATTAAAACAAATAAATGTTAACTTGTTAGAATAGTAGGTGTACAGGGTGGCCCACTCTCAAAGCATGATTTATTAGCATCTAAATTACTTCACCTTTTGATATCTTTTCTACGGCAACCTATAAAAATGAGAAAAAGTACGGTTAACTTGGCTAGAAGGTGCTATATATGAAATACGTGTTGAAAAAAAATATTTCAGTACGTGTGTTGAAATATATATTTTGCTATTCCTATGTTAGTAAACATTGTTTTTTCTACTCCCACATGGAAATTTTCAGTTTCCTTTACACTTAAGTGGCGAGTAAAGTAGGCTATTCCAGTTAACTGTGCGGCAAAATTCATAACAATCCAAGATAGGTAATGAAACTGACCAATCGCAGTAGTCAATTACAGAGAAGCCATTGTTGTTCTTAAAAGTGCTCACCAATCACAGTATATTATTTTTACTGAGGCTCCGCCTTCTTTTTCAAGACACTAAATTATATAATTTAAATGCATATGGTACAATTTGTTATTAATTTGTTCAATATAATAAAATCTAGGCCCATTTATAATAGATTTATAAAAAATGCAACCTGCTGAATGTACATAGATAATTAATTTCATGTAGCATCACTTATCAGTTAGTTTTCCCATAATTAGTTTAACGTTTTGATAGTCGAGAGGTAGAGCGTTTTACTATAGATCCAATTGTCGTGAGTTCGAGCTCGGCAACCTGAAATCTTTTTTTTTACATATTTTAGCATAAGGTTTGTAAGTTTGGTCGTAGAAAAAATATATTGTTCAACTCGAGTGGATTGTCCATATTGCCCTCGGAAGTTTGAGCACTCCGCCTACGGCGTCGTGCTCAATTTACTTTCTTGTGCGATATGGACATCATATCTACTTTTGTTATATAAACTACTATTACGTACACAAAACTGTGCGTTATGATGCCTAGTTTAACAATCAAGTTTGCCTTGAACCACTTAAATCGTGACATTTATCTATGTTGCGTTTTAAATATTTGACAGTGACATTGTCATTATTGATCTTTAATTGATTAGTCGTAAGAAAAAGTAACCGTTAAAATCGTTTTTTTGATTTAGGTTTCTTTGGATAGAGAATGAAATCTAAGATAGGGAGATGAAAACCATTTTTTAATGAACGGTTCCAATGTTACAGCCTGTCAAAGTCTGAAAATGCCATATTTTAAACGTCAAAAACTATTGAATGTAGATATATGATATTTACAAAATAAGCGTAGAATTTTGTGGGGAATCATAAAATAATTCAATATATTTTATGTGTGTTCCATTTAAAAAAAAACACCATTCGACACGTTTTTTTGGGCCACCCTGTGTCCTCCAGCATACTATTAGAATGTGCACCTCAATGGTCTTTGCAACTTTATTATTTCGAATATTTATCCAATTTTTAAGATAAAGGCGAATATAAACTATACTCTATCGGTGACTCACCCTATACATCATGCATATAAGTTAGGTTAGGTAAGAAAGGCGGACCTTTGGTTCTGACCAAACAGTCTCACATAGTCCTATTAGGTCCGTTGTAATACCACACGTGTTGTGTAGAACCCACCTTTATCAGATCTCTGATGCTTAGTGCGGCGTACACCATAGAAGGATTTTAACAACTTATTTAAACCAGCCACTACTATTCAGAAACCTGCTCAGTGGTCCAAGTTGTAAGTTATTTAGTTCCTCCAGGCTAACGACAAATGATTCACCCAGAGCAGTGAATCTTCTTCTTGCGAGGCCAGGGCATTGACACAAAAAATTTTGAATACTTTCTTTCTCTTCCTCATCTCTACAACTTCTGCAGAAGTCGTTAGAGGGTATTTGCATACGTTCGGCATATCTACCGAAGAGGCAATGTCCGGTAACAACCGCAGTAATATTTCTCACGTCTTTCCGACTGTGTCTAAATAGCTCTGCGGTTTTCATTTTATCGAATGTGGGCCACAGTTGTCTGGATATACGGTTATCAACTCTGTCCATCTGTTCTGTGCAAGCTGCTTGGCCGTGTAGTCAATCTTCTCTTTGACCAATCCCAGTAGTTTGTTCACTGTATTGTCTGCTAGATCAGCTGGCATGCCTGCGCCCTCTCTTGCGAGCGCATCGGCAGCCTCGTTGCCATCTATTTTGGAGTATCCAGGAACCCAGCACAGAGTAACCCGATGTTCGTTGCCATCATGCATACATACACAAATAAATAACCCAAAAATTTAGAAGTGGGATAAATTTGTCATAAAGAACTAACGAAATTTTTACAGTAAACACATTTTTGCATAAGTATTATTTTCCTTCTGTATTCCTACTTTTACCCCGCACACATTTAATCACTAAGCTAAGCTACCCCTTTATTTGGCCTTTAATCATTAGCATGCCATTCACCGATAAAAGAAGGTTACCCTTTACCTACCATGGCAAAATGCGGGTAATCACAACGTAACTTCTGGATAATTAATAGCGTATAGAAACACACTTAATCAGAACTTGGATAATTTACTGTTTCATTATTTTCATGCTTAAAGGGAATTTAGCTAATGCAAAAAGAGTTTATTAGAAGATTTTAGATAATCTAAATTACTATTTTATCAGTAGGCTTTAGGCACTAGCTACGTCATTTGATTACAAAGATTAGGCAGAACAGCAAGAAGATAATTTTAGATAAATTATTTATACCGGGTGACACCATTTTTTTCGTAATTTTAGCGATAAAGATTTTAAAAAATGAGACGTTAATAAGTATGTAAATTGCCATTTACGAGCAATTTTAACTTTCGAAACCACTTCCAATTTAACCGAAGGAAGTCAACTTTTAAATTTTATTTTATCATCGAATTCTATAGAAAATTCTCTTTTTAATGACATATCACACTTTAATATTTGTTTTAAAAATGGCCGTCTAGATCAATTTTCCTTTGTTTTTCAAAATGTCCATAGTTTTGGAAAAACAAGGTAAGTAGTAAAGAGTAGGCCATGGAAACGTTAGTATCGTAGTTACGCCCAAATTGTGTGCTTGAGCTATGATAATCTTTCTGTAGTAATAATAATGTTTATTTATTTTCCTCAGGTATACCAGGACACTTTAAACACAATCTTTAACAGTACAGAAGGTTCTCCACTTAATTGCCACCTTAGATACACACTGTCAATAAGCTAATCGGCGGACGATTGGTGAATTTTTAGGGAACATATTACGGACTTACTTATGACTTTTACTTTTATCGCCACAACGCAACATAAACACAATTTCTATTCGTTCATATTGAGCAAGGCGCAATTTCAATGTAATATTAGCAGAGCAAAATTCAAATTTGATGAACATTCACTGACATTTTATGACGTGTCAAACTTAAATAGCAAATTGTCATTGTCAATGCCTTAATGATTGTAAATGTTGGCTAAGGCGAGAAATAGGTGCACAGTACGAGATGCCATAAAGCGATGGATTAGGAGTGAATATAAAATCCACTGGAGCAACAGACAGGGATTACACCACAGCAAAAGCTTCATTGGGGATCCAGACCCAAGATTTTTGACACAGCTGCTTCAAATGAACAGGAATCAGCTGAGAACCATTATAGAAATTCTGACAGGGCACATTAATGTCAAGAACCATCTGCACAGAATGCAAATGCGAATAAGACAGGTAAACTGTACAGCACATAGTTTGCCATTGCAAGTCACTAGATCGGAAAAGGCAACAAATACTCAGGCAAACAAAACTGGAATCAGTGGACGTCCTTGCCCTCTCCCCAGTTGGCCTACACTAACTAGTGCAAGGAATTGGGATCACAGAGTTGATGTAATAACCAAACAGGGTGAGCAATATGGGCCAAATCTAGCCTAAGTACATCCGGCGCACGGATGGGCCTTCGAAAAAAAAAGTCGAGAAATACATCAATGGCGAATACCAGCGTTAAAGTAAACTATATTTCGTAAACGGTTGAAAATAGGTAGTAGGACATGATTTATGAAAAAGTAAAATATGTTTTAATTAAAAAAATTGATTGATACATGTAGTATTTTCATGATCCACCCTGTATAATATCCTGTATGATCCGCTTATTTATCATCACATGTTGCCTGTATATAAAATATTATGACATTCTGCCACAGATTTACTCATTTAAATAAATGACAAAAATCGCGAAATACAGGGTGATGCCTAAGTTGATACTTCTTTTTTAGCTGCGTATAGAAGGCATTAAAATAAACAACATTTTCAAATACCTTTTTTCAAAAAACTCAAAATTAAAGTACCTACATTCATTGATTACACTACGAATCAAATACGATTCTGCCTAACTTGCCCGTTAAATAACATTAAGAAAACTTTTTCGGTGTAGGATGAACCTGCAAGGAAATCTCGAAGAAGCATCGACAGTTTTACGACACTCACAGTAAATTAACACCATATGTATTATTAGTTTATTGTTTTTAAATTTTATCATTTTTACGTATCATACAATTTAAAATTAACTTGCTTCAGAAAAATACACCGCAGCGTATTGCTCAAGACTACCCGTATGACTAATACTAATAATATATAAGAAAAATAACAGAAACTATAGCGGTCTATTTTTTTATGACCAGGCCCGCACTTAGATTTTTTACTTCTCTATCTCGCCTATTTTTGAGTTTTTTGAAAAAAAGTATTTGAAAAAGTTGTTTATTTTAATGCCTTCTATACACAGCTAAAAAAGAAGTATCAACTTAGGAATCACCCTGTAAAAAAAGTCCACGTATATTTAATTAAAGGAATTGGATTGAAAATATTCACTGTATAGTAATCGACAGTAGTAAAAAGTCAATAGTTCAAAATTAAAGTAATCATTTAAGAGCAAACAGTAGTTGATGAGTCATCATGAAGAAATAGTGCATTGCCACCGCATCGCGCATATTGCATCTGTGTTGGCGATGGTAATAAAATGTCTTTTTTTATATACAAAATATTATAACAACGAATTTCACGACAATTAAGTGAAGATTTTTATGGTAATATTAAGACATGGTTTGTATTTTTAATGAAAAATAAGAAATTAACATGAATAGCCGCCCTATTTCTATTTTTAAATTCTACGTGGCGAATGATATAATTTAAACCTATTTATAATTGAAACTTTAAAATGCATTTTCAATTTTTTTTTGACAAAAAATAAGTTATCATCCGCCAAACTAGAAGTCCCCCCTTAGTAAATTTTTGTATTACATTTTCAATTCGACAAGCCAGGAACCGATGCCGCGTTTCACGCTTGTATGGAAGGCTCTTAAGTAATCCTATATTAAATATCCAAACATAAAGCTGTCTGCATGTTGTAGAGCTCGACCAGGGTCAACGTTTTTATATCGATATCGAACGAATAAATGGCTCTAAGCGATAAAGTATAAATTAAGCAAATAAAGGGTTTTACGACCCCAACGTTACATCGATTTTATTTATAACTTCTAAACGTACACCGTGTGCCACTTAAGCAAAGTGACGGTTATATTATGGAGTATCATGGTGAATCTAATAGTCACCCTGAATGTGGTTGTCCCACATATATACACTATATTGCCAATACAAGCAGCCGCACGAAGCAAGAATACACCCATCGTGCGATTCAAAATAACCTGAGTTGGGGGCCGTGGCGCTTGCGCAGTAGGGACAAAATTAGGCAACCCACACGATTTCTAATAGAACGTAAACAGAACCCAAGGTCTTTTGAACAGAACCGGCTCGCCGTTATATTCTTATTAGTCGCCATCTTTTGTTTCGGTCATTCGTGTGTTGTTATAATTTCCAAGTTTTGGGTGTTAATATTTATAAAACTTTACTTTAGACATTTATTTTTTGTTAGTTTGTAAGTTATAGTCGTTTCCATCTTTTTTACGTTGTATTCGTTCGGATATTCCGTGTGTGATTGTGGATATTATTTTTAAGTTTTGGGTGCGAATTTAGGTATAAAAATGTACTAGACATTTTGTTATTGTTAGCGACTTGTGTCTCAAGATGGGTAGAAATGATCCTTTTTTGCACGAATCGCGGTTCAATACCAGGAATAAGGTATTTCAGGTATATAAAATATTGGTTACATAGTTTTATTTGACCATAAACTGTATACTGTATACACCCGAACTAAACGGGTGAGTTTAAATAAAAGCTTGTAAAAATATTTTGAAAGTCGGCCCTGTCAAATGTTTACATCAAGAAGGAAATTTCCGATCTGCGCAAACTCAACGGCCCTTGATCATCTGCTTACAGTGGTGTCATCATTGAATTATGGTATTACCAATATAGTGTATGTATATATGTGGGTTGTCCTCTGACGGAGTGTAAATATAATGTGTGATTGCTCTTAAAATTATTACAGATGGTATAATTTTAACCTTTAAATTTAATATAAAGTTAAAACATTATTCTTTAAATTAAACAAAAATATTACTTAATGTCAAATTATTCAAACAACAAGACGCGAAATTACAAAAGACCACCGTTCACAGTCTTAATGAAAAAGTGTAGTTATCGACGTCATTGCGCAGGCGCAGCCTCTCTACTCCGTAAAAATTTGCGGATTGAGAAAGAGCACTCGCTAACGGATTCAGAGTAACCAGATTTGTAAATTGAGTGTGAGCGAGAACACTTGATTTTGATAATCGAACACGCAAATCTCGGAGAGAGCACTCTCATAGTGCCCAAGAGCAGTAAACGGAAAACACTATAAGTTTATTTCATGCGTATAAATCTGCCCTCCAACAGAATAACACTGTTTGTAGCATTTTTAACATTTAGGTTTTGATATAATGTGAATTTTTCATGGTAAACTCTATTCTATACAGTGACTGGTAAAATTCTTGTTCCACATGGAAAACTTTTTTAATATTGATATCATAAAAAATGGTATTCTTGATAATAGTATATTATTGACCAAGATTTAGACAGATACTATTATTGACCGACCGTCGATTTTAAATCCCGAGGAGCGCAGCGACGAGGGATTTAAGACGTGAGGGCAATAATAGTTGTCTATACCGTAGTTAATATATTATTTTTTCTACCACTAACACATTTACAACATTAAATTATTATTTAAAGTTAACATACCTTCTTAGGGTTGCTTCTGTTTTTTCAGTCAAGTTACCTTTGCTTTGAAATTTGCATAATTTTTTTTTATCTTGTCAGGTGGCATTCTTAGTTGTCAGTATTTGTCAATTTATAAAAAAATTCAAGTATTTTTGATAAAATGAGCGAAGAAACTATTACTGATACGTGCACTCCTCTAGAAATGAGGGTGGAAGCACAATAAATTGATTATGAATCGCTACCCTAAAAATCTAAGGTTTTGTATTTAAAAATTTATTCAGTTTTTAAGGACTGGTGCCAAAGAAAGCGGGAATACCTGATTGTCTAAACATGACGTTTTCATATTTTTTTAAAATAAAAAAAGGTCAAATTGCCTGTTTTATATTGTCTTTGCCAGAAGCGTCTATTATTGACCGTTGTCAATAACGACGGTAAATAATAGAGGCTTCTGGCTAGGGGTAAAGAGAAACGATTTCTGAAGTTAATAATCGGTGAATAATGAGTGATTTTAAAGTTAGTAGTGGAAAAAAGCTTTTGCGTCTCCTTAATCTCAAAAAGAACTTATTATTACAGGCAGATTTAATTATTTTAAAATTGCTCAAGAGTAAAGTACTCCTATTTTTCGTGTGAGATATAATTTTTATTTGCAAATGTTGGTTAGAATAGAAAGTTATGTCCGAGTACGAAGTCACGGCGCTCTATTCAAAAAACGAAAAAATTCTTATTTATTTGTTATTATCCTATAAAGAGACTAAACTGAGGAGATCAAATGATTTTTAAAAGTTCTTTATAATTGGCCAAATTTTAAATTTCTAGTTATTTCTAATTTTTCTTAAACCATTCAAAAAAAATTATGCCAACATTTATTTTTATATATTATATTTATATTATTTGGAGCAATTAGGTTTAAACACAAATTATTTTTAGACAATATGTTTAGGATCTTCTTAAGTTACCTTAAAAAGACCTTGTCTTCCCAATTATAAAAATTAATTTAAGTAAAAAAATCTTTACAGTGAAAGACCAAAAGATAATAATATGGGATTGGCAGCAAAATATAAATTAAGAGTAATCAACCTGGTCATAACTTGTTATGTTATATTACATTATATTAAGTTATGACCAGGTATATCACTCTTAACCCGAACTTTGTTATCAATCCCACATTATAAAATGATCATTTTGTGCGATTCAAACTGGATCTCAGTTTAAGTTGACTGGGGCAAAATAACATTTATAAGTTCAAGTTCAGTTTAAATTAAAGAAATGTCAAAAATAGTCATGATGATATTCGTTTCTGTGTAAATAGAAAGATGGCATAGTTCCATCCAGCGAGAGTTAGATTAAGTTAGATGTTTTTTAGTCGTTTTAAAGAAGTTTTAAATCTTTGATGTTGATATTTGACAACGAACAGAATTTGTGTAGTTAAAAACTGAGCCAGTATACAGTTTTTTTAGTAGTATTAATAAATACAACATTTTCTAGGTTTTGAGGAGAAGTGACTAAAACAGAAGACAGGTCTGTTCACAAAAAAAAAAAAAAAATTCTAAGGTAACTGTTCTCAGTAATGACAAGATAATTTCCAAAGAAACCATTGTTGAGATAATTGTTTCCATATAAATTATCTGGCTGGTAAAGTTACCAAGAGATTGATTTAGCGGACCTTAGGCTTCTAAATTTAAAACCGTTCTAAACTGACAGTTCTCCAGTGGCGGCTCGTTAGGTAAAGGGTCTCTTTACCAAAAAAAATAAAACCAGGAGGAAATTTTTTTGATAATATAAAATATTAATGTAACAATACATCTACCATCTTAGCCCTTAAAAAATAATTATGTTCAAATTAATAATATTAATTTAATCCGAGTGTAGCTATACATAACAGGGCCACGGTTAACTCCGATGGACAATAATTATAAACACTCGTGCACTTTGGCTCGCCCCAGAAGACTCTGTCCGTGAGCAAGTGAAGACCCAACGCCCAACATATAGTCAAGTGGCTTTAATTTTCACCGTTGCTATGGTTACGTGACGTCAGTCACGCAATGACAAGTGTCAGAATAAGTCAAATAGGTTTTGTATTGTAAATATTTTTTTTGTTTTTCTTCAAATGTACAAAGAAAAACATATTTTAATTCGTATTGTGATCTTTAATAGAAGAAGGAACTATATTTGCAACAATATCCCGGTCAAATTATTTATTGGTAAGACGATTTAATTACAAATAAATCAAATTAAGACAAAAGTGTCATATGGCATACAAAATAATACCCTCGTGAAAGCACAACGGTGAGACTACAGATCTAAATATTTCGATGGTCTAAATTTTAAACCCATTTAGTAAATCCGGGTGTAAAAATCAAATCGTTAAAACACGTTGTAAACTTTACCATAAACATAAACTTATGTCACTAAAGGTGGGTCGCTATTATAGGTACACTGATAACGTATGCCTCGAAAGTTTATAATCACCTCTTGATATTGCTACTGCTACGCCAGTATTACCGTTGTAATGTCAATATTTAATGCTTGTAAATGACTTCGGGTTTATAAGGTGAAACTTGACTATTTGGAAGGTTTTAGAAACTCATCGTCGATAAGGGCAGATACCTAAATATTAACATCTATTCCAATATTCCGATGTGTTATCTACAGTGCATGAGCTCTGCAATCAATACTGAAATTTAGGTACTTTCAAAAAGGGCTATAGTTTTAGGGTAATTGAATTTTAGTTTCTATGATAAGAATTGTTAGCACTTAAAAATAGTGATAAGAATACATTTAGTAATAAGTATATACATCAAATTTTATTGGTAAAATTATTCATCAGCTACTAATTAATAATTAATCATGTTATGTTGACACTGGCGAATTTAGGGGAGAGGGTTATAAGCTGAACTCTCCCCCATCCCCCTCATTGATAACGGTGGGGATCAGGCATGAGGCCCAAGCGTCTTGCATTGCAGCATAGTGATTTGTTGTGCGCCCCTGTCTTGCTAGAAAATATTTATTCATTTTAAACGGTCCAGTAGATTTTTACCAAGTTTGTCATGCGGGAGATTGCCATCGCATTCAATTTCTCCGAAGATTTTGAATCTTCTAAGGGTCAAAGTTTCGCAGCTATATGATGTACGAGGCGGGTTCTTCCTCTTCGCCGCAAAGTCTGCATTCAATGGGTTCATGGATAGTTCATATGCCACGTAGGTGTTTTTTTAACCGGCAATATATGTAGGCTAAACAGTTGTTTTATCTGGATACGCGTTAAAAGCTCCATTGTCTTAGAGGGTTTCTCAGTTGTGGCTCTCGCATGAGTTCTGTGCCAACGAGATAGGTGTTGTTGTTGTGTCCAT
The DNA here is from genome assembly GCA_935413205.1 of Polydrusus cervinus. Classification (NCBI taxonomy): domain Eukaryota; kingdom Metazoa; phylum Arthropoda; class Insecta; order Coleoptera; family Curculionidae; genus Polydrusus; species Polydrusus cervinus. The sequence goes on from OW284510.1 coordinate 17,914,030, forward strand.
CTGTTTGGTGTTGTTGTTATTAGATATTCTAATATATCAAGGGTTGGTTCAGTGCCTCTAAGCTTTTGAGCAGCATTCCCGAATGACCAGAAATCCATAGCAGTTCAACTTTATTGTTCCTTGTTGCTAGGTCTTTAAGGTCGTTCAGGCACTTTATTCCTATTACAAGAGTTTATATTTTATTCTTTTCTGTTAGGATTAGTGTGCAGTGGGCTACTGCATCGCGATCTATTTTTGAATCTACAAATCCGTAGAAAAAGTGTAGGGATGCGCAAAAACGTTTTCTATACTGGATGTGTTGGCCACTGTACTTAGTTTATTGTTAGTTCTATGATTTCACGTCTGATGGGCGATGGCTTTCTTTTGCATTGAGTTGGTTCCTATAGATGGCGATACTAGGTTGTCATCATATATTTATTCTTAAAAATATCTTGAAAACATATTTTCGCTGTATTGGGAATATCTTACAGGTTATGGCTTTTTTCTGATGAGTCCTAACAAGGACAAAACAGCCTCTCATTGTCTTCCTGTGCCTCAGAGAACCCATTATTTTTGGCGTCCCTGTGTACTTTAATGCAAAAGATAGATGAACTACTTTGTCCGCCTGCGCTAAAACTTTCTTTCTATTTTACTTATACGGACACTCAACTCTACTACTTTGTTATTTTTTGTTTCTTTATATCCTACAAACAAAATCAAACTTTATTAAAAAGACCCATTTTTAGTCAATACATTTTATTTAAAGTTCTTAGTTCTTGTAATTTTAAGGAAAAGCTAGTATGTGCTTAAATAAGACTTTCTTATTTAATTTAAACTGCGGACTACACCATATTCTGTCTAATTATGGTAATTTATCAAAAACCAGACGAGGCGTAAAATTATATTACCCTGAAAGTGTTCAGGAAAACACTGAAAACACTCTGGAAGAAGAATGTTGCACAGGCATAGGAGCCTTTTAATATTCTAATTTTATGTAGACATTAATTTTGGATAATGCTCGGATCACAAAACCACCTTTCAGCAACTTAGGATGGGTCATAAAGTAAATTATAATGGATGCCTATTCGCTTAACATAGGATGTTTAATTTATTAATTTATTTCAAAAAACGTTACAATGATATTACCTTATGGCTCCAAACGACGTTTTTAGATAGGGTATCTAGTATTATTAAATAAAACGTTGCTTGCAAAGCTGTGCTGGATAGAAGTTTACTATGACAGTCAGTGGCAGCTCGCGGTCTTAAAGAAAGGTGGAGAGCTAGGTATAGTGCGGGTACTTAAACAAACAGTGACTAAAAACTCGTGTAACAAAACGTCTCTCTTATCCTCATCTGTCCAACGACTGAATGGAGTTTCCAACAAATTACAAATTAAGTCATTAATTGGGTTCATTTTTAAAACACACAGTCTAAGTAGGTACGTACACTACTGAATTAACTAAAAAATAAAAAGAAAATTTTTAATCACACAGTAAATCACATTAAAACGATATCTATAACCGTAAGTTTTGCGAAGCCTCAAAAGAAATAATGTAAGGTTAGGCGAACCAATGCTAAAACAATAGTGCATACGACTGATCTATTTTTAAATTGCCCTTCATCATAATGCAAATTGTTACATGCTGTTTGCGTGACTGACGTCACGTTACCGTAGCAACGGTAAATATCAAAGCCATGATAGGCGTTGAGTCTTCACTTGCTTTGAGCTAACGGGCACCGGTAGGCTGGGGCGCGCAAAAATGCATGAGTGTTTATAATTATTGTCCATCGGAGTTAACCGTGGCTTTATTATGCGTATATTAATATTATTGATTCAAAGATAATTATTTTTTAAATTGACTAAAATGGTAGCTGTCCCTTAGAAGTTAATACGTGATTATTTTAAGTTTTCACTCATATTCTCAAAATGTAGTTCTTTAGATATTTTTACTCATATTTTCTTAAGAGCATTCCATACCAGCGTGAAATGCGGCATTGTCTCCTGGCTTATCTAATTGAAAATTGAATACACAAATTTTACTAAGGGGTTCACAAGAACTTCGAGTTTGGCGGATAATACTATACCATCCGCTCTGCCGAATATAAAAATATAAATATTGCGGCTGTTCATGTTAATTTCGTATTTTCCATTAAAATTGCAAAAGATGCCCCGATACTATCTTCAAAATCTCCGCTGAAGCCACGCCAATTCTCGGGAAATTCGATTTTATAATAATTTGTGTATAAAAAAAATAATTTTATTGCCATCGTCCGATACAGACAGAATTTCGCGTTTGAAAAAGTAGATAAGCGGGATCTTGATAGTTGGCAATAACTGCCTAACATTTTACACGCACTACCTTATACCAAGAAACAATTTCCTTTAAGCTTTTTATTCTTCCACAAAACGCATTACCTATTTTATAAAGTAATAAAAAATATACGTTTTAGCAAATTACATTTTTTCCACTAATTTGTTCGCGTCTGAAGTTGATAGTATCGTTGTTGCGAAGTCAGAAAAAGGTAAGTGCCTACCTAAATTGCTTTTATTTATTTTATTTTCTTTCCAACTTTCTTTATATTTTCTGCTACTATATTAATCTCTTTGGATGTTTTTTTAACGAAATAAGAATGACGGTCGTAAAATGTGTCTTGATAGCCTAAAACAGAATCGCTTGACAAAGAAGAACGGTTCCTTCATAACTACACAATGTATTAAAAAAAAAGTGGGTGAGAAATTACATTACAGTGATTGGCCAATCATCGGATATGTTTCGACCTTAGAGACAGACTAATTGTAGCTCCAAATACTAGGGATAAGTAATTGACAAAGGTAAATTTCGTTAAAAAAATTTAAGTATATAGTCTATTTCAGAAAGGTGTAGAGTAATGGAAGCCCATTAGGTATGCAAAGGGAGTACAGAGTGACCCAACGAAAATTTAAGCAACTTTCATAATTTGGCATTGATTTCATTGCAAAATTCTTTGTTTTCATCAAGTGCAGGTAATACCACCCGGGTTTAGGTCAATTAATAGGTTTTGCCTATTGTTATTCATTTATAAACACCGAAAAGATTGTGACAAATGCGTGAACTATGTAGGTACATAGCCTTACACTTATTTTTTATTAAACATTAGAAAAAAACACAAAATACAAAAAATACATTATACAGAAATTAAATTATAAAAATTCATAATATTCCTCGTCATCTGAGGAACTGTCATCTCCTCTTGACGTTATAATTACCGGGTCGACGGTCCGAACGATCACGTAGTCAAGATCCAACATTTTTTCCTCTTCTTTATTGACATGATGGACTGGTTTTCGCCAGTTCTCTGGTGTCACTTCCTTAATGGCTTGATCAAGCAGTAGCTTAACGTCTTTCATTTTGAATGTCGTGTAGTGTCTTGCTACAAATCCTTTTACTTGCGCCCATATAAGTTCTATAGGATTTAGTTCGCAATGAAATGGCGGTGCGCGCAGCACAGGTACACTATGTTTATCAGCTATATCTTCCACGGCATATTTCATAAAACGATGTTTGTGTAAATTTGCTATAAGTAATAGTTCCTTCCTTATTAAATTATCTTTTTTGTTCTTTGGTTAGTTATCATAAATAATTTAATGTACAAAATTTACCTACGCCTATGGCCGACACCGAAATTGAGCCGAACTGGACAGACTTCTCCATTTTATTACTAACTTTATTACACCTTTCTGAAATAGACAAAATATTCTCTTAATTCAAAGAATATTACCTAAATCCAAGAAAATTATATATAGTTTTTAAAAATATACAGGGTGTCCCGATAAGGATGCACTCTACAGGGATCTTGTAAACCGTATAAGATACAGAGCTGGTTAAATACAAAAAAAAGTTGAACCTTACTTAATTCTGCAACATTGTGTTATCAAATTAAGGCTCTACCACGCGCAAATTTAGAGGATGAAAAACACCGTTTCGCTACTGCAGGATTCTGCAAAGGCTATTTGAAATATTTGTCGGGACAATTTAAAATTTAATAAAGGAATGTTTGTATTTCTAAGGTACAAAGCCCTTTTTTGAAAAAAATAAGAATATGTATAAGAAAATGCCCACTAAAAGTGCGTATTTTTAGGCACTTTGCCAAGGTTAATATCGTAGCTGAGAATTTTTTTTTTAAAAAAATAGCCATGTACCTTAGAACTTCCATGTCTTATCTTTAAGACTTCAAAAATTGAGACAAAACAATAAGTAATAAGTCCGTTATCTTGCAGCGCGCAACTCATGTTTTGGGTAAATTTTGTTGTCATGTTATAGAAGTTGCCTATATACAGCTGAATTTATTCTCGGCTGACGTGAAACAATTTACATCCAGAGAGAATAATGATACAATGAAAAAAGTTATAGGTGGTCGAACAAGAAGTGTTTTCGGGGGTAATTTTGAGCTAAATTTTATGTTTTCCTTTTTGGATTGTCTGTGCCAATAACAGAATATCTAAGCGTTAATATTAAAAAGACGTAACTAGTAGTTGTGCTATTAACTCCGGGTTACCATACATTTTTCGGCTTAGACCGGGATGGTTTATAATGCGCCGCAGGGCAAAATGTTCAAGGCGCGTTCACCATTTTGTCAAAACTGGTGTTTAAGCTTTCAAAATTTCTTATTCATGTTAGGTAAGGATAAGAATTGAACGAAATCCAGTCGATTTGTTGCAATCAAAAATGGGCTATATTGAATTTTTTGTTTCGTTTTTTATCGAAATGGGTTATTCTCTTGATAGTGAACAAAATATACTAAGGTAAATAGCTATTAGGTAATAGGTATTAGAGGCCCAAACTGGGTCACCGGGAACTTACGACAAATCTAAGGATGTATGGTAACCCTGGTATATTAACTCTTAAATCTAAAATTAAAGTTTAATTTGTCTTGGTAAAGGGTGATAGGTGCAATAAAATAAAGCCATTTATGAAGGTTCTTAGTGAGTAAAGAAACCAACTGTTGTATAATGAATCTATTTCTATTCGATTGTTTTTATATTTTATGCTTATTATACAGGCTCTATATATTGTTTATATAGTGAGCTTCTGTCTAAACCTGTTAAAATATAAATTAATTTTAAAGGTGAAATGTGTTTATTATTTTATCCATGGTTTAATGATTTAAAAGTAGTTGTCAGGCACGAATTTGGCGTTGGTCACATGACATTTATCTGTTCATGTTATTGGCTCGCAGCTACAATTTGGTGCAGCGAGACTACTGTATAGTGACAATGCTTCTAAGAAGCTAGGTAGGTAATAAATAAAAATTGGACAGTATGCCACGCAGAGTAATAAAATACAATTTTTTGTTAGGCATGGGCGTCCATAAAGAGGGCAGTTGCCCCTGTCTCTTGACCAAGGGGGAGAGGGGGGGGGGGGGGGGTAAATATACTTTTTCCTAACTTTTGTTAGGGGGAGTTTATGAAACGACTGCGACATTTTTTTTTGTAGGAATCACTTTTGATAGAAGTTCTTGAAAACTCAAAGTTTTGTTTCTTTTGTAGCCACTTTTGAACGGTGGAGAAAGTGTAGAAAAGGCTGCGAAGTATTTTATTTTATAGAATTAACTTTTGAGAACTTACACGTTTTTTTGGCTACCCCCCTATCACTTTATGTTTATAAGAAACATTAATACCGTGATTTTGTATCGGATTGGCGCGACGATACGGTACTACCTCCTGTTGTTTCTGTGTTACTAAAAAAAAATCTAGGTACTTACTTTTTTTTCTTTTGAAGGTGCAGCGCAACTAATCGTCAAAAACGTACCACTTTTAAAAAAAATTAATTATAATGGCACGGAACGCGACGGACAAAATACTGCGCGAGTTAGTAACCACAGTCAACAAATCCTGGAACCAGCGGGACTTATCTTTTGTTTAATAAATAAACATGGTAAAAAATTTGTAATATAAGAAAATTTTGATTGAAAAACTATTGACCTTACGAAGTATTTGATAACCAATACTGAAAACCTTCAGTTTCAGGGTAGGCCTGTGCCTATAGAATACTCTATATATTACTACATTTTTGCATTCTACGCAAGAATATAGGCATATCTTGTATACCATGTCCTATACCTATGTCTAAGCGTTTTAGATATTTTTAATAGATTTTTTATAATATTTTGATGACTATTAATACAGGTTGTTTAAACAATACGATTAAAAATTAAATTGAAAAACTGCAAAAAGACTAGATTTTCAAAAGGAAATACACAAATTTTATAATTATTTCTTATTTAGCATTAATAATAAGGGTAAGTTTGTATATTCCTAAAATTTTAGTTTTAGAAACATTGCCAACTTAATATTTTTATATGGCGATTTTGCTGCAGATTTTAAGATTAGTTACTTTTAGTTGGCTATAACGGCGTTGAAAAACAATCAAATGCGAGAAAAATTTATGAAGCTGTCACTTACTATTTAAACATCATTAATTATCATGCCTGTGCGCTTAAATTGTACATACAAACGAAGATTATTTAAATGTATTTATTATTTATGGAGAATGTGTTAAAGTTATATCAAGAACATGGGACACATTTGCCAATCGATATCTGCAAAACAGAAGCCATCACAATGTGCTTATTAATAATGTTCAACATTTTTGGGATATACAAACTTACCCTTTTTTAATGCTAAACTAAAAGTAATTATAAAATTTGGGTGTTTCCCTTTGAAAATTTAGACTTCTTGCAGTTTTTTCAATCTTATTGTTTAAAAACCCTAAATTAATAGTTATCAAAATATTATAAAAAATCTAATAAAGCAGGTCCTTTATAACAAGGAATCCCGCTTAAATTAAATAAATATAAGGCTTCTTTATAGAAAAAATTGATAATTATTTTAAGGCTTGCAAACGTCATTCTTAACAGAAAAATTCAAATATGTCAAAAACGCTTAGATATTTATAGGTATAGGCATACAGGGTAGGGACTTTAACTGGAATAAATTCGATATTATTAAACCTGCTGAAGTTGCGCCTACAAAATTTGGTATGTGGGGGTTTTAGAGCATGCGGAATTGGATTATGATGTCGGCGCAGTTGCCAGATTTCTCAGCTTTGCGCTACACGTAGTAATTTTGTTATTTTAAATAGAATGCCCTATTTATTTTTATTGCAGTGAATTGGTAGTGTCCAATTTAGTAAGATCTCAAAATTTACAAAATTCTATCTTCACTAGTTTCTGAGCTATGGCAACACAGAAGTTCCCTTTAAAAGTACCGGGACGCTTGTCTACCTCCATAGTTACTAAGTTATTGACAAGATTCAAGAAAAGTTCTTGTCTTTTCAATATGGCCTATTTAACTTAAACTTTAAAATAAAAATTCTCATGGTACTTTTTAATGGAATTACAGTATTGCCATAGCTCAGCAATTAGTGAAGATAGAATTTTGTTAATTTGGCATCTTATTAAATTGGGCACGCCCAATGCACTGCAATAAAAATAAATAGGGCATTCCATTTAAAATATTAAAATTACTACGTGTAGCGCAAAGCTGAGAAATCTGGCAACTGCGCCGACATTATAATTCAATTCCGCATGCTTCAAAACCATACATACTAAATTTTGTAGGCGTAACCTCAGCAGTTTTAATAATATCGAATTTATTCCAATTAAAGTCCCCACCCCGTACAAAATCTGCCTAGAATCTTACGTAGAATGCAAAAATGTTATAATATATAGGATGTTCTATTTAAAATAAACACGCTGACACTAGGGTTGCCAACCCTCCCGATTTAATCGGGATGCTCCCGCTTTTTTACTTAACCTCCCGCCTCCCACGCACTTAAACAAAACTCCCGCTTTTTTCCAATAACACGACGGACGCCTAATAACTGTACAGCTGCCTTAGAGAGGGGCGACCTTTTTTTTCAGAAAGCACGTTTGATGATAGGAGGAAGAAATATAAAAGGCACGCCACAGCGTAAGGTCAACGGGGTATCGACCTTTTTTTTTTTAGAAATCATCAATATAATTATTTTAAGCACCTCAAAAAAAACTTGTCCTCCAGGCACTATCCACTTCCCGCTTTTCAATTTTTAAAATCTGGCTACCCTAGCTGACACTAACTTCCGGTGTAACCGGAAATACCACCATTATGAAATTTTTTTAGTCCGGTCGTCCCCATCAGCATTACCACGATGGCAAATTTTGAAAATTTTCCTATGATAGTTTTCCATATATAGTTCGACGCAGTTCCCGGTGGAACACGAACACCCTGTTTGCAGGTGCTTTTATACCTATTATTAATTAACACTTCAAACTTTCTGCTCTACCTAATTTTATTTTTTGTAAATATTCTATAGCTTTAATAATAAAATAAGACAAAATTTAAAAGATATATCCGTATAACGATTAGGTACATTATTTTAACTAAGAATACAATAACAAGTACTTATTTTCCACAAAACAAATTTCTCGTCTCCGAAATAAAATCAACCAAAACTCATTAGCATAATAAAGAACATACCGCCTTGCATCGTGCTTTCAGTGTGTGTCGATGTTTACGGAATATTTTTCACCACGTCATAAGCTCGCTAGTATGCCCACTTCGGGTGAGACTCTCTTGCAAATATATTTCTTGCTGCACAAAGTTCCGCCTTAAAAAATTCCGAAATCTTGCGAAGATATTTGGACAAAACCGAATTTCAGCGTTTTATTTTAAATTTTTTTCCGACCCTATTTGAAAAGATGTGTTAAAATAAAGTTTACATCCTTATTACCAGTTTTTCTCCTCTACAAGTTGGTGTAATTAGATTTTGAATCCGACGTTTTATTTTCTTAAAACCGTCATCAACTTTGCTTTTTTAAATAGTCAGGAAATTCTATTTTATTATTTTTAAATATTCCTTCTCCTTTATAATTTAACGACATATCATACCTAGTATTAATAATACGGTTTGGACTTAAAAATCCATCATTAATAGTCTTATATAAAACTATCAAACTCCGTAACTTAATCTAATTTTCATTTATCTCTACTGTACCTATAGTAGGCTGTGACAGGCACTTGTTTAAATAAATGATAAATACTTGCCAAATGACAGATTAGGTGAATGAAGTCGTTTAGTGCAAATTAACTTTTATCTAATTTCTTTGAAGAAAAAATTTTATATCTGTGTTTTTTTCATAAAAATTAGGGATCATTATTTAAGAGAAAACAACTTAAATATGATTTATTGTTGAGATTCCTAGAGTTAAATTATTTCTAATTGGCTTTAAAAACAAAAGAAAATTGATAGCTACAAAATGAATTTATTGATGATGGTTTTTTAAGTCCGAAACGTATTATTAATACTAGGGAAGATGTTGAATTAGGGACGGAAATTTAAAAATATTAAAATAAAATTTCCCGACCATTAAAAAAAGCAAAATTGATGATGGTTTTGATAAAACGAAACGTCGGATAAAAAATATAATTACACCAGCTTGTTGAGAAGAAAAAGTGGTAATGAGAATTTAAACCTTTTTTTTGACATATCTCTTTAAATAAAGTCAGAAAAAAATAAAAACGAAATCGCCAACATTCGGTTTTGCCCAAATCTTCGGAAATATTCGGAATTTTTTAAATATGAAAACAAAATGTTAAAGAATTTAGTAGTATGCAACATTTTTCTAATTTAACTATCCCTGTATCTCCTATGGTTTACTTCGGTTTAAACCCAATTTTTTAAGAATTAAGATTTGTTTCCGAAATTTTTAGAATGTGATACCTAAACTTTCATTAAAGATAAAAAAGATTCCCTCTTGTATTTTAATTAACAAGAAAAAGAAAGAGCGTCAATCTCTCTCAGAATTACCGTATACAAAGATAGTTCATTAGACAACTAATAAATTTTACATTAATTTCGGTAAAAAAAATCTCACCTACTCTCACTTTTTAAATTCTTGCTCAAAATTTTGCTCGTGGCGCTTTTTTTTAACCCACTCTGAAATTTCAGAATGTGCGAAAATGTTCAACGGTTGGTTGGATAATTAACTTTTCGCAATCTGGCAACACTGCCTAACCTTTATTTATATCATTCGTCGGACGGAGCCGGTGTGGGAAGCCACGAACGTGCAAAATTAAATTTTAAACGTGTGTAGGGCCGTAAAATAAACATATCTTTCTAACCAAAATTCGGGTCGTAAATATCTTTTAGCAGGTTTATTTTATAATTAAAAATATTTTTGAACGTCCCTTGTGAAACTTGATTTTAATTAAGGATTTTTTTAGTAATTAAATATTTGTCAATCAAATTAACTCTAAGCCCAAATCAAAATTTCATGAAACTCTATTTGTAAAGACAGTATTTTCGTATAAAATCATTGGGTAGAGTAGCGTCGTATACGGTAGGAATTACAACAGTAAGGCAGTCCTCATGCGGGAAAACCTAAAAGAAACTATAGTAGCTTGAAAACTATAATCTAGATATTTCCAACTGGCAACAAATGTTAACAAATACACATGGACTCTCGACTTGAACGGGGTCATATTACAATCATAATCAGTGCTCGCAGTCTTAAAAAATGGTGAAGAGCTGGGTATAGTGCGGGTACTTAAACAAACATTGACTAAAAACCCGTGTAACAAAACGTCTCTCTTATTCTCATCTGTCCAACGACTAAATGGAGTTTCCAACAAATTACAAACTATGTCAATAATTGGGTTCATTTTTAAAACACACAACTAAGTAGGTACGTACACTACTGAATTAACTAAAATATAAAAACATAACTTTTTAGTTACACAGTAAATCACGTAAAAATGATATCTTTAACCATAAGTTTTGCGAAGCCTTAAAATAAATAGCGCGAACCAATGCTAAGCTAAAACAATATGGTGCATACGACTGATCTATTTTTAAATTGCCCTTGATCATAACAAATTGTTACATGCTATTTGCGTGACTAACGTCACGTAACCATAGCATTGGTGAATATCAAAGCCATGTTGGGCGTTGGGTCTTCACTTGCTTTGAGCTAACGGACACGGTCGGCTGGGGCGCGCCAAAATGTACGAATGTTTATAATTATTGTCCATCGGAGTTAACCGTGGCCCTATTATGCATAGCTACATTCGGATTAAATTAATACTATTAATTCGAACATAATTATTTTTTTAGGACTGAAATGGTAGCTGTGATTGATCAGTAATTTATAAGAACGCCACAGAGGATCCATTGATCGATCTTCCAATCCGACTCTAAGAAAATGTTTATGAAGTGTTATATTTTTCCATTTTTAATTGATATTTCTAAATTATTTTAATTTCTAGTATTCATGTTGTGGCTAATTCTAAAGTGTTTTCTTTTATATAGGTGATCCAGATTTTAGTAGAAGTTGTTTTATGATTAAAAAAAATATTTTAGGTGAATTTCACTATAAACTCAAGTTTTATAATGTTATGTTGTCTATAGATTGAAGTAACATGGTCATATTTTTTAAGGCTAGTCGAACATCAAGAAATTAATTTGTAGTTTGTGTTTGTCTCTATAATTTATATTCTTATGGCAGATAACATAACCTTAATTTTGTATCAGTGTCTAAGTACTATTTAAAAAGATACAAAATTTTAAGTTTTATAATAAGCCTTTTTTATTATATTTGTTATTTGAGCTTTTATAAGCCAATTATTGATCAAATAGGATACCAAGATTTCTAGCTGATGTTACTAAAGAAATCTCATAATCAATAATAATACTTTTGAAATCAAGGTTGATTATTATTTTGGAATGATTATATTTTGTAAATGTAATGCAGAACCTAGTGCTGATAACAGGTTTTTAAAAACAAATGCATAAAAAATATCCCGTAGGGTGCAAACTTTTCCGCTGACACTGTATATGATTTTATTTTACACATGAAATTTGGTAATAATAAAATAGTACTATATTGGGGGAAAATAATGAATATAGAACCAAACTGTCATTTTACGGTAATGTTTTTGCAGTTTAATTTTCACTGACTATAGTTAATTTGGAGAAATTCGGAAGAAGCGAAAATAATATCCAAACCATATTTAAAAAAGCCATATTTCAAAATAAAAAAAACCTATTTCGCCAATGTTGATCTTTGTCAACAATTTTAGCTTCGCAGCATCAAATTCGATGTTGTTTGTACAACGAGTGCTTCACAATTTTAGAATTCAATGTCTCGCCTCTTTGTATGTTCCCTCATTTAAATGTGAAGTGGACTCTTGGTTTGTTTGATGTACGATATTCTGATTCAAAACGCTCGTAAGAATATATGCTTTTCTTTTTGACTTTTATGATTTACGGTCTTGTTTCGGTTAACAACAATGGCGGCTCGTGAATAAAAGATGAAAAGTTAAAATTCCTTCGGAATTAAACATCTCAAATTAAGGGTGTTCATCGTTCCATGTAAAATCACCCCTCGTTAACCTTTTTTTTCCGAAGGCTGCGCTTAGGCCAGTTTTGGCCTATTGTGCTCACCCTGTTTGGTTGTTACACCCACTCCATAATCCCAGTTCCTTGCACTAGTTTGTGTAGGTCAACTGGGGAGAGGGTAAGGATGTCCTCTGGTTCCAGTTTTGGTTGCCCGAGTATTTTTTGCCTCTTCCGATCTAGTGACTCGCAATGGCAAACTATGTGCTGTACAGTTTTCCTGTCTTGTCTGCATAATCTGCAGTTAAGGTCTCCATTGTACATTTGTAGTCTGTGCAGCTGGTTCTTGACAGCCATGTGTCCGGTCAGAATTCCTGTAACGGTTTTCAGCTGGTTCCTGTTCATTTAAAGCAACTGTTTGGTAAATCTTGGGTCTGGATTCACAATGAAGCTTTTGCTGTGGTCTAATTCCTGTCTGTTGCTCCAGTGGATTTTGTGTTCACTTCTGATCCATCGCCTTATGGCATCTCGTTCTATGCACCTTGGCACTCGGAGTGTCGGCGCTGGACCAATGAATGTATTTTCTGAGCCTTTCCTTGCAAGTTTATCGGCTTTTTCATTTCCTGTAATACCTTTGTGGCCCGGTACCCACTGCAGTGCTACTTTATTTACAAAAATACTTAGTTTTCTCTGTAGAGATTTTAAGTACTAAAATAATGCTAAATGTTTAGGGCCTTCATGAAAATAAATTAAAAAGGTAAGTTGAAAAATGTGTTATTAGGTGACAAAACGTTAAAATTTCAAAAACTTTCCAATTGTATAAAATTTCTAAAGCTTAGAAATCCCTAAAACTGTATTTAAAATTCCAGGTCCGTATTTAAAAAAATTGACTTGAGGTTGGTAATCAAAGAACGAAACGTCAAATTTAAAAACTAATAATGCCACCTTGTAGAAAATAAAAAACGGCTATGGGAAAGTGTTTTTTAATTTTTTCTCAAGTCAAAAATAAAAGCGCAAAAAATTAAAAACCAAAAATGAAAATTTTTGTTTTTTTTTCGGATATCTCCGAAAGCATTCGAAATAATTACAATTTTTTTTCGCCAAATAGTTAAGCCCCAAAATACGCAATTTTGCCTCAATTTAACCATCTTCGCCTTTCTTACCGTTTTCAAGATCCCCTTGTAAGCACACGAATTTGTTGCACCCTGTATACCTATAAACGTATGAATGAGGGAAAATAAAACAGCATGGCATACCACCCTAATATCTCAGCATTCAGTAACTCCTGAAACCTGAATTTTGATTTTTTAGAAAAAATAATATTTGGGGTTCAATATAAAACAGGTTTAAACTCAATAAATTTTTTAGTTTCAGAGAAATTCGCGTTTGAAATATTGTTTAAAGGAATTTTGTTGGGTGGTAAAAACTGAATCGAAATCAGAACTTCTCTATAATAATTATTTTTAAAGTTATAAATATCATGTTTTGCCAGAAACTATAAAGAAGCCGCCACAGTCGTCGAGGCGTGTGATTGAACGAATACCACCAAGTTCACGTCGTACGTTTTCATAGTTCTGGCAAAAGAGTAATAATAAGATTTATCAATCAAAACGTGTGCCGCAACATGCCAGGATTTTTTTGCGATTGGTTTTTGTTTTCTGGAATAAAAATGTCAAAAAAAATGGTAGAAAATCCCCAAAGCCATAATAGAGCTTTAAACCAAGCTCTTGCGAAGCACATTTAAATATCTCAAATTTTCACAATCAGCACAAATATCACGTAAATTATTAGCTATTCAATGCACACGCCTGCATTTTAAATGGATGTCAGCTAATATAAAATCCAGTATTTTTCTTGATTTTGTTAAGACAGAAGGTATATTTAAAAGTCAAAGTTGAGTGGACATTTTTCGAAGGAGTAATCGCATTTTCCTGCATCATTGTCAATTACGTAGAGTTGTCGGTTCACTCTACTTTCTAGAACGTTTATTTCATGTGTGTTAATTTTGATATTTTTAGGCCACTGCTCAGAAATAAATTAATTAAAAAAGTGTGGGAACAAACAAACAAACTTTATCAAATCTACGTTATGAAAACTGCAATTCGACAATGTTGCCAATGAACTTAAAAAATTTTGTTCCGTAATATCAAGAAATGATACGAGTTTAAAAAACAATCTAAATTGTTCAAAATGGAGTTATTCCAAAAAAATAAAAGTCACACTATTACTTCTCATATGTTACCTTTTTTTGTTTTAAATTTTTTTGGTAAAATTTTTTAATATTATTTATTTTTATTTTATGTAATATTTAGAGCAAAACTAAAAAATAAAAGATTTGTGATTTGAAAAATCCGTTCATTTTTACTCAAAGAGGTCTGATAATTATTATTTTGTGTCTGTTTATTTTTGTTACGTTTCGCCTAAAACTAGTATCATCAGATTTTCAAAACAGTAAAAATTTTTAAAATTGTTTTTGAAATAAACATAAGCGCATCACAGTAACATAGCTAGACTAACACTCTAGTTACCTTTTCTTCACTCGGAAGCATTATTTTTTTTTTGTTTACAGTATTTCGGTCTAGGTCTAAGGCAAAAATCATAAGAATTAGATATACGTTATATTAATAAAATAAATAAAATACTAATAGAAAATAGAATTACTTTTGATGCGTTAAAAACTTACTTACTTCCTAGAGTATTGTGAGGGTAAACCTCATTAAAAAACTAAACGGCCTAAACACCATAACTCCATGTAATGTAGTTTTTTTATTAAAGTAATTCTAAAAATAATTGCCAGGACTGTAATAGTAAAGAACGAATGATTTGAAATGCTAGTGATGTGTTATTTGACGACAAAACGTTAAAATTTTCAAAACTTTTAAATTTTTTTAAATTTCTAAGGCTTAGAAGTCCTTAAAACTGTTTTAAAAAATCCAGGTCCGTATTTAAAAAAAAAGAATTGGGTTGTATTTAAAGAATGAAACGTACATTTGAAAACCAATAACGCCATCTTGTAGAACATAAAGAACGGCTATGAGAAAGTGTTTTTTGTCAAAAATAAAAGCGCAAAAAATTAAAAACCAAAACTAAAAATTTCGGTTTTTTTCCGATATCTCCGAAGGTAGTCGGAATGTTTACAATTTTCTTTCACTAAATTATTAAGCCCCAAAATATGCAACTTTGCCTCAATTTAACCATCTTCGTATCTCTTACCGTTTTCAAGATCCCCTTGTACGCACACGAATTTGTAGCACCCTGTATAAACATAATAAAAATGTCCTCGGATTTATAATCGTGATGCTCATAATAAACAATTTATAATCCAAGTTCTATCATTAACTTTACAGCTTTTATCCTGCATATATTACAAAAGTTTACTCTCTGAAAATATAAAATTAATATCGACGATTTAGTTCCCACAAGCCGCATGAATCTTCTCTCTCATATTGAGCTTCGGTCAAGCCTTTGTCGTCAGCTGTCCATTATCATTTTAATAAAGCAGGTTTTAATCAATATAACAGTAAAGTGCAGTCATCATGCATTGATTCTGCGGACATCGGGCTTTTGTTAATAACTCACTGATATGCAAGCTTACAATTTATAAAGTCTGATGCGAATAAGTTTATAAATTGCAGCATGACGTGAATGTGTGCTTTTACAAACTGGGGGTCGATTTAATAAAATTGTAATCACTTAACTATTAAAAAAGCTAGTCCGAAGAGAATGCAGGGTGTCAGAAGGTATTCTTTCTTTCTTTTAAAATTTTGTGCCTAACTAACTATAATTACAATATATTGTAATATAATAATGTATTTCTAGAGCTGGCTAGGTCTCTTAACATTGAAACGCAATGCTGGGGCTTGGGGTTACCCAACGGTGCCGGTCGGTGCAAACATGATTTTTAATATACATAGTATTGTATAATTCCAGTAAACTATACACCGCCATAAAAGAAATTGGTTTTGCAACAGCTGGAAGAAAGTCAGTTGATAAAGCTTTAATTTGTTAGGTTTTTTGCATGGTGTTGGCTGGAAAACGCTTTGAAAAACAAGCCTTGAATTGTTCAGTACAGCGGAGCAAATTTTGATTCAAAAATTTTAAAAATTTTATTTTTTTGACGTGGGCTGGACTTGGAAGTTGGTGGAGTGTTTTAAAAGGAAAATTGAAAACATTTGGATTTATATCTATCTCGCCGGAATATGTGAAGCCTATGATAGATTGGTTTATGTGTTATGTTATCTGTTATTCTGGCGTGGGTGATGTTTTGTGTTAGGGGTGCGTTTTGTACATGCCTTTCGTAAAACTTTTGGTATGGGTGGGCACAAGTGGGCCCGATGATTTTTGGGACTTCTAAAAAAATGGTCGCTCACACGTTCTATAACGTCATAAGCGTGGTAAACAAAACTCCACTTTTGTCCAAACTGACGTCTAAAAAAAGAAGTTCATCATCGAGCCCTTTATCTCATATTATATTACATTACATTATTACATCCTTCTATAATACCACTCTTTTCTCATCAAAAATGTCATCGTCTTCCCCCACAGAAATTCCATTACAAAACCGAATCCCTCAATTTTGGGTGGGCACCCATGATTAAGGGTGGGCACGGCGCCGCTGCTATTATACCCACTTAAAATAGATATGATAAGAGTAGATGGATTTACTCAGTAAAATTAAGGATGTATTTCAGTGAAATCAACGATGAATTTAAGACAAATAACTAAAATTATTTAAATAAAATAAACAACCGTGACCGCAAATAACTATTCAACAACTCACTTATATGAAATGGTGATACACAGGGTGATTCCTAAGTTGATACTTCTTTTTTAGCTGCGTATAGACGACATTACAATAAACAACATCTTCAAATACTTACCTTTTTTCAAAAAATAGGCGAGATACAGAAGTAAAAATCTAAATGCGGGCTTGGTCATGAAAACGTAGCCTGCTATATTTTATGCTGTTTGTCTTATCTTTTATTAGTCATGCAATTTTCGGGTCGGTGGTGAGTTTTTTGGCAATACGCTGCGGTGTGTTTTTCTGAAGCAAGTTAATTTGAAATTGGCGAAACGTAAAAATGGTAAAATTTGAAAACAGTGAACTAGTAGATATGGTGCTAAAGTGTCGTCAATGTGCGGCTGCTGCTTCGAGATTATACACAGAACGCTTTCCCTTGCGAGCTCATCCTACACCCAGAAGTTTTCTTAATGTTATTCAACTGGCAAGTTAGGCAGAACCGTATTTGATCCATAGTGTAATAAATGAATGTAAATACCTTATTTTTAGTTTTTTTGAAAAAAGGTAGTTGAAAATGTTGTTTATTTTAATGCCTTCTCTACACAGCTAAAACAGTAGTAACAATTTAGGAATCACCCTGTACTTAGGAAAATAAAAACGAGAAACCACGATATTGGGTAATAATATAAAAATAAACGATTTATCTGAAACAAATAAATTAAATTTGCTTAAATTTGGTAAAAAGTGACTACTTACCTTGTTCCAATTCGCAAGTCTCCAAAGAACGACCCTGTTTAGATTGATCCCAATATTTTATTGTTTTGAATTACACAGTTAACAAACAATGAATTACGTAATAAACCATTTTGTAAATTGTATTTTTTATTTTATTTAGTTTTATTTTATACGTAATTTATTATCTAAATTTCGTTTTACACGCACTGGCCGATACGTTCTGTCATTTTTAATTTAGGCTTGCTTTATTACTACAATTCGAATTCTATTTTATTTCATTGTGTAAACCAATATTTCTATTTTATTATTTGTTAGTCAAAAAAGATTTTTAAATTCATTTGGCTTTATTATATTTTATTTTGTATAAAATGATATGTGGCCGGTAGGAAATAATATCGATATTGTGTTTTAATTCGTTATTCGATACTTTTCAATATTATCACGATTTAATTTGATTTCAAAATAACTTTAGTTATTATACAATAATTCCACCAGTGTAACGCTCTGGCGGAGTTGTTGTTTACCCTTTGGTAGAGATGAAAAATACTTTTTCTACTCCCACATGGATATTTGCTGTTTTCTTTACCCTTAAGTGACAAGAAAAGTCGGCTATTCCAGTTTACTGTAAGGCAAAATTTCATATTCATTACTGTCAGTACTGCACAGTGTTGCGACCTTTAAAAATAAAATTTCCCATTTTTAAAGAAAACTTCCACGAATGCACAAAATACTAAAAAGTATTTTTTATCAGATCACAACCACAATTGGTCCTACAGAATATCCTACGAATATAACACTGTGCGTAAAATTTCCCCGTTTTTCCTTTGAAGACAGCGCCGACCTATTATTCATCTGTGCTTTGTTCTTACGAATTCGGCAATTTCCCATTAATTAACAACATTGTTATAAATATTGGATTTCTCTGTGGCGTTCAACTACTGACCAATCACAGTTTATTGTATTTACTGAGACTTCGCTGAAAACTGGCTTGATTTAAATTCTAAATGAACCCCGCAGCAAACTAAGTCTTGGTCTATGTTCACGGTTGTCTTTGGGGCCGGAGGGGGGAGGATAGGGCAGTTGCCATACGGGCTAGGATATTATTTAATTTTTCTTGTATACCTGCCGTCCCAGAGAATAAGGAGAAATTTAAACACTTTGGGGATTTTTTTTTCTAGATGCAATTTTGGGAGAGAAGAGGGTTTAGTAGAATGAATACCAGGAACTTTTTTTATCAATAATTGCCTTATTTCTTTTCATTTAAGAAATTCATTTATAAATAAATTAATCATAAAAATTTTAGATCCGTTTTCAGAATTCAACAGCGGAGCTATAATAAGAATAGAAAAAAAATAGAAAGAAAATTTCGTTTCGATATGAATTGGAACAGAAATACACAAAATCTGATTTAACAGAGCATGAAAGATGATTGGAGAGGATCGTAAAGTTCCTCCTATTTCAATCTAAACGAGTCGTCTTTCGGTCATCGCGAATGTAGCCGAGTAATCTAAATGAAGAAGATAATAGAAACGAAATTTCTTATTTATCCTTTCCGTGGTTCCGCTGCTGTATCTTTCATGAAAACGCCTTCCAGGATCAGACCGAGTCTAATCTTGGTTCAAGGGGATTTTTTAGTAAAACGTAATAAATTAGTATTACAAAATCTGGCAGAGGGACAAATAATTTTTCTGTAATTATTGATTGATTTAAATAACCTGCCACCTATCGCCTTTATTGATATAAATTATTAATTTTGATGAAACTAAAATTGTAATCCTATCGCCGCCAAATGGCGCAAACCGATTGAAATCACGTCCAAAGTATGACGTGCCTATCCATTGTATGTACTTCGAAAGCGTTGTACGAAATATATTGCTGAAATTAATTCAATTGCTGTCAACAATATTTTGATACCGGATATAAAATATATATTGGATTTAAAGCGTGCTTGGAACGCGATAATAGATTTATATATTATTATGCATTATTAATACAGTTTTGTATAACTTTATTTATATGATAATTTACTGCACACACAAACACCACTTTTTGGTTCTCTACTATCGGTAAATATTCGATTCATACTTCAGGTTAAACTGTTTACAGACATTAAAAGACGTATTTAACCCTTAAGTACTATCATCGCATTCTTGTTGCAGTACTACTATAAGTGGATCTGTAGGACCCATAATTTTTTTACCAAAAAAAAAATGTTTTCACTATCAAAATTGTTTTTATTTTTTTTTAAGTGGTTAACATAATCATATACAGGGTGTGTCAGTAAGGTGTCTGTCTTAGATAGCACCTAAACTATCAAAGATAGGGAAAAAAGTGTAATACAAAAGTTAATGGGTTTTTTAGGATACATAATCTAAAAATATTTTCTAATCTACAGGGTGGTCCTAAAAAGTGGTACTGAATAATTAAAAAGAAAATTAAACGGGACACCCAGTATAATTTTCTTGAATATGATTTAATGGAATAAGGACTTTGCAACCCTATTAAAATTTTTAAAGTAAAATTCAACGTTGCCAAGTAATTAATTTTTTTCCGAAATTTTAGTAATTTTAAGGGTATCATAGCAACCTGTGGATTAACCCTGGGCAAATATAATTTACGTTGTAAGTACTTTAAGGTACGATATATTGATCTATAATAATGTTTTTTAAATCTCTTATACAAAGCGTTCATTACGAGTTGGACAATTCGATAGTTTTAAAAATGCTTTATTTCAATTTTTTTAAATGGGACCCCCTAATTTTTTTTAGGCAAAAGAATGTATCTTTCGAAAACCTTACTTTTTTGTTAAACACGTCATATGTCTAAATATCATAGTTTTTGAAATATTTTAGGATTTGTCTTAAATAAGGGTAAAAAAGGAAAGTTCTAATTAAACAATTTAGTCAAGATTGCTTTGGAACAAAAAATAAATAATTTTCTTTGTCGCAGCTGTTATTGCAAAATTATTTCGCTAACATTTTGTGCTTTATTCTGTTAAAATTTTAGTTTCCTGAACTAACTTTATTATAACTCATATTTTTCCATTTCGATAAAGTTAGTTCGGGAAACTAAACTTTAAATAGTTATAAAGCCCAAAATGTTGGCGAAATAATTTTGCAATGACAGCTGTGACAAAGAAAATTATTTATTTATTGTTCCAAAGCAATCTTGACTAAATTGTTTAATTAGAACTTTCCTTTTTTACACTGATTTAAGACAAATCCTAAAATATTTCAAAAACTATGATATTTAGATATATGACATGTTTAACAAAAAAGTAAGGTTTTCAAAAGATAAATTCTTTTGCCTAAAAAAATTAGGGTGGTCCCACTTAAAAAAATTGAAATAAAGCATTTTTAAAACTATCAAGTTGTCCAACTTGTAATGAACGCTCTGTATAAGAGATTTAAAAAACATTATTATAGATCAATGTATCGTATCTTTAAGTACTTACAACGTAAATTATATTTGCCTAGGGTTAATCCACAGGTCGCTATGATTTTTTAACGATACCCTTAAAATTACTAAAATTTCGGAAAAAAATTAATTACTTGGCAACGCTGCATTTCACTTTAAAAATTTTAATAGGGTTGCAAAGTCCTTACTCCATTGAATCATATTCAAGAAAATTATACTGGGTGTCCCATTTAATTTTCTTTTTAATTATTCAGTACCACTTTTTAGGACCACCCTGTAGATTAGAAAATATTTTTAGATTGTGTATCCTAAAAAACGCTTTAACTTTTGTATTACACTTTTTTTCCTATCTTTGATAGTTTAGGTGCTATCTAAGACAGACACCTTACTGACACACCCTGTATAATGATAAGAAAAAAATAATTTTTAACTATTTACAATTTGAGCAAATTTGAATGAAATATTTCAGACATATGGCTATTTTACATACTGAACAGACATAATTGGTTTTTCTGTCTTTTTTGGGGGACATATTCCACATCCTTTTCTTTTGCACTTCATTTTGTAATGGTTCTGCCTGATTGGTGACTTTAATTGCAAGAAGTTCTGCCGCAAGATTTCAAATATGCAAAGGAACATTATTATTGTAGATTCTTAGCTTCATATGTGGCGAATATAACTCTCTTTCCAATTGTTTCAAAAATAAATAATCATCTCAATTTTATGATTAGTGTGTGTAACAATTTCTTATATCATTTTAACTGTGAAAAGGACCTCCCAAGAATCTAAGCCACTAGTAGGACGAATTAACCTTTCTGGACTTTTCAGACCAGGCAAAACCGTTATTTACCAATATTTTCCTTTGTACTTTTAGTTCTTGATGGTGGCTTCTTTGACCATTTCATTTTGCCTTTGCCGTAGTAGTAATTGGAAGAATGTTTTTCGTTTTCCGTTGAGACAATAGATTCTGCTACTCATCTTCGGATGGACGCCATTCGATATCACTAGTCGAATCATGATCACTGAAAATCTCATGATAACTTTTATCTGCCCTCTTAATTAGCTCTCAGTATCTTCTAAATCATTTTGTCCAAAAGTCTTCATATTGAAATAGCGCATCTATTTTCTCCTCGGATAATTTTGTTCCACAGCTTGCCATTTTAACTGAAACGAAATTAAACTTTTACTATAAATCTACGCTTTAGTGTTAATACCGAAAGCTTGCAAAAATAATAAATTTATAAATATATACCTATTTTATATTTTACTCAAAAGTCGCACTAATACTATCACTGGGTCTCTGAGACTCTGATGCGTCTATTACTTACGCACGGCAAAAAATAACAGCACTATCTCACCAGCATCCAAAGGTAGACTAACTGTCCTGCACATTCACGGACCAAGCAGCTAAACAACGCTTCAGTAAGAAGAGGTAGTCTTAACGGCTATGTCATGGGTCTCTCTGACCCGGGTTATAGTAGTTAAGGGTTAATTGTGTTTCTCACGTAAATTACTAAAATTTGGTTCTGAGTACCATTTTTTTTAGAGAAACCTAAAACTAAATCTATACAACTAAGAAGAACTGTTACGTTTTGTATATTAAGTATATTCTCCTGTTTCACTTAATCGCAAACTTAAAGATAAAATCACTCGGAAGAATACATTTTATTTAATGACCCCTTTTCTATAGACATTTACTTTTTTACTATTTTTAACTATTTAATCTTTCTTGTCAAAGCTGCAAAATTTCGTTCAACTAAACCGAAGTGGGCAGGTAGTGTTTTTTTTTTTTTTATGATAAAACACCTGCACTGTAGGAAAAATCCTTTAAGGCGCTCTGGGAGCGGTGCGAGTGCGAAAAAAGCGATTAACGTTGGTCTTGAAACGTTGAAGATTGTATTCATTGGGAAACACGACTTCAGGAAGATCATTCCACAAAGATGACGTTCTCCAGATGAAAGAATTCTTGAACAATGAAGTTCGAGGAGTACTAAGCTGAACAACATATGGATGAGCGGCAGTGGTTCGCCGTGTATTTCTGTTTTGCATTGCTCTAGGTGGAATCAAGTGGGCAATGTCAGTCGAACACCTGCCATGGAAATATCTGTAAAAGAGAGCCAAATCACCAACCTGTCTTCGATGCTCCAGGCTATCGAGGGTCTTGGTCAGCTCGGGGTCGCCGATCAGACGAACGGCTCTCCTTTGAATGGAATCCAGTAGCCGAAGGGTGTGCTTGGGTGCAGAGCTCCAGACATGAGAGCAATATTCTAATGATGGTCGAATCTGGGCTTTGTAGAGTGTCAAAAGTTGATGAGGTGTGTACAACCTTTTGGTGCGGAAAAGTACACCAAGTTTCTGTGCAGCTGTCTTGGCAATTACGGCAACGTGATCATGCCAAGACATATTACCTCCCAGATTGACCCCTAGCAAATTAATAGATGGTGCCAGGGGAATTGCGTGTCCTGCCATGACTATATCCGGTTCTGCAATGTTAACCTTTTTGGAGAAGACTGCTGCCTGGGTTTTCTTAGCATTAAATTCGACTTGGTTACTGTCACCCCAAGCCAAAATTTCTTCCAGGTCATTGTTGAGGCGCAAAACTTCATGCTGCCTGCGAAGATGTGCGTCGGCAGCGGATGTTTGGGGAGTCAAGGTAAAAGATGAGACAGTGTTGCTACTAAACATAAAAATTTGTATATTTCTGGTAAAATCCCGTTTAGATCATTTTATTATATTGTCTTTATGATCTCTGGCAATGATAAGGACCTGAACTGTTTATTAAAAAAAAAAAAAATTAAAGCTCGGATTTTAATCTATCTTTTAAAAAAAATATTTGTATTATTTTGTAGTGAATTATTAAATAACTAATTTGAAAATGACATGTCATATTCGGCAAAGAGCGTTTGGTTAAATATGTTCAAAAATAACAACTTGTTAATATCGGTTAACCGATCTGTAATTGATTATTTATATTCTCAAGCAATAAAACAATATCAATATGCTGCTCCATTCTGAAATAAAATGCTGGGCGAGACTTTTGAAAAGTAACTTGTATCTAGTTACTTATTAGGAGTAACTATACACTTAAAAAGTAACTAAGATACTTTAAAAGTAACTAAGTTCCTTTTAAAGTAACTAAGTTACTTTTAAAGTAACTAAGATAAATACTTTTAAAGTTCCTCTAGGATACCAAATATGCACACGTGCCGTCCATCAGATGATGACCAAGGGACGATCGGCGGCCGTTAATCAGATTTTCACGAAGGGATGAGCGTCGAGTCGCGAGCGTCAAACAGCAAACTGGTTGGAACACGAAATTTCTTGGAAAGCATTTTATTTTACTTGTTCGTTGTTCAAATTAACAGTTCTTAGTTTAGTTTTCTGATGGTAATAGTGGTAGTGTGTACAGGAAAATGAGTTATCATATATTTATGGTATCTAGTTCAAAAGCATCTTAGTTAGTTTTAGAGTTTCGTAGTTACAATTAAAATAACTAGTTACTCAAAAGTATCTTAGTTACTTTTAAATTATCGTAGTTACAATCAATGTAACTAGTTACTGTAAAAGTATCTTAGTTGCTATAACTAGTTACTTTAACTAAGTAACTAAGAACTAAGTTACTTTTAGGTAAAAGTAACTATTCCTTATAAGTATCTAGATACATTTGTGCAAAAGTATCGAAAAAGTAACTAGTTACTTTTCTGAAGTAACTTTCACAGCTCTGCTATACGGGTATCTAAAGCAATTTTTACACCTATATGTGGTTTGCAAGGCCGTAGATAGCGCATGACACCATAATAAAACAAAAATCCTCTATCACCGCTTTAGAAAAGAAGCTAAAGCTCCAGCATAAATATCTAAAAATAAATATAAAATGAATAAACGCGCCTGCATCAATGTTAACGATTCACTTTACATCCAACTAATCAATGGCTCTATGCTCTACTCATCACATCATTGATCAGATTACCCTAAACTTAAATAATTATTATTCAATAATAATGCTATATCACTTTGGACGACAAGCACGAACACTAAGCGCCAGCACCTAAGGCTCTGGCGCCATAGTTACAAAATGTCTAAACGGTACCAAACTCAAAATTAACTTCCTTCAAACCATAAAGTGTAAATCTAGAGTAGGGACATTAATAGAAAGTTTATAATGAAAATTTATATAAAAACATTTTTGGGCGTGGCACAGGCAGTATCTATATAAAGAAAGAAGTAAAAAAAAATCAAACAACCAAATGTAAACTTAATTTTAACAAAACTTGATCCTGGTCCCGAAATTTTTTCGTCTTTTTTCCTCTCTGGTTGTTCGTGCCTTCAAACTACACCTTTTGGTTTTCACCACTAGTGTTTCAATGTGCAACCTCGCGTAATGTTAAATTGAAAGTGAGTGAGTAAAGTTTTGACTTGGCCGGCCGAAAAATGGCAATTTTTTCCATTTATTAACTCATAAAATGTTTAAATTACCCCACACATAGCTATCATCAGGTCAGTAGGTATTCTATTTGTTTTTTCGCATAAGAAAAAAATATATGCTTATGATTCATTTGTAAGGTTGTGGAGAATAAATATATCATTATTATAATTAAATAATCACTTTACGAATTACGGAAAAAATTGAGCGGTATAGCAGCTGATCTTTATTTTAAACAAAACCATTTCAAATTTTAAATGAACAATGTTGTATAATGGTATAGTCGTAGTATTAAGTTTTCCTAAACAATAAACCCAGGTTCCACTTCTATTTATTCAGTTTTGATAAAACTTTTTGTCTGTTTTACGTTTCTATAGCGAGATGAACTGTTTTACTTTTTGAACTTCAGTATTGCTCTATCAAAGCTCACCTACGTAATAGCTTACTTTGATAGCAAAAGTTTAGATTTTATAGGAACTGTTAACAAATAAGTTATAACGTTCTTTGTGTTACTTTGTTTTGTTTAATCGAAATGTATCAAAACATACATCGAAAGCATATGTTTTAATTTAAATAAAAATGATTAAAACAATAAAATATTTAAGGTTAAAGAAAGCCATTCTCACAGTGGTAAATAATTAATTGAAAGAAAAGGTCTGTCTAAACCACTAGTTTTTATTGATAGAAGGGTGGAACAACATTACATCAGAATAACATTACCTAAATCAATACAAGAAAATCGTATAAGACATGTTTCGACCTTGGCGGTTTAGGCATGCCTTTTCTTTTAATTAAACTTTGTAACTGCAGTCTTAAATAATATGATATGAATTACTAAAGTTTGGTTCTGATAACCATTTATTTTCGTGAACTCTAACTCAATCTAAAATGTAATCTATTTAATCAAAAATGGATTGAAGATTGCCGTTATTAAACTGTTGAACTAATTAATAACATAAACCAACTCAACCTACAAATATTAGTTGTCACAATAAAATTTTATGTGCGGGTATCTAATTTTTACATAATACTATTACTCCTGCTTTTAAACCATACCTTGTAGTTTTCACAACTAGTGTGGAAAGTTGTAGAATTTTTTTCATGAAAATATCGTTTTTGTTAATGATGCAATCTACAAATATTGCCAAAGCAATAATTTATTTGGGGCAAAGTTGTATAATAATAAATAAAATCATTTACAGAACAAACAAAATAATAAAAAAATATAATATCTTTAAGGTCATCAGGTCACTTTGCCATGCTTTATAAAAAGTTCACTTAAACTTTCTAATGGGTAACTGCAATGATAAAAAAAATGTTTACTTACTCATGACTTAACTTTCTTCTGGCAATTAGAACGTACATAAGAAAGACAATAAACACAAATATATTACACCAAATATTGTCACAGCCAAGCATGCGTGCAATCACCAGGCAATCAAGATAAGAATAGCCAATCCTTGAATTGAATACACGAAGAAATGGACACAGCACATCCTTCAATGAGGAGATATAACACACCAAGTCAACCTATCCTAGTAAAGTTGACTTAGAGTGTTATTTCTCCCCATTTAACTTGCAACTTCACTTCAAGTATGGACTACTTCTTCAAATTAACATCCTTTAATGGTGTCATCGTCAACAGTCTTTGTTTGGAATATGGTAAAGTTGGCAAAACAGCGATTACGGTAGTTATAGATATGAAGAATAATATCACTGGAAAAGATAAGTAAGTTCTGGTAACTAAGAATTATTTTAATCAAAATTAACCTTCCAGAGTTACCGTGCGGTCTTATAGACCGAGCGTCTCGAAAATTTGCGATGTCTCCTTAACGAAATTTATTTCGCAGCAGTGGTAACACGGCAGTACTATAGGCAGCATTACTTCCGAGTACCAGTAGTTTTCGGTGTATGAGACCGGTGTTAACTTACTTGTTACATTATTTGCGGTATGTTTGGATTACATTTTTTAATATTTAACCATTCAATGTAACTCTTTGACTTCAAACAACGTGGTTTGTAAATTGCCTAGACGCATTTTTCACGAACAACTCGGGATGCAGCTCCTGGATGGGCATATTCGCCGACGTGCAATGAAATATAATATACCGCGACAAATTAGATTACAAATCAAACAGATATTTGACATGGAGACAAAAAACCTACCTCCTAACGTTAAAACTTTTGGACGATGCTTTTATTGCAGCAGCAAGAAGAATTTAAAAAAAAATGCAGATGCGAAAATTGCCAAAAATTCTTATGTTTGGAACATGTAAAGTGCTTGTGTGAGGACTGCCTAAGAAATTTTAAAGAAAACGTTTCAAATAATAGTTACGCCTAAGTCGAAGTGTTTTCATGTTATTGTTCCCATTTTATTTTTGTTTAATTCGTTTCCTATTAGGACTTTTGAGCTTTTAATTTTTTTGATTTTTTTTTTGGTCTCTTTTTTACCATTTTAAATGAATAGGTATCCAAAATTATCATAGTTTAAATTTTATGTTTTTAATATATCAATAAACAAAAATAAGGCTAAAATATAATAATATGTTCATTGTTTTATTTATTTGTTAAATATACAGTTTCTAGAATTTTTTTAATTTATTTTAAAGAATATTTTTTTTTCTCGAATTAAAAAAATAATGGTCTCTGACACCGACGTTAACTTTTATGTTATAAACATGCATGTTAACCCTGAAAGGTTAACACAATGATAGGGACTATAAAATCATAATGTGTTATTACAAATACAAGTATGTAGGCATCTTGATGTAACATTTAAATATTCAAATTCAGCTAAACAAAATATTTTATTTCTGCCAATTAATATAAAAACATGATGTTTTCTTTGTTCTAATGGCATTATTTTTTTGTAAATGTAACCCAGAAAAAAATCTTTTTTGTTTTCCAAACAAAAAATAGTTATTTTTGGTAACGTAAACACGAGAACAAATAAAAATTAGTACAAAATACCAACCCCATACCCCAATTTATGTGCCCCTATTTATGAGGGTTCCAGGCTCTAGTATTACTGGCCAGATGAGTAATTACCACAAAGCATCACAAGATAAAGAGATAACTTTTAAGTCTGACCTAAATTGTTGACATTTTAGTCCTTAAGAAGTTTAAAAATGTTCTTTCACGTAAAACATACGCTGAAGAATGTCTTCCGCCCCTAGAATAAAAGGGTTTGGTCTCGTTTGAAAGTTTGAAATTTTGCATTAAAATTGTTGGCATATTTTAATAAAGGGTGATTTTCACGATGAAATTCCTATGCCATTGCCTGAATATTATTTTCAAAAACCACAAAACTCAAATTCATAATCTCAACAAATTTCCTTAGGTTGAATATAAAGCTCAAAGGTTACATGTGTCCCTTTTAAACATGCATCATCAGATTGTAAATGGTATTATCCTGGATTATAGTTCTATACACTTTAAAAAATTATGGTAAAATAATTTGGTGAAAGAAAATGACAATAATTGTAAATATTTCGAATACTTTCGACGATATCCAAAAAAACCAAATATTTTTAGTTTTGGGTTTTAATTTTTTGCGCCTTCATTTTGGAAAAACAACACAAAACACTTTTTTATAGCCTTTTTTATGTTCTACAAGATTGTGTTATTATAGTTTCCATATTCGCCGTTTCGTTCTTTAGATACCAACCTTATTTTCCTTTATAAAGTTTTTACATTTTTTTTTAAATAAAGAGATGGGTGATTGAAGGCTTTAGAGAAAATAATTGGAACTTATATGCCTTAAATTTAATAGAAATAAAAGGGGACATATTCTATATTTTTCCTTGTTAGTTAATTACATAAAGTTCTAGCCTTAGTGTATAACATACGAGAATATCAAATTACAAGTTCAGTGATTTTCATTTACATTTTGTGTTATTACAGACTCTGCTTCTAACAACTTCGCCCATAATAAACACACCAAAACACAAATGCAGCGCAAAATAAACTAATTTCAGTCAGATATGTGACCATTGCATATGGCTTTACATATTAAATTTAACACAGGCCACATTATAGCAGCCGGGAATCAAATTTTCTGATTTTCATATATTCTACCGTGTTTCTGATGTCATCGCGAACATGTTATATGTAGTGTGGATTAATAAATTGTTACCAACAGCGATATTATGATTATCTTTATTTTAGGCTTTGTTGAGTTCAAATTAAATCCCTGAAATCACCATTAAGTGACAGGGTTAAAATTTGTTGTATTAAATGGCCTAAATGGTTCTTTTTGGCCCGAATTATAAAAAAAAAAACTAAGCAAATTATTCCGTTTTTTCCTCAATACCTCTTCTTTGTGACCTATTGCAGACCCCAGACGACCCATATTACTGACAGTCTTGAATGATATCAACCCCATTAATGTATAAAAATTTGCCCTTACACGATCAATATTAGTACCATTATACAGGGTCCTGCGCCTCACTTCCCGTCTTCTGTAGCTCACTTATTAATTAAGTTAGGATTATGACGTTTTGCAGGTTTTACCTGTATCCTAGGGCGCATTTCAGGAAAATATTTTTGTTTATACAGGGTGTTTCAAAAAAGTGTGACGTCATAAGGATATGTTTTTTTAGATTACATGCCATATATTTTCTTGCTTATTTGGATGTATCTTGTAGTTGCTTACATACCCCTAAAATTTTAATGAAATCGGTTCAGTATTATAGGCGAAAAAAAATAAAAACTAAAAAAAAAAACAGTTTTGCATCACTAGTTTTAAAAATTAATAAAAATAAAAAATATCTCGTTAATAGAATTATACAAAGGTACTTAATAAATAAGGTTTCACAGTTTCGTTAACCAAGTTTGATTAATACGAATTGTACAGGGTGTCCAAAGTTTAGTGTCAAACTTAGCAAACTTTAAAGCAATTTATTTTTCTTATTTCAAATTGGAACCCCTGTATATTATTATGTCATTCGATACAGAATTAAAATTCAAACATTTATTCTAATTACAACCCTATAGCAATTTCTAATGCATTTAGACTTATTTGCAGAAAACTCATTTTATCAACTATTCCACCAGTCATTATTATATAATAAATATCAAAGGTGGCTTTTAAAAACAATTTATTGATAATAAAGTTTACTAAAAGGACAAATAAAAATTCTTTTAGCATGCTCCTAATATGAAAATCATATCTACGAGCTTTTCTTGGTTGTATTCCGTTACAAAAAATAATATAGCTTAAATAATTAATACTAATCTAATAATATTTGAAATTATAAAATAACTAAAGTCAAAATGGGCTTTTGTCACTTTAATAAACTTTTATACCAATAAATTGTTTTTCAAAGCCACCTTTGATATTTATTATATATTAATGACTGGTGGAAAGGTTGATAAAACGAGTTTTCTGTAAATAAGTCCTAATGCGTTAGAAATTACGATAGGGTTGTAATTAGAACAAATGTTTGAATAGTAATTCTGCATCAAATGACATATTAATATACAGGGGTTCCCATTTGAAATAAGAAAAATAAATTGCTTTAAACTTTGCAAAGTTTGACACTAAATTTTGGGCACCCTGTACAATTCGTATTAATCAAACTGGGTTAACGAGACTTTAGGACCTCATTTATTAAGTACCTTTGTATAATTTTAATAACGAGGCATTATTTTTATTTTTTATTAATTTTTAAAACCAGTGGTGCAAAACTGATTTTATAAAGTTTTTTAGGGGTATGTAGGCAACTACAAGATTCATTCAAATAAGTAAGAAAATATATGCCATGTAATCTAAAAAAACATATCCTTATAACGTCACACTTTTTTGGAACACCCTGTATAAACAAAAAATATTTTCCTGAAATGCGTCCTAGGATACAGGTAAAGTCTGCAAAATATCAAAATCCTAACTTAATTAATAAGTGAGCTACAGAAGACGGGAGATGAGGCGCAGGACCCTGTATATCATTCCCTTATTATTATTATGATTAATCTTAACGAATGTTTTTACTTAAAACAATTTATGATTGACATCTGGTCTTGTACGGACACCTAATATTAAAGCGATAGATTTTTGGATCTTTATATATTGTACAAAAATATAATTTCCTAAAAAAATATTATTACAGAAATTAATAAATATAATTTTTAAATAGAAAAGAAGGTTTTTTAGCGGCAGGCAGACAAAGTAGTGCATCTATCTTTTGCATTGAGTACACAGGGACGCCAAATGCAATGGGTTCCCTGGGGCACAGGTAGACAATGACAGGCTTTTCGTTCTTATTAGAACTCATCAGAAAGCCATAACCTTTAAGCGATCCCGAATACAGCGAGACTCTGTTTTCAAGATATTTTTAAGAAATAAAAATGCGATGAAAACCCAGTAACGCCATCTATAGGAATCAACTCAATGCAAAAAATAGTCGTCGACGAAATCAACAATAAACCAAATACGTTATGCCAACACACCAGTATAGGCAACATTTATCGCATCCCCACAATTTTTCTACGGATTTGTAGATTTAAATAAGTTCGCGCTGCAGTATACCCACTGGGCGCTGCCAACCCGTAATACAATGCCGTGTTTTTAAGATAAAGTAGTAGAGTTTAGTGTCCGCCTGCCGCTAAAAAAACCTTCTTTTCTATTTACTTATACGGACACTAAACTCTACTACTTTATAATTTTTAAAATTTCTTTGACATTATTTTTTATATACATTTAAAGCCAGTACGCTAAATATTATTAATTTTATTCAATAAAAATGTATTAGATTTAAGTTTTTAAGTAGAAAGGTGGAAAGGGATGGGGGTTGTGATACCCACTTTAAATCCGAAACTTTGTGCGATAAAAAATATTTTTTTTAGAGACTAACGGAATGAATTTAAGAGTTATAGCAATTTTGACTCTATTTATTGAAAAACCTGTAGGTTTTCTAGTGATCACCCTATCCTTTTGGATCAAATATAGGGTTTTGTCCCTAAAGAAATTGTTAAATTTTTATATAATACTTTGAGGACTTTAAAACAATAAATGTTTGTTACGAGTATGAAGTCCACAAAAGATCTCAATCGACGTACAGTACAATCTCGGTAATGTACACATAAAAAATTCTAAGTTCATATTAACGAAACGTTTATATTAGCGAATTTACAAAAAATACATATAAATACATACCTAGCATACTACATAGTGTGTATTGATACAATAACCTAACCTAAGATACTTAACTAATCATTTTATAGCAACATTTTTCTGCTTTTTCCCTTAATTGAGCAAACTGAAGAAAGGCATTTTGATTTTTTTTTACATTGACCACTCTGTAGTATGAACAATGTTATACATACTACAAAATGGTCAATGTAAAAAATATTATGTTCAAATTACTGAGTCGTTCATAAAAGTGCATGTTCATATTATCGCGATTGTACTGTATTTTTACATTTTTCACAAATATAAAGTCTCCATGCTTGCATAATACCCCTCCTCCCCCGTGCCAACTTGAACATGGATTCAGATACTTTATTTTACATGTAATATCTACCGACAAAAGAAAATCATAACTTCATATGTTTTCATTACTATTCACTATAATTATGGTAAATATATTTGTTTTTATAGATTAGACAAAAGTAAACAAATTATAATATAGAAAGGAAAAACGTTGTATTCAGTGTAACTTTCAAATTATAATATAACTTTAGCATAAATGGTCAATAATTAAAGGAATGCAAATTCCGTCTCTGGAAGGTAATAGTAAGATCCCGATAATAATTTTAGCATTTAAAAAACTTCACGATGATTTTATTGCAAAGGAGAATGTTTATTTTCTTGTTTTTTTTGGTTTTTTTTGATTTAAATAAAGTATACCTAACTTTAAAAAAAGTATTAAGAAGCATGTTACAAAGTTGAATATTTTTATATTATGTAATATTCTTATAAATCATTCTGACAAGAGCACAAATAACAAAAAGATTATTGCCCTCTCGAGTCTTTTAAAAAAGAAAGTTTAAATGTTTCTCTGTAGGCCCATAACAGAGATATAAAAATGTTCCCATGACTAATCTTGGTAAATGACACATGCAATGCTGTATTTTGGTAAAGTTAAATCAAAATTTTATTATATGGAATAGGAATATTTTATACTAGTAAGAAGAATATAATAAACACGATTATAATATATTAAGGATGTGTTTTGGAGGTGGGTTCGTTGAAGGCAGGGGTCGGACGTGCCATATAAGCTTCTTGCAGTGCAGCCCAGTGGCTTATTGTGCGCCCCTGTCTTGCTAGAAAAGATTAGTTCTTTTTATAAGGTTAAGTAGGTTTCTGCCAAGTTTATTATGCGGGAGGTTGTCACCACATTGTATTCCTTTGAAGAATTTGAATCTTCTTCAAGTCAGTGCTATAAAAAAAAAAGATTTTTATTTTATATATACGTTCTTAAAATATGGTGTCGTTTGTTTGTTAATCGGTACGAGTGTTATGTCTTAATTGTCTAGTGACTAAACTTTTGACCTGCTAGCCCTGATGATGTTTTTTTACCGAAACGCGTAGGCAGTAATTGTTTTTATATTATATTAAAGAAGGTGAAGGACAAGTTTGCTTTCTCATTCAGTTAATGATGAACCTTCTGAAGAGTAAAAATGATTTTGTTATCAGTAACTTTAATCAAAATATCTGCATGTTTTCCAGGTTTACATGATACGAAAAGATTTGATTTATTAAAATTCTCCCATTTGTTACTAAAAATTTTCGACAGACCACCAGTGGCGGCTCGCGGTTTTAAAAAATGACAAAGAGCTAGGTATAGTGGAGGTACTTAAACAAACATTGATAAAAACCCGTGTAATAAAACGTACCTCTTATCCTCATCTATCCAACAACTGAATGAAGTTTCCAACAAATTACAAACTATGTCATTAATTGGGTTCATTTTTAAAACACACAACTAAGTAGGTACGTACCATCGCGCCGATAAAAATATATTATTTGTAAATATGCCACAATTAACCCCCCAGCAAAAGGCAATTATTTATAGTCGGTTGCGAGATAGTGTTGCTATTAGGGATATTGCAGATGAACTGGGAGTAAGCAAGAATACCGTGCTATTGGCAAAACAAAAAATAGCAAGACATGGGACTATTATTAGGAATGCAGGTTCTGGTCCCCCTAAAATTTCTACTGATGATCATAATAGAAGACTGGTTAATTATCTAAGGGATCATCCCTTCGAAACTGCAATCAAGGTAAAAGAAGAGACGAATTTTCCAGGTTCTGCAAATACCGCTAGAGACAGGGTTCGAAATTCCGATATACGAAGCCGTTGTGCTGCCAATAAAAATTTTTTAACGGAAATAAATAAACAGGGCAGGTTAGAATTTGCACATGAATATATTAATCAAATAAATTTATGGGAAACAGTTATATTTTCTGACGAGAAAACTTTTCAGTCATGCAATAATGGGAGAATTCGGGTGTATAGGCCTTCCGGCATGCGGTATGATGAGAGATACACCCACAAAACCAACCAAAGTGGGCGTTTCTCCATAAATGTTTGGGGCTGGATTAGCGCTAGAGGATCAGGACTTTGCCAAATCGTCGAAGGAAGACTAACTGCAGCAGTATACGTTAATATACTAAACGAAGTGATGATACCATCGGTAAACGCTGTATACGGTCAAAATTACACATTTCAGCATGATAATGCTCCAATACACACAGCGCGCATTGTACAAAATTTTCTCTAAGAAAATAACATAGCAGTTCTTTCCTGGGCTTCGAAGAGTCCCGATTTGAACCCGATAGAAAACATTTGGGGTGCCATGGTCAAATCTATGTATAAACATGATTTTCAACCTAGAAACAGGGATGAATTACGTCATAGGATAAATCAAGCTTGGGATGAAATAACTGTCGATTTATGTAGAAACTTAGTTTTAAGTATGCCACAAAGGCTCCAAAAAGTAATAAACAGAAATGGTTCTATGACCAAATATTAATTTTGTGTTGTTTTGACAAAGTTTGTGTTCGCAATTTTTTTCTTTTTATTAAATGTATTTTATTACCTGTATTAGCTTTATTTATTATTTTGTGGTAATGGTAAATATAATAATTTATAAAATATTTGACTTTAAAAAAATCTAATAAATTTACTTTATCCATATTATATGATGTCTCTCAAATTTAACCACCCCGTATCGAAAAATACAAAACATTCCATTATGTAACCTAGGTTACTTTTTAAATTTTGAATGTTTTTCCTTTTTAGCTCTAGACACCTTTTATAGTCTAGGGGATATGTATTTCTTACATTGTTTTTGTAAATCTCTTGTCCCAGTTTTTTATCGGCACAATAGTACATTGCTGAATTAACTGAAAAATAAAAACAAAACTTTTTAATCACACAGTAAATTATGTAAACACGATATCTATAACCGTAAGTTTTGCGAAGTCTCAAAATAAATACCTTAAAATGAGGCGAACCAATGCTAAAACAATGGTGCATACGACTGATCTATTTTTAAATTGCCCTTCATCATAATGCAAATTGTTACATGCTGTTTGCGTGACTGACGTTACGTAACCATAGCAACGGTGAATATCAAAGCCATATTGGGTGTTGGGTCTTCACTTGCTTTGAGCTAACGGACACGGTCGGCTGGGGCGCACCAAAATGCACGAGTGTTTATATTTAGTGTTCATCGGAGTTAACCGCGGCCCTATTATGCATACACTCTAAGAAATTATGATGCATTTTTTCTTAATATACAATGCAGAAACAATTGTAATTTTTTTTTATATAATTGTACTCGTTTTTTGTAAACGCTGATGCAACTTAGCTTTATTTGGTTGTGCAATGCGCTTTATACGTAATTACTACATACGTATGCTTAAAAAGTAAAAATAAATTAGTATTTTTACTGAAAAATATATTAGAATATTTATAAAACATTTGTGGATAATTTCAGAATAATAGCCAGACATTTTTTCTGTACAATTGTCGACATTATCTTATAACTATTTTGGCGCTCTTTTTTATTGAACAAGATTATGCACTTTGCGGTACCTAATAAAATCAATATATCATTGTTCAGGTTTTATACATAATTGTCTATACTTTCTTATAAATATTTTAGCGCTCTATCTTATTGCACAAGATTATGCATATTGCGATATTAAATAAAATAAATAAATCGATGTTTAGTTTTTCTAAACAGTTGTTCGTTAAAAAAAATATATATGCATAGGTATGGCAGTTTTAATGTACGTTTTAATAATATTAAAGGGGAAAAAGTTCATCTACTTTACCAAGCTACAACTTTAATATATTGGGATATTTTACTATTATATTATACATAATTTAAAAACTGAATATACCTTTGCCGCCAAATTCTGAATTACATTTTTAATAACTCTATACACTATTTCTGCACAATTGTGTAGAAACGAGTCCGACGAGTCGTCTGGCGTCTCGCATAAGGTATGCATGCGGTGGCTTCGTGCTTTCCTTCTCAAATATTAGGATTCTTCTCGCTCTGTCTTTGTTGTTGCTGCGTTGGTCGTGTCTCTTATCGACACAATAATTAAAGTGAAGGTCGCACGCTAGCACAACAGGTTAAATTATTAGTAGGTATTTTTTAGTTTAGTGCACTTTTAGTGGTGTGGTGAGTGTGAGTTTCTGGTTATTGTTATTTCCTTGTTAATTCTTAAGACCATAAATAATTATAATTTCAAAAAATATATTATAGATGTAGATAAAGGAAAATCATTAGATATTGCCGATCATGAAACATATTTTCAAAACTTTAATTTACTTTGTATAAAAGAAATAAAATGGATAAATTATAAAGGGACTTTATACAAGCCTTCTATAGTAATAATATTAGAGGTTTTTGAACATAAGCTGCCTGGAATTATTCGAAAAATATTTTTGCATAAGGAAAAAGTTCCATACGTACTATGTGAATTATGTGAGTCTACTTCATTTAACAATCATTATTTTGCATATATTATGAAGTATGTTATTTAAGAACTACTAATTTACAACTTTACTGCCTAAATGACATTTTTTTTAATAAGCCTGGTCAGACTTATAAATTAAATGGGATAACTTATATTTCTATGGAAGGAGAGTGATTATCGTTCTGATTTTTAATAAAAATAATTACATAAAAGTCCCTTTTTAAATTTTATAAATTATTTTAGTATGTTCATAGATACTTTTCTATATTATTGTATTTAAATTAGTTTTAAGTTGCAATTTGTTGTTATGCTTTAAACATGAAAAATTTCATTGTTTATAAATACAAAAAAGTTTAATTTAAAATTAAAATTTTTTATAATTTAAGTACTTTTTGGGTTACGCTAGTTTCATCATATTATTGTATTTTACATTTAAATATTTTTTAATAAATGTTCGTTATGTAAAGCACTTATTTTCTTTTATTGAATCTTCTCAATTCTAAAACCTGCATTACCTATACAGAACCTATAAGTAAAACTACCCTGGGTAGAGTATAAAATAGTTTTAAGTATTGTTTTTAAACTTTTTTTTATCGAATTAGTACGAAAATATAATTTTTTAAATGTCAGTTTAATGCAAAAATAAATAAGTTTTTATCTAAAACTTTTTTAAAAAACCTGCAGTAGGCACCTAAAAAAGAATGTGCACAAAAATGTGTAATAATTCTGCACAAAAATATGTAATAATTCTGTACAAAAATGTGTAATAATTCTGCACAAAAATGTGTAATAATTCTGCACAAAAATGTGTAATAATTCTGCACAAAAATCAGGACAATTTATGCAGAAAAAATAAATACATTTAAAAAAATATGTACAAGGGTGTATACCAGTTATACACAATTGTACAGAAATGATGAACAATAAATGCATAAAAAATAAAAGTTTCTTTAAAAAAAATACATAACACGCTTTAATAATTTTATATAATTGTTTAAAAAATATATACAATAATAAGCTTTAAAAGTAAGAACATGTACAAGTAAGAAACAAACACAGCGCAAGAATCATGTACAATTATTTATAAAAGTTATATCGTTTGCTGCAGGTTTTTTATACACAGTATATACCAAGTACACCAATTTTTTTAAAAAGGGAACAATATGTGCAATAATTATAAACAATATTTTAAAAATATAAAACAAAAATGTTCAATATCTTTGCATAAATAAATCAGAAAAATACTCCATTTCAATGTTAAATAGATGCACAAGATTCTTTAACAAAGTACCAGTCAATTGTTGAAAATGTATGTACATTTGTTTAAAAAAAATTAACAACCATTTATGAACAATTCTTTACAAAAAAAATGCACAAATTGTTTCAAGTACCGATTCATTCACAATTTGTATAAAACTTATGTACAATTGTTTATGTTTTCTGCATACATTTCTCTAAGTGTAGCTACATTCGGATTAAATTAATATTATTAATTCGAACATAATTATTTTTAAGGGCTAAAATGGTACCTGTATTGGTACATTAATATTTAATATTCGAAAAACTTTCCTCCACTGCAGTCCACCGCAGTTTTAATACAAATATATGAACCTACATACAAACATCCACCAGACGTAACAGCAAATACCAACAAATAGATTAAATAAAAGTTAATTACCAGTCTGGTTTAATAATTTACATATCAACCAAATTGAGCTTGGTTATTTTGGTTTAGTTTAATGAATATCCAATTTCTGCGAACCAGAATCGGTTTTGCCGTTTAATTTGTTCGGGATAACGAAGAGATTATAATACGTTTTGGTTTTACCTTGTACTGATTTTTAAATTTATCCTTTAAATTGTGGAATTGTATGACTCGAATAATATCAATAGATAATAATACAGAAAATTGAATTTTTAAAATAGGGGAATTTAGTGTCCGTAGTGCGTAGTGCGTCTATTTCTATCATTAAAGTACACAAGGATGCCAAAGGAAATATGTTCCCTGGTGCACAGGTAGACAATGACAGGCTATTTCGTCCTTGATAGGACTCATCAGAAAGCCATAACCTGTAAGCGTTTCCCACTACAGCGAAAATAGGCTTTCAAGATATTTTTACGAATAAAAATATGATGACACCCTATAGTATCGCCATCTGCCGGAATCAACTCAATGCAAAAGATAGCCGTCTAACGTGTAAACATAGAATTATGGATTAGTGCTGCAAACCAGTGGGCGACTGTAGCGCGATCTAGATCTGAATCTACAAAACCGTAGAGATGTGTAGGAAAGCGAAAAATGTTTCCTATACTGGTTAAGTGGCCGTTCCGTGCTTGATTTATTTAGATTTACTTATATTTCCATGTTTTTAAGTTAGATTAGGGTATCTTTGGCATTGACTTGATTCCGAGAGATGGCGATACTAGATTTTCAGCATATTTTTATTCGTTAAAATATCTTGAAAGCATATTTTCGCTGTAGTGAGAATTGCTTTTAGGTTATGGCTTTCTGATGAGTTCCAATAAGGACGAAACAGCCTGTCATTGTCTACCTGTGCCCCAGGGAACCCATTACCTTTGGCGTCCCTGTGTACTTGCAACAAATAGACGCACTAATCTCTCCGCTTGCCGCTAAACTTCTTTCTATTGTATTTTTGGGTTTTTATAGGCTACCAGCAAAATCAAATTTTAAAAATAACCTTATCATTATTAATAAAGCTGAAACATTTGTACTTGAACCATAAGCATATCCATTTTTACAAATGCAAATTAAAGATTCAAAACAAAAAGTTGTACTTATTTACATTTTATATTTCCCAAAATTCTTGTTAAAGTACCTCATGAGGCCATGCAAACGCCTATTTTCAAAAAGAACATTCTACATTCAACATGGTTTGCCGCGCGACACCTGTAGGTAAGTTACATCCAAATTTAATAAAACGAAACCAACATTGCAATGGTAGACGGCTCATAGAAATTTCCGCCCGTTCGTTCGCAGCGAATTTGGCATCCCTATGCTGGTTGAGTTTGCCCGCCCGCTGCGACGATTTGCTATTTTGTATCCACCGTTACAGCTTTAATTATTAAAAATGCCCTTTTAAACTGTTGTGGTAAAGGCATAAAGGAATAACTCATATCGACTCTCTCTTATACTGGGACAGGTCAATAATAACAGATAGAACCGTCTGGATATTCTTGTTATCGAAAAGAATACCAAGAAAGCTTTCATAATCGATATAGGTTACCCACTAATACAGAACCTCTTTAAAACCGAATCGGAGAACCTAATACTTAAATTTAGCGACAAAGATCAAAAAGGATATGGAAGTTAAAAAAATAGACATACCTATTTCCGTTCATAATATCGGTGGAGGGAGCTATGACGAAAAATGTTAAGATCAACTTGGAAAAACTCACAAATTCAGAAAAGCGTCATTCTTCAAACGTGCCATATAGTACTGAAGTTTCTAAACAGTACAGTTTAAGATACATTTTTTCTCTGTACTGTAAATAATACCAGCAATACCAACAAAAAGCTGTGAAAAAGAACACTGAAAACATAATTAGATAGCAAAGACCATCCACAAGGAACTGACTCATAAACTAGGTCAAAAGGAAAAGCTCCCACCAAATTACCTATACTCACCCGAGCCAGTCTTTGAATCCCTTGAATATCTCTTATACTAGGACAGGCCAATAATAACGGATATAATAGTAGACCATAACCATCCGGATATTCTTCTTCTCGAAAAGACGACCAAGAAAGCTTTCATAATAGATATAGGTTGTCCACTAACACACAACCTCTCTAAAACCGAATCGGAGAAGAAAACCAAGTACTCCAATTTGGCGAAAGAGATAAAAAATATATGGAAGCTGGAAAAAAGAAAAATCATTTGGAACATAATATCGGTGGAGGGAGCTATGACAAAAAATTTCAAGTCCAACTTGGAAAAACTTGGCCTTTCAGTTTATTTACACCAAAAAATTCAGAAAAGCGTCATTCATCAAACGTTCCATATAGTACGAAAGTTTCTAAACAGTACAGATTAGGATGAATTTCTTTTCTTCTCGGTCCTCTCAAAATAATAGCAATACCAACAAAAAACTGTAAAAAAGATAATTGAAAATAATAATAATAAAAATGGCTTCCCTTATTTATTACTATGTTATAAAGATTATACTATTAGAGTCATTCATAAGTAACCAAAATATGAATTATTCAACAACGCGGATACATTTAAAAATTAAATTTTTCTTGCAAAGGAAACATTTTAGCTTTAAAAATGTGAAAATATTTTTCTTATTATGATGCTAACCGACCATATAACTTTTGCTGAACATCGAATTTACCGAGTTCACAGTTTCCTTTATATACTAGGATCCGGTAGTAAATGTTTAGGAACTTATATGAAATATTCATAAACTATAACACAAATTTCAAAAACGATATTACCAACCATTTGCCGGCTAGATGTTTTAAAGGAGATCATTTGTGAAGGTTGGGAATTTTCAATGAATTTAGGATGTCTGAGATGGAATGTATTCATCTAAAAATATAAAATTTGATTTGGAAATTTAAAGTTGTTATTAAAAATGTAGATACTAATTTTCTTTACAGGCTGTCCGATAACATTTTGTCTAATAAATAGAAGTATCATTTATAAAACAAATATTACTAGTAACACTAGCGTATCCAAGATTTTGGTCTGGAAAGGGGGGTCGCGCTGTGGTCATAAAAAACTTGTATTATCATGATGTATCCATATTTTACTGGAGTAAACGAATGGGTTTTTTAATCTACGATCATAAATTTATCTATCATGTGCTTATTCTAGTGGGCCTGGGGTGAGAGGGGGGGGGGGGTAAGGAGATGTACATCGTTTTACTAGCTCTTATACAGGGTCCTGCACCTCACCTCCCGTCTTCTGTAGCTCACTTATTAATTAAGTTAGGATTATGACGTTTTGCAAGCTTTACCTGTATCCTAGGGTGCATTTCAGAAAAAATATTTATG
The DNA here is from genome assembly GCA_935413205.1 of Polydrusus cervinus. NCBI lineage: Eukaryota > Metazoa > Arthropoda > Insecta > Coleoptera > Curculionidae > Polydrusus > Polydrusus cervinus. The sequence goes on from OW284510.1 coordinate 17,956,633, forward strand.
TTTATACAGGGTGTTCCAAAAAAGTGTGACGTCATAAGGATATGTTTTTTAAGATTAAATACCATATATTTTCTTACTTATTTGGATGCATCTTGTAGTTGCCTACATACCCCTAAAATTTTAATTAAATCGGATCAGTATTATAGGCGAAAAAAAATAAAAACTAAAAAAAATCAGTTTTGCACCACTGGTTTTAAAAATTAATAAAAATTAAAAATAATGTCTCGTTAATAAAATTATACAAAGGCACTTAATTGAATAAGGTCTCACAGTTTCGTTAACCAAGTTTGATTAATACGAATTGTACAGGGTGTCCAAAGTTTAGTGTCAAACTTTGCAAACCTTTAAAGCAATTTATTTTTCTTATTTCAAATTGGAACCTCTGTATATTATTATGTCATTCGATGCAGAATTACAATTCAAACATTTGTTCTAATTACAACCCTATCGCAATTTCTAACGCATTAAGACCTATTTACAGAAAACTCGTTTTATCAACCTTTCCACGAGTCATTATTATATAATAAATATCAAAGGTGGCTTTGAAAACCAATTTATTGGTATTAAAGTTTATGAAAGTGACAAAAGCCCATTTTGACTTGAGTTATTTTATAATTTCAAATATTATTAGATTAGTATTAATTATTTAAGCAACATTATTTTTTGTAATGGAATACAACCAAGAAAAGCTCCTAGATATGATTTTCATATTAGGAGCATGCGAAAAGAATTATTTTTTGTCACTTTAGTAAACGTTAATACAAATAAATTGTTTTTCAAAGCCACCTTTGATATTTATTTATGATAATGACTGGTGGAATAGTTGATAAAATGAGTTTTCTGCAAATAAGTCTAAATGCATTAGAAATTGCGATAGGGTTGTAATTAGAATAAATGTTTGAATTTTAATTCTGCATCGAATGACATAATAATATACAGGGGTTCCAATTTGAAATAAGAAAAATAAATTGCTTTAAATTTGGCAAAGTCTGACACTAAACTTTGGACACCCTGTACAATTCGTATTAATCAAACTTGGTTAACGAAACTGTGAGACCTTATTTAATTAAGTACCTTTGTATAATTTTATTAACGAGACATTATTTTTAATTTTTATTAATTTTTAAAACCAGTGGTGCAAAACTGATTTTTTTTAGTTTTTATTTTTTTTCGCCTATAATACTAAACCGATTTCATTAAAATTTTAGGGGTATGTAGGCAACTACAATATGCATCCAAATAAGTAAGAAAATATATGGCATGTAATCTAAAAAAACATATCCTTATGACGTCACACTTTTTTGGAACACCCTGTATAAACAAAAATATTTTCCTGAAATGCGCCCTAGGATACACTATACAATATACAAAATATCAAAATCCTTTATTAATAAGTGAGCTACAGAAGACGGGAGGTGAGGCGCAGGACCCTGTATATATTTGTCCATTTATTGACATTCTCCCCTCTTATACAGGGCGCTACAAATTCGTGTCCGTAGAAGGGGATCTCGAAAACGGTGAGAGATACGAAGACGATTAAATCGAGGCAAAGTTGCGTAATTTGGGGCCTAATAATTTGGTGCAAGAAAATTGTGAATACTTTCGGAGATATTTTTACGAAATTTTTAATTTCTGACGTGGGAAAAACAAAAAACACTTTTTTAAACCGTTTATCATGTACTACAACATGGCGTTATTAATTTTAAATTCGACGTTTTGCCCTTTAGATACCAACTTCAAGTCAATTTTTTTAAATACGCACCTGGACTTTTAAAAACAGGTTTAGGGACTTTTAAGCGTTACAAATTTAATACAATTTAGAGATTTATAAAATTCTAACGCTTTGTCACCAAATAACACATCATCAGTATGTCAGATTTTCCTTTCTTTATTATTACGGCCCTGGAAATTATTTTTAGGATTACTTAAATATTAAATTACATTATTGAAAGTTATGGTGTTTAGGCCGTTTTTAAGGCATACTATTTTTTAGTTTTTTATTATTATAAAATAATCTTAAGTCCAATGATTTTTGCCTTAGACCTAGATCGAAAAACTGTAAAACAGAAAAATATTAATGCTCCGTAATGAAAAACAGTGACTGGAGCGTTAGTTGAATTATGTTACTGTGATGCGCTTATCTTTGTTTCAAAGCAATTGAGTGAGTTTCAGGCGAAACATGTAACAAAAATAAACTGAAATATTTGAAGCCGAGACTTTGGGTCTTTTTTCTTACAAAATATCAACAGATTTGAGTAAAAATGGGCGGATTCTTCAGATCAGAAATATCTGTTTTAGTTTGGCTCTAATTGTTTAGGGCCGTAATGATATAATAAGATAATTTGAAAAAATGTGTTATTAGATGATAAAATGTCGCATGTCTGCATGAAAAAGTGTTTTTTGTTTTTCTCTTAAGTCAAAAATAAAGACACAAAAATTAAAAACCAAAACTAAAAATTTCGGTAAAGTATAAAGTTTTTGGAATATTTACCATTTTTTCACCAAATTATTAAGCTCCTAAAAACGCATGTCTCATATTAACCATCTTCGTATTTTTTACCGTTTTCGAGATCCTCTTGTAGCACGCGAAGTTGTAGCACCCTGTATAGCGAAAACTGTAAGAATGTGGCCCGTTGTATCCATCTCTTGAAACTTTACCAGCAAGGTAATTTAAAAAAAAAAATTATTGAGATAATTGTTTCCATAGAAATTATCTGGCTAGTAAAGTTACCAGGAGATAAATTTAACGGACCTTAAATGGTTAGTTTAAATTATTAACGTTTTTGGGTCGTTTTTTGACATTTTGTAAATTTTACGTTGTCTAAGATATCAACAAAAAATCATAAAACACTTTATACAGATTCATTTCTAAGGTGACACAATATAATAAACAACATTTTCAAATATCTTTTTTGAAAAAACTAGGCGGGATACAGAAATCAAAAATCTAAGTGCGGGCTTGGTCATCAAAACGTAGCCTGCTTTACTTTATGTTGTTTGTCTTATCTTTTATTAGTCACACAATGTCGGTGGTGAGTTATTTGGCAATACTCTGCGGTGTATTTTTCTGAAGCAAGTTAATTTTAATATGGCGACACATGAAAATGGTAACATTTGAAAACAATAAACTAGTAGATATGGTGCTAATTTACGGTGAGTGTCGTCAAAGTGCGAATGCTGCTTCGAGATTATATGCAGCACTCTTTCCTTGCCGGCTCATCCTACACCCAGAAGTTTTCTTAATGGTATTTAACGGACAAGTTAATGTAATAAATGAATGTAAGTACCTTATTTTTGAGTTTTTTGAAAACAGGTATTTTAAATTGTTGTTTATGTTAATGCCTTGTATACACAGCTAAAAAAGAAGCATCAACTTAGTAATCACCCTGTATAATAATAATGATGATTATGATGACAGTGATGATTTCATTAATCCCTACCTAAATTTATTAAACTAAAGTAATTAAAAATCAAGAATAAAAGTTTGGACCCGGTTCAAAATGAACTTAATATAATTTTATGAATTTCCAATATTGGCACGACTTTTCAGGTTTAAAGCTTAATTCGAATCTCCAGGAAGTTGTAAAAGTAATCTAACTAAATTAAGAGGTTAAAAAGATAACGAGATAATTTCGAAAAAAAAATAAAATTTAAAATTATAATTTAGACCTTAAAATATAAGGTCCCCCGAGTCCCAGCGAGAACAGCTCTTATCTATATATGGAAAACTATACATAGTGAATTTTGACAGTATGTTAATGTTGATGGATGCAATCAAATTAAAAATATTTTCAACATGGTGACACTTCCGGTTATACCGGAAGTAGGTGTCAACTTGATTATTTTAAATGGAATACCCTACATATTATTACATTTTTTAATTTTACTCAAGATTCTAGGCAGATCTCGTTTACTTAAGTTTAAACGTTTTTGATATAATTTAGGGTTTTATGTCAAAAATGACGTTTGTAGGCCCTACGGCGTCGTGATTAGTTTACATCCTCGCGAGATTTAGACATCATATCCACTTTTGTTGTACAAACTACCAATTTAGTTATATTTAATATGGATACAACAAAAAGTTTTCCTAATATAATTTTATCAAATAGATTTGTTAATTTGAAATTTTGTTCAAATAATAATATATCGTCAAATGAGTTTAAAAAAATTATTTAACTAAATATTTTAATTTAATGCGATATGTTTATACTGTTATTACTGGGGGAATGTTGCGTTAAAATATTCCAGTATTTTCGTGTTAATTTGAGCGGTTACAGTATTTATTAAAATTTATTTATGTTCAGTAATTTCTATTTTCAGCGTTGCTTAACAAAATATTAATCAGAGGAAACCTAGTTCGTAATAATATTTGCCTTTTGTAAAATAATCCTATTAATTATATTACCTTAAAAAGATTTGTTTCAATTATTTGTAATCTTAAAATTTGTAAGGATAACAAGTTATACATACATACATACTTTTTTGTTTTAAAAGCAAATAATAGGCAATGAGTCATCACGAACAAATACTGCATTTTCGCTACATCGCGTATACTGTACCTGTGTCTGGCGATGGCAATACATTTTCTTTTTTTATATACAAAATATTATATAAACGAATTTCACGAAAATTAAGTGACGCGGCTTCAGTTTTAAGATAATATCGGTTGTAATTTTAATGGAAAATAAATATATAACATGAATAGCCGTAATATTTCTGCATGGCGGATTATATAAATTAAACTTACACTTATAATTGAAATTTTAAAATAAATGTTCAATTTTTTTTAACTAGGTATCATCCGCCCAACTAGAAATTTTAGTGAACCCTTTGCTAAAATTTTTGTATACAATTTTCAATTAGACATATCAAGATACAAGAGTATGGAAGGCATATGTATGACAAGGGAATTACAAATAATACAAAATAATTGCATACAATTTTTAACAAGCCTTAAAAAATATGACCATGTTACTCAAACCAATAGTCAACATAATATTATAAAACTTGAATTTAGTCGCGAAATTCACCTTAATTGTTTTATTCATGAAACAATTTCTACTAAAAAACCTGATTATTTGTATAAAAAAAATCCATATAGAATTAATCGCAACATGAATACTAGAAATCAAAATTATTTAGAAATATTAACACATCGCACATAAAAATATAAAACCTCTTTTAAATATAATAGTTCAATAATATACATATAAAATTTTTTTTTTTTTATGATAAAACACCTGCACTGTAGGAAAAATCCTTTAAGGCGCTCTGGGAGCGGTGCGTGTGCGAAGAAAGCGATTAACGTTGGTCTTGAAACGTTGAAGATTGTATTCATTGGGAAACACGACCTCAGGAAGATCATTCCACAAAGATGACGTTCTCCAGATGAAAGGATTCTTGAACAATGAAGTTCGAGGAGTACTAAGCTGAACAACATATGGATGAGCGGCAGTGGTTCGCCGTGTATTTCTGTTTTGCATTGCTCTAGGTGGAATCAAGTGGGCAATGTCAGTCGAACACCTGCCATGGAAATATCTGTAAAAGAGAGCCAAATCACCAACCTGTCTTTGATGCTCCAGGCTATCGAGGGTCTTGGTCAGCTCGGGGTCGCCGATCAGACGAACGGCTCTCCTTTAAATGGAATCCAGTAGCCGAAGGGTGTGCTTGGGTGCAGAGCTCCAGACATGAGAGCAATATTCTAATGATGGTCGAATCTGGGCTTTGTAAAGTGTCAAAAGTTGATGAGGTGTGTACAACCTTTTGGTACGGAAAAGTACACCAAGTTTCTGTGCAGCTGCTTTGGCAATTGCGGCAACGTGATCATGCCAAGACATATTACCTCCCAGATTGACCCCCAGCAAATTAATAAATGGTGTCAGGGGAATTGCGTGTCCTGCCATGACTATATCCGGTTCTGCAATGTTAACCTTTTTGGAGAAGACTGCTGCCTGGGCTTTCTTAGCATTAAATTCGACTTGGTTACTGTCACCCCAAGCCAAAATTTCTTCCAGGTCATTGTTGAGGCGCAATACTTCATGCTGCCTGCAAAGATGTGCGTCGGCAGCGGATGTTTGGGAAGTCAAGGTAAAAGATGAGACAAGTGTGCTGTCATCAGCAAAGCTATAAATTGGATTTTGGGTTTTTACTAGAAGGTCGTTAATATACAGTAAAAAGAGGGTAGGCGACAATATGGACCCTTGAGGAACACCGGCATTGATGGTCAAGGTGTCTGAGAGAAACCCGTCAATCGCCACTTGCAGAGAACGGTTCTTAAGGAAGCTCGTTAACCATAAACAAAATCCATTAGGCATACCGTAGGATCGCAATTTACTTAGAAGCCCATCGTGCCAAACACGATCAAAAGCCCTAGAAATGTCCAGTGTAACAGCCCGGGATCCTCCATGATGTTCGATGGTGTTGCTCCAAAGATGGGTGACATATGCCAGAAGGTCACCTGTTGATCTGGACTTACGAAAACCGTATTGATGGTCGCTGATGATGTTAAGGCCTTCCAGATACTTTAGGAGTTGTTGGTTAATAGCTTTCTCCATTACTTTTGAAATTACTGAAAGCAATGCGACGGGTCGGTAGTTGCTTGGCAGGGTCTTTTTACCTTTCTTTGGAATGGGCTGGACACGCGCCGACTTCCAGCAGGATGGAAATATTCCTTTTTTGTAGGATAAGTTGAAAAGTCTACAAAATACTGGTGTAAGTTCATCGGCGCATGTCTTGAGAACAATGATAAGAATTTCGTCTGGACCAGAAGCTTTATTGACGTCGAGTCCTTTAAGAATCCGTTTAACAAGACGCTGACGGAACACGATTTCAGACATTTGCGATTGAACTGAGGGAATGTTGGGTGGTGGTTTTCCCTGAAAGTCTACAGTGGAATGCGAGTTCAGCAAGTAGGTATAATATGTAATTTGATAAAAACAAAAATTAAACTATTCTACTTTTAAACAACATTTTTAAAAAACATTTTCTTAGGGTCGGATTGGAAGACTGATTAATTACTTATAAAGATCCTACCTTTTTGAGCCAACATCAGGTATCTTACTGTCACCAATGTTTAGTTATTTAATTATAGTATAATTTTATTACATATAATTTTGGTTTTTGGTCATATTCACCAGCGGGGAAACATCCTCGCATCGCCCCTGTTTCAACTACACTACAAACTCGAAGGGCTTCTTTCTCTGAAGCCTTCTTGTAATATTTACGTTAATTAAAGTTGTAAAATAAGATCTTAATACCGTGACACAGAGTATAAACCATAGACTAAATTCTATATAAATTTTGTTGGCGAACATGGGTGATACACTCTTAGAAATAACATGGTATGGATTACTAAAATTTCGTTCTGACAAAAACTGACAAAATAAAATCGGTATTGAACTGTTGAACTAATTAATAACATTATCCAACCCAACCTACAAATTTTAGTTATCACGACGAAATTTTATATACGGATAACTAAATTTATATGGTACTCCCGCTTCTAAAATTAGTTGTCGCAACAAATGTGTAAATATGGAAAATTGAAACTTTTCTTTAAGCAAAAATTGTTTTTGTTAATGATGCAATCTACAAAACTTAAAATTTTCATAGAGTGACAATTTCGTATGTAGTCACAACATTGTGTTTATCATCTTTTTTCTGTACTTTCTAACTGTAAGAAAGAAGTGGAATCATAAATAAGTAAAAATTTTATATTTTTGTCATTGCAGGTGCACATTAGAAAGTTGGAATGAACTGCTTATAACGCATGGCAAAATTAGAAAGTTGATTTGATAGAAATAACGTTAAAAAAAAGTATCTTTCATTTCTAAAAAAAATGTCATATTATGTAATTTATACTTAGTAACGAAAAATATTCCTTCCTAGGTCCCCATAAAAAATTGCCTTGGTATTACTACTCTATTAGGTATGCGTAAACTAATTGGAATAAATTATCATGGATATTAAGGTTTCTTTTAAAAAAAAATATTTTCAATGTCCTTGTTCTCTCATGTTTTTTATAATACATACTTATGCAATACAAAACAGAAAAACTAGATTTTTAATTTATTTTACTCAACCTTTTGGGTTGTTCAAATGCTTATTGACTGCATTTTTCTTATTTAAATTTTCTTATCTGCAACTGCGGTTATTAAAAAACATTCCCTGGACTTTCTATTTAAAATATACAGCGATATGAAATTTGTTGTACTTGGTCAGATTAAAAAGTCATTGATATGACGTTCTTTTATAGAAATGGAACATAGAACAAAAACAAAACAAATAAAAATATTTTTAAGTTATTTCTCATTGGGTCACCTTGCCATGCTTTATAAAAATCTCATTTAAACTTTCTAATGTACAACTGCAATGATAAAAAATAAAATGTTTACTTACGTATGATTTAACTTTCTTCTGTCAATAAGAACGTACACAAGAAAGACAAAAGTACATATAATTTACACCAAAAAATATTGTCACATCCATTGTCCACACGGCTATGAAAATGGCCAATGATTGCCTTAAAAACACGAAAAAATGGACATGGAACCGCAAAAGCACCCTAACATAAACATAACCTCCGGACAGTCCTTTCTAGAATGATGTCACCCAATGGTCAAGGGGTCAAGTCTCTGTTGTAAAGTACGTACAGCGATGCGATAAATATAAGGAATAGTATTACTTGAAAAGAAAAGTTAGTTCTGGTAACTAAGAATGTATCTTAATCAAAATTAACAAAATGATAGGGACTACAAATTCATAATGTGTTATTACAACAAGCTTAATTGATAAATACAAGTTTGTAGAAACCTTGATGTAACATTTAAATAAGATATATACAGAGTAAAATTCAGCTAAACCAAATATTTTATTTCTGCCAACTAATATGAAAACATGATATTTTATTTGTTCTGATGGCATCATTTTTTGGTAAATATAACCAAAAAATAAATCTTTTTGTTTTCCTAACTAAAAGTAGTTAATTTTGGTAACGTAAATACGAGAACAAATAAAAATTAGTACCAAATACCAAGTCATTTTTAAGAGTGTACAGGGTTATTCCTAAGTTGATACTTCTTTTTCAGCTGTGTATAGAAAGCATTAAAATAAACAACATTTTCAAATACCTTTTTTCAAAAAACCTAAAAATAGGCGAGATACAGAAGTAAAAAATTAAGTGCGGGCCTGGTCATCAGAACGTAGCCTGCTATACTTTATGTTGTTTGTCCTATCTCTTATAAGTCATGCCATTTACGGGTCGATGGTGAGTTATTTGGCAATACGCTGCGGTGTGTTTTTTTGAAGCAAGTTAATTTTAAATTGGTGACACGTAAAAATGGCAAAATTTGAAAACAATGAACTAGTAGATATAATGCTAATTTACGGTGAGTGTCGTCAAAGTGCGGCTAATGCTTCGAGATTATACGCAGAGTGTTTCCCTTGCGGGCTCATCCTACACCCAGAAGTTTTCTTAATATTATTCAACGGGCAAGTTAGGCAGGACCGTATTTGATCTATAGTGTAATAAATAAATGTAAGAACCCTATTTTTGAGTTTTTTGAAAAAAGGTATTTGAAAATGTTGTTTATTTTAATGCCTTCTAAACACAGTTAAAACAGAAGTATTAACTTAGGAATCACCCTGTATAGTTATAAGAATTTGTTGTCCAATTTTTTATATATTTTCAAATATATAGTAGAATATCATTCATTTTTTAGCAAATTTTTCGGGCTTATGGATGGGAGATTGACGTAATTTAAGGAAATTATATTCAAATCCATTTCCATCTCAGGTTAAATGGCAAATACGAGCATCACATGATATTAATTTTAATGGACCGTAAACATCGATCTGCGGTAAAATTATGCAAACTGCTCGAACCCACTGAACTAAGCTGTCGCTTTTCAGTTACATTGAACATTTACACTTCGTTAGGCATTACCTATGTTGGAGATTTAACTCTCATCTCACCAGAACCAGGGCATTTTCTCTTTGATATTTTATTAATGCTGGAGCTCAACGTATTTGTTTAAGGTTAATTATAAAATAACCTTAATCTATCTTCAAAAAATAAATCTTTTATCTTTACCATAGTATTATGGTCCTAACCTTTTTCTTGCCTCACAAAAAGGCAGAATCAGAAATATAATCCACTGATGGATTGACCTAAACTTAACCTACAAGAATAATTTATGTTAAATAGTATAAACTGTTTAAAAGAATAATATTTTAAAATTAATATCTCGACAGGTAAAACAGTTTTAAAAACAGTTGCCACCTCGTAACTTGTAACAGTAGCAAAGCCGAAAGCATAATCATATACCCTAGTAGTGTCCTAAACCAATTGGGACTCTTCACTCTCGATAAAATAAAGCATGATCTGAGGATCTGGCCAGGCCAAACAAGCCCGATTTCCATACGCGTCAGTAAGAGAGGGCGATATATTCATTAATGTTATTATCTCTCTCGTACTTGTTTAACATCGAGCCAAATACAGAGTTGGCCGTATCAGCGTGGCGGCATGGAATTTTTGCATAGTTAGGCGTGATCACGTCTTAAATTATAGATTATTCACTTTTACAAAAAGACTGAAGCGTAGAGAGACAACGTAATAAAAATTATGTGTGTGAAATAAAAAGCTTGGTGTATTTGTAGGTAGGGCCATAGCACTGTAGTCCTACTGTATGAGCCGCCGCTGAATAAACTATAAATACGATTTGCTTCTATTTAAATATATCGAAATACTTATCTTTTGACTGTGTTTCTCTTGTAGAGGATTTTCTAAATATATACCTTTCATGAAAAGGGTTTATACTTCACCGTTTGGAAATACCTTTCATTTCCACAATATACCATAATTTGTGTTAGTTATAATTGAACTAACTGAATTGAACCTTTAGCCATCCATTGATACCAAATTTGCATTTGTTTAATCAAATATTAGAGGTGACATTTGATGACAACCTAACTTTTCAGCTCAGGGGGTAAGAGAAAATAACTAATAGCATCCCACTCAATAATTTAGTTCCCGTGTTCAAGCAAAGGTTAATATTATTGTATTTAATTATTTTTAGCTGTGATGGATCGTGGTTTAAAAAACAGGTAGAGTGCTTAAGAATTTATTGTTAGTTCCCCATTTTATCTAAAAAAAATATTACATCTAGACTTTCTCATATTTCATCGATTAAATCGCGATTCCAATAAGCTTTGAATTTCAATATTTAAAGAACGATAGACCAGTGCAAAAATGTGGCAACTGTTTTTGGAGACGAACTAATGTTTGTCTCCCTTTTCGATCGATTTCAGACACAAGATGTTAAATTATTTTATGCAATAAAAGACGGCGCGCTGCAAAGTCACGTCGGTTCTTACGTAGCGAATGAATCATAGTGCGCCTATCTATTCGGCTTTCTTTAAATGTTGAAATTCAAAGCAATAAGTTACAAATTATATCATTTTCGGGTTACATAATAATAATAATAATAATAATAATAATAGCCTCTAGTGCCGTTCGATCGAAGACGACAGAAAGTTCTAGATCTCCGGAACCCGAAAACACTTCATCGATTGGTTATACGGCGCACTACACAACATAAATAAACCGACGTTCCTATAGCGACCGTCGGTTTTTGTTACCCATAACATCAAGTGAAACCGCCGCGGCATTTCAGGTATTCTGCTGTCGGAGAGGATTCTAAGGAGAGGATAGTACGCAAATAGTAGGACATTAGAAACGAAACGATTGAGTCGATATTAAGGAATTGCGCCAACTGGCAATTACCCCTTTAAGCAAATTACATTTTTATATTTGTGCGTATTCTCTGGTGAAGTGGCACTTCATTTGAATTTTTGAATTTAAAGTTTTAAAGTAGAAATTAATTGTAAATTATTGTTAGTCAATGTATTTAATAGTATATTACGTAAGCACGTATGAAGAAATTGCGAATGAGCCGCGTAGCGGCGAGTACGGTAATTACATGAGTGCGTAATTGCTTTACAATACGCAATACGTACTATACTTTTTTACGACTCTTACTAATCAATTAAAGATCGGTTTATAATTTATAAAGTATCGATTTAAACTTTAAATCTCAAATAATGACAATGTCAGTGTCAAATATTCAAAACGCAAGATAGATAAATGTTACGATTTGAGTGGTTTAAGGCTAAATTGATTATTATACTAGGCATTATAACTTATATACAGTTGTGCGTAAGAATGGATTCACTTATATAGTGAACTGTACGTAATAGTAGTTTGTACAACAAGAGTGGATATAATGTCCATATCGCATGAGGAAGTAAATTGAGCACGACCTGTGGGCGGAGTGCTCAAACTTCCGAGGGCAATATGGACAATTCACTTGAGTTGAACAGTATATTTTTTCTACGACCAAACTTACAAACCATATGCTAAAAAATGAAAAACAAAATTTTCAGGTTGCCGGGCTCGAACTCACGACCATTGGATCCATAGTAAAACGCTTTACCTCTCGACTATCGAAACGTTACACTAATTATGGGAAAACTAACTGATTAATGATGTTACATGAAATTAATTTTCTATGCACATTCAGCAGGTTGCATTATTGATAAATCTATTATAAATGCGTCTAGATTTTATTATATTGAACAAATTAATAACAAATTGTACCATATGCATTTAAATTATATAATTTAGTGTCTAGAAAAAGAAGGCGGAGCCTCAATAAAAATAATATACTGTGATTGGTCAGTACTTTTAAGAAGAACAATGGCTTCTCTGTAATTGACTACTGTGATTGGTCAGTTTCATTACCTATCTAGGATTGTTATGAAATTTTTCCGCACAGTTAACTGGAATAGCCTACTTTACTCCCACTTAAGTGTAAAGGAAACAGCAAATTTCCATGTGGGAGTAGAAAAAACAATGTTTACTAATATAGGAGTTCAAAAAATATTATAAAAGTCTTGCATAACAATGATAATAGGGTAAATTTAAATTCTTAAGTTGAAATATTGTTTTAGGGTTAGCAAGTTTAAACGACAAATTAATTAGGTAATTTATTAGGATTAAATAAACATCATTTAAGCATATAACATCCAACGCGGACGAATAAATTTAAATATACAGTGAAAAATTTAGTTTAATTGTTACAGATTTTAACAGTTAAGAGTTTTCACCAAATTATTAATTATTAAAATACAAAAATTTCTTTTATTTTCAGGTGAGTGACATCGACTGAGGTTTGTAAACTCTGGTAAGTCGTAATAGAAATAATTATTTATAATAGGTATTCATGGGACAGAATTTTTTTAGTTTTCTCTGGTTACTGTAAAATTACAACACATTTTCTAGTAATGGGTAATCATGGATAATTGTCTTTTCAGCAGTAATACAACATGTTTTTAAATAAAAGGATTTTTGTAAATTAACCTATACTATGATATTGGAAACGTCTTCTTCGTAAGACTGAAACTACAGATAAGGATACAGGATGTCCGATAACTTATGGTCCGTAGAGTAACTGGAGATACTAGACATCAAACTACGCCGATTAAGTCATATAAGTTTTTTCGGATTGTTACTAGAGATACAGGGTGTTGAAAGTTAAAGTTTATTCTCGAAAATAAGCCATAATTTTAAAACGGTTTAATGCATCGAATTGAAAGCTGGCAATGGTATGTTTTTACGAGCAAGAAAAAAGAATTTGTAGAAATTTTTAAGTTTTAAACTAGAGGGAGCTAGGTGCATACACTGGGCTTCATAAATCTATGATTTTTTTTCTTACCTGTGATATTAGGTGTTTTTCAATTATAGTGTGACAGCCAGAGATCTTACTAAAGTTTTTTAAATATTTTATTTCGTTTAATCGAATGAAGTCTATTTAATTTTATTAGGAAAACCACGGAGATCCATTCCGAATCAAATCTTTATCAAAATAAGCATAGAAAGAGACAGAATTTAAGGTATCGTTCTTCTCACTCATACAAGCTGGGAGTGTTCTTAATAATTTCGTACAATTCTTCTCGCCGATCATTGGTCAAACAAAGTCAAGACCATATATGGTTTCAGGTATACTAAACTCGCATTACCTCATCGCGGCAAACAATTAAAAGAAAAACCTTGGAACTTTGTTTACTTAACATTTTCTTAATCGCCTAAAAACCATTAAGTTAATCGTTTTCGACAAAATTTAATTACTTTTTACTTCCTTAATTGCTTTTATTAGTTTTTTAATCGCTCTAAATGTTTATTTTAAAAATATTCAAGGAAAAAAACTTTAAAACAAAAGAAGCTAATGACCTATAGGCGGGACTATAACCCTCTAGACACCGCCTTAAAAATTCTAGTTCTGCGCTTTGAGGAAATTACTGAGTACAATAAAAAATATAAAAACGCTGGACCGCGACAAACGGGGGATTATTATTATATCAGATTCTCTTGACAAAAGTATTTCCTTAGACTCATGTCAAACTCTAAATTTCTAAAAGGGTAAAAACCCTTAGTGCCTCGATTTTCAATGGCCAGTTAAACTTAAGGCAATTTAATGAAAGAAATGTTTATTATTATAGTCGTGAGAAAATCACCGAAAAAGTTATAATCACTTTTAAGGGTTCAGCCATTATTTTAACCCGAAAGTTTACATTACTAGATCGTGAGTGTGTTTATGTAACAGAGTGCAACGCTCGAAGCCGGCCCAGCTGTACGAAAGTTAAGAACGATGGTGACAATAGCTTTGTACCTTATTTGCAGTAAGTTAATTGACTTTTTATAAACATTGACGATATGCGGTACTATAGCCAAGAGACTTATGACAAAGTGCAACCTAACCGGCTATAATTAATGACTTTAGGAACTCAGTGATGAAAAGAACCTATACAATTATCTTGCAAATGTACGCAGTACTATTATTAAATATTGTTACCGAATAGGTGTTTTCAGCTATCATTTTAATAAAACGCATGAATCTGACGAAGTTAACCAAATGTAATACTTCGCATAGCTAAGAACAATTATTCTTAATATTAGTAATTTGATCCCGCAGGGATGTATGTATTTGTTTTATAACCAATTGCACGCAGTGCCAAAATCGTATGTACTTATTAACGATAAAATCCCACAGGGATGTATGTATTTGTTTATGACATTAGATATAGAAAATATTGGACACGTATTATTTTTTTTTATAGATATGTATTCTGTAACCATTATAAAATCATATTTTTAAATATTCACATTAAATGTATATATAACACAATAGTGGGTTATTATTTTCATCGACCAGCTAATAGAATAGTTATAGAGTTAAACCCTATTCCAGAAAAATCACTAATAGTTGTTAAAACTAAAAGAACCCAACCATATTTTAAAATATCTGTTCGCCAGCCGCTAAAGCTCCCTTTCAAATAGCCAAGAAAATATAATACAATACGGTTAATTATTTTATTTAACTATCATTGGCAATAACCAGTGGCGGGGCGTAACAATGGTGTCAGGTCTCAGGGTCCTTGTCTGACAATAAAATGTCAGTTCAGGGGTGATTTTTCTGATTATATCTGGATTTCTAATTTAAAAATATTTTATGTCAATAACAAAGGAAATTAAATTTTTTTAATTTTGCTGGTCGAGAAAATATATTCACGTGTTGAGCATCTGCCTATAAGTATATTCAAAACTATAATTTATAACGTTTTCAAAAATAAATAAAAATGAGTCTGGACGAAGCAAAAGCTAGTACTTCGTGTACATCCGGTACAATATTCGTAGGAATAGACGCGGTTCCAAATTACGATGGTACTACAAAGGTAGAAGATTTTCTCGAATACATAGAAACTACGGGATTAATCGCTAAATGGTCAGATGAACAAAAAGTAGCAGTAGCAAAGTTAAAACTTAGGGGATTAGCAAAACAGTTTTTGAACTCAGATAATAACATCAACACAACCCGAGATTGGACAAATTTTTCCACTATTTTACGGGAACAATTTAAAGAAAAAACTTTCCCAGGGCAGGAATTAAAAAATTTTGTTGAATGTCGACAAAGACATGGAGAATCTTGTAAGCAATTTTTAACAAGAATAAAAATAATAGGAAATAAAGTTAGGATAACTTCAAGTAATGCAACAGCAGCAGCAGCCTTAGAAAAACAATTTAACAAAGATTTATTACGACATTTTGTTCTAGGATTATTGCCACATATTAGGGACAAAGTTTTATCCGCCCAAGCAAAAAATATTACGGATGCTTTAGATAGAGCGGAAGTCGAGGAAATGATCGATAATTTAAATAAAGTAAAAATCAAAAATGTTTACGAAGTTTCGCAAGGAAACGAGAACGTAGCCGAAAAACATTGTTTTTATTGTAACAAGCTTGGTCATTTTAAAAGAAATTGTTCTAAACTAAAAAGGCATTACAGTAATAATAGATTCGAGAACCGAAACAAAAATTGGCAACAATGGAATCCACCCCGCGTAGCCGGGCGTCCAAACGAGTTTGCACGACAAGAGAGGTCCAGGAATTTTCAAAATAATAGAATAGGAAACGTAAATTGGGGAAACCGAAATTATAATTCTAGCCCCCGCTTCTCCAATAGAGATGCGAATAGGCGTCCACAAAATAGTTATGAAGACAGGCGTCCGCAAAATAATTATGATAACAGGCGCCCACAAAATAGTTACGAGAACAGGCGTCCGCAAAATAGCTATGCCAGAAATACTATTGACGAAAGGACACCGGATAAGGCGACTTTAAACGAGCAAGCAGTCAAATTCACACCCCAGAATGCGACTGCAGATACCGATCAATGGTAGTTTTAAATAATAAGGAAAGGATACTGCATTTTAATAAGAAAAATAACCCACCCCGTAATATAATATTTGTAGAAATTAATAATAAGCCAATCAGAGCAATAATAGACTCGGGCGCAGCAGTATCTTTAATATTACCTGAGATTATACAGGGGTATGAAATAAATACGGAAAAAACATATTGTTTAAGAGATATACAGGGCGAATACATTCCTCATTATGGCAGTGTTAATATTCCTATTAGAATAGGAGCTCACCTTACGTTAGTTCAAAATGTGTTACTGACAGATGCGGTGAGTTTTGACGCTCACATTTTATTAGGAGTAGACTTTTTATCCGCCCACAGTGTGAAAATAGATTGGGGGGAAAATTTAATGTTCATCGGGAATGAAGTGGTACCACTACAAGATGAAGAAAAAGGAATAAATACTGTAACATTGCGCAATAGTGCGACAAAAAATCATAAGGGTGAAAATGATTATGGAAAAGAGATAGAGATACTTCAGGGAGAAATAAAGGGATTAAAAGATGTAATTAGCTCACTTTTGAAGAAAGTGGAGAGTTCCTTGGAAGAAAAGAAAACTTTGGAGGAAAATACTTATACTGGAAGTTCTTCGCTACCGCTAATAGCGACGGACTTAGGAAATCGGATGGTTAGCGGCCATCTTGATTTTTGCTGTCAACCCAATCAGTGTAATAGAATTCCAGACAAAGAAAGGAAGGCTGCAGCTTCCCAAAATATAAAACAGGAACGAAGTAACCAAAGGAAGTTATCCAGGCAGTGGCCTGAAGAGAGAGAAAACTCTAATACTAAGAAATCAGTGGCACAAGAGCCAAACTGTCTAGTACCGAACGACCCATTAGAATGCGGTCAGGTACGTATTCAGGGAAAGTTAACTATACCTCCCAGAAGTCAAATATGTTGTCAAGGTTACCTAAATAATAATAGTGGATTATTGACTGAGTCCATAGTAATTGAAGATAGTAACAGGAATCACAGTGGACTACTGGTAGCAAGAGTTTTATGCGGGAATAAAAAGAAGGTCCCTATAAAAATTATAAATGTTAATCCTTATGAAGTGTTTATTCCCAAAAACACGATCATTGCCTATGCTTTTGAGGCTGAAGCGGACTCGCCTACGTGCGAACTGGATACTAAGCAAATAGCAAAAATAAGTAAGGAAGATTGTGACGAGATTTTGGAAAAATTGCACTTAAGTAAGCCGACTACAGAGGTGGAGTGGCAACTAAGAAAATTAATTGAAGAGTATATTGATATTTTTAAGGCGCCGAATCAAAAACTGACTTGTGCGTCCCAAGTAAAGCATCGTATTATCACCGAAGAGGTTCCCCCTATTCGTAAGAAGCCCTACCGAGTTCCTTTCCACCGCCAAAAGATTTTACGGGAAGAAATCCAAAAGCTTTTGAAGGACGATGTGATACAGCCTACGAAATCTCCGTGGGGGGCCCCAGCCATATTAGTAGAAAAGAAATTGCATCCAGGAGAAGAACCGCAGTTCCGGCTCTGTATAGATTACAGGTCACTTAATGAGATAACAGTGAGCGACACTTACCCTTTACCTAACCTACAAGAGACTTTAGACAGTCTTACAGGGAATACTTTATTTTCTACGATGGACATGGCTAGTGGATACTTCCAAATAGAACTAGATGAAAGGGACAGGGAGAAGAGCGCCTTCGTGACGCCAGATAACACATATCAATTCAACAGAATGGCCATGGGACTCAAGTGCGCAGGCGCGACATACCAGCGTTTTGTTAATAGTATTTTCTCTGGACTAATTGGCACCGAAGCTTTAGTTTTCTTGGACGACGTAATAGTATTTTCGAAAAATTCAATACCTGAACATCTCTCTAGATTAAGAAAAGTCTTTGATATAATGCGGAGAAGCAACTTGAAGTTTAAACCAACAAAGTGTCATTTTTTGCAAAAAGAAGCAAAATATCTGGGACACGTAATATCTGGAAACGGATGTGCCACAGATCCCGACAAAACTAAAATAGTCGAATCCTACCCTGTACCAAGAAAAGTAAAGGAGATCCGAGCATTTTTAGGTTTATGTGGATTCTATCGACGCTTTGTACCACGTTTTTCTGAAATAGCACAACCCCTTACAGCGTTAACTAAGAAAAATACGCCATTTATATGGACAGATAAGCAAGAAGAAGCATTTCAAACTTTGAAAACGGCATTGGTAAATCCTCCTGTATTAAAATATCCTGATTTTGCTAAACCATTTATTCTCTCGACTGATGCAAGCAACAGAAGCATATCAGCGATTTTAAGCCAAAAATACGATAATATGGAACACCCTATATATTATCACAGCCGCTCCCTCTTAGACGCAGAAACTCGCTATTCTACAATAGAACGAGAAGCCTTAGCAGTAGTAGAAGGAGTAAAAAAGTTTAAATACTATTTGACAGGGACGCATTTTTACATATTCAGTGACCATAAACCATTAAAATATATTTTAAACCTAAAGGATAGTAGCTCAAGATTAGCCAAGTGGGCTATGTTTCTTATGGAATATAGTTTTACAATCGACTACCGACCTGGACATAAAAATGCAAATGCTGATGCATTAACTAGACTTCGAGAAGTAACTCATGACGAAAGAAATAATCACGAAAATACCAAAAAGATTGCAAAAGTGCAAATACACAACGAAGGCAGCCCGATGACAAACGTAATATGGACTCGTGAGGACATAAAAAGAAAACAGCGAGCAGACGAAAAGTTGCAGAATATTATCAAGGCATTACCTGACGACACAGGATTCTATTATTTAGACACAGACAATATCCTTTACGCTACACGGAGAGAACACGAACGATATGACAAAATAGTAGCACCCAAAAGTATGATTCCCGAAATACTAGATCTATATCACACTTCTCCAATGGCGTGCCATGGAGGTCAACAAAAAACCTTAGACCTAATAAAAAGAGATTTTATTTGGGAAGGAATGTCCGGTGATGTAAAACGTTATTGTCAACAATGTCATTCTTGCAGTGTAAATAAAAACACGTACCAGCCGCCTGCAACCTTACAGAAATTACCCGTCCCACACTTAGTTTTTGGAAGAATAAGCGTGGATATCGTAGGTCCATTAAACAGGACGAGATCTGGAAATAAATATATTCTCACATGCATGGATTACTTAACAAGATTTGCAGAAGCTATACCTTTACCTGACATAACGGCCAGAACCGTGGCCAAGGCTTTTGTAGAAAATATAATTACTAGATACGGCGTCCCAAGACAGTTGTTATCGGACCGAGGGCAACAATTTGTAGGAGGCCTATTCACGGAAATATGCAAAATTTTACAAATCGACAAACTGCAAACCACCCCTTATCACGCAGCATGCAATGGTATGTTAGAACGTGCACATGGAAGTTTAAAAGGCATGATAAAGCATTACGTTTCCAACACAAATGACTCATGGGACGATTTCCTACCATTCGCGCTTATGGCTTATCGCAATAACATTCACGATTCTACCAAAGAGAGCCCATTTTTCCTTATGTTCGGTAGAGACATGGAGCTACCTCAACATTTAAGTATTAAACCTAGGGAATGCAAATACGACTTAGATGAAAATTACGCTACTGAAATGTTGCAACGAATGAAATATGCATTACGTCAGGCCAAAGAACAGTTAGAAAATACTGCCGAAAAACAATGTAAAAAATATAACGTTAAAGCCAAAGAAAAAACCTTTAAAGAAGGCGACCGGGTTTACCTTTTCACTCCTGTAATACCGGGAAAATCCACGTTAGCTAGAAAATTCCAACCTAAATACTCAGGGCCGTATCGAATAATCGAAGTTAAGGGCCCAGTAACATATAAAATTAAAGAAATTAATGGACGAAAGGAACAGGTAGTCCACTCGAACCGGTTGAAACCCTGTCATGGTCATGAGCCCCATCAGGAAGAGGAAAATTTACATGAAACTGGAGAAAATATAATCGAAAATAGGGAGGATGACGTTGCCCAAAATCAGAATAAGTCGGAGACAACCGATGCAGCTCCTATGATGTACTATCTTCCAAACCCAGATCCAGCCAATGAAATCAGCGAACGGACAGAAGAACCAATGATAGAAGGAGGTCAATCAGAAAGTGAAGCCGAGTCATACAATGACGATTTCTATGACGCCGAATTAGAAAGGACTATGAATGAGCTAGAACAAGAGGTGCCACCCTGGGATTCAGAATCAGATAGCGATCAAGATGAACTACCTACCCCTACCCCGGAAGCGCCTAATAATAATCCGGAAGGTCCGGCCCAGATAACTACACGGAGCGGCCGCATAGTGCGAAAACCCGACTACTTTAGAGATCAGCAATTTTAGAGATAATTTTATTGTGTAAATAGTTTAATATATAAAAGGAAAAAAAGGAAGTAACAATAAGCATAAAAAGAAACGGATTTGATCAGACATAAAATTTTAACATTCTATTTTGGAGATATATATATGTAAGTTATTATTAAGTTATAGTATAGTTTAAAACCTAAGTTTAGAAAAAAAAAATGTGGAAAACGCGCATTTAGTCGCTAAGCGAGAGCGTGGGTAAAAATGTATCCCCAGCTCCCCTGATGCTCCAGTTGCAGTACCCTCAACGGATCACCAATCACCATAGACCACTACCTACGGACGATGTAACGACAGGTATTCCAAAGAAGAACTAAAAAGGTGAAATAAAAATCTGAGGAGCGTGCGGAAACTCCTTAGCTAGTGAAAGTCCGAAAAGTGTAAGTACTTTTTTTTTAATAACAAGATTTATCAGGGTACTGAAATAATTTTATTATAAAAAGGACAAACATGTAGTTTGCAAATTTAGTAAAAGTCGTATGTTTTATATGCTATTAAGTATAATCAAAATGTTGTGTAGAATTAAGTCTCTTTATTTTATTTTACAGTGGGGAAAACTTACGATTTAAAATGAGAACATTTTTATACACTTTATTTTTAGTAGGTACCTATGTAGTGTTGTTAATATTTTTTGGTGTCAAGTTCCATACTAGTCAGACATTCCCTAACCTAAATTAGAAATGTATGCTATACGAGTAACTATATATATTATTCTTTTAATTTTTTTTTATTTTAAGGAACGTTGTGGTCAATAACTAGATATTAAAATAACCTGAATTCGATAAACAAATACTGTGTTTTTTAAGTAAATTAACTTAATAAAATATTTTTCTTTTAACCAAAACAAATTAGTTATGACTATTTTGTTTTTTTCCGGGGGATAAACGTATGTGACAGCCAGAGATCTTACTAAAGTTTTTTAAATATTTTATTTCGTTTAATCGAATGAAGTCTATTTAATTTTATTAGGAAAACCACGGAGATCCATTCCGAATCAAATCTTTATCAAAATAAGCATAGAAAGAGACAGAATTTAAGGTATCGTTCTTCTCACTCATACAAGCTGGGAGTGTTCTTAATAATTTCGTACAATTCTTCTCGCCGATCATTGGTCAAACAAAGTCAAGACCATATATGGTTTCAGGTATACTAAACTCGCATTACCTCATCGCGGCAAACAATTAAAAGAAAAACCTTGGAACTTTGTTTACTTAACATTTTCTTAATCGCCTAAAAACCATTAAGTTAATCGTTTTCGACAAAATTTAATTACTTTTTACTTCCTTAATTGCTTTTATTAGTTTTTTAATCGCTCTAAATGTTTATTTTAAAAATATTCAAGGAAAAAAACTTTAAAACAAAAGAAGCTAATGACCTATAGGCGGGACTATAACCCTCTAGACACCGCCTTAAAAATTCTAGTTCTGCGCTTTGAGGAAATTACTGAGTACAATAAAAAATATAAAAACGCTGGACCGCGACAAACGGGGGATTATTATTATATCAGATTCTCTTGACAAAAGTATTTCCTTAGACTCATGTCAAACTCTAAATTTCTAAAAGGGTAAAAACCCTTAGTGCCTCGATTTTCAATGGCCAGTTAAACTTAAGGCAATTTAATGAAAGAAATGTTTATTATTATAGTCGTGAGAAAATCACCGAAAAAGTTATAATCACTTTTAAGGGTTCAGCCATTATTTTAACCCGAAAGTTTACATTACTAGATCGTGAGTGTGTTTATGTAACAGAGTGCAACGCTCGAAGCCGGCCCAGCTGTACGAAAGTTAAGAACGATGGTGACAATAGCTTTGTACCTTATTTGCAGTAAGTTAATTGACTTTTTATAAACATTGACGATATGCGGTACTATAGCCAAGAGACTTATGACAAAGTGCAACCTAACCGGCTATAATTAATGACTTTAGGAACTCAGTGATGAAAAGAACCTATACAATTATCTTGCAAATGTACGCAGTACTATTATTAAATATTGTTACCGAATAGGTGTTTTCAGCTATCATTTTAATAAAACGCATGAATCTGACGAAGTTAACCAAATGTAATACTTCGCATAGCTAAGAACAATTATTCTTAATATTAGTAATTTGATCCCGCAGGGATGTATGTATTTGTTTTATAACCAATTGCACGCAGTGCCAAAATCGTATGTACTTATTAACGATAAAATCCCACAGGGATGTATGTATTTGTTTATGACATTAGATATAGAAAATATTGGACACGTATTATTTTTTTTTATAGATATGTATTCTGTAACCATTATAAAATCATATTTTTAAATATTCACATTAAATGTATATATAACACAATAGTGGGTTATTATTTTCATCGACCAGCTAATAGAATAGTTATAGAGTTAAACCCTATTCCAGAAAAATCACTAATAGTTGTTAAAACTAAAAGAACCCAACCATATTTTAAAATATCTGTTCGCCAGCCGCTAAAGCTCCCTTTCAAATAGCCAAGAAAATATAATACAATACGGTTAATTATTTTATTTAACTATCATTGGCAATAACCAGTGGCGGGGCGTAACAATAGTTTCTTAAAGAAGGGCATTTTCTGAGTCAAAAAGTGTACTTGATTGATTGATAATTGTGTGATTGATTGATTGATAATATCTTTAACGGTTTATTTCCCTTTAAACATCCCAAAGCATAAAAAAACATAGTACATAATTAAATTATTATTTTAATTATCAAAAAAAAAACACTTATACTAGATACTAGACATCAAACTAAGCCGATTAAGTCATATAAGTTTTTTCGGATTGTTACTTGTTCTAGAGATACAGGGTGTATACAATTTATGTATTTTTAATTTAATTATATAGCTACTATGTTTTTTTATGCTTTGGGATGTTTAAAGGGAAATATCTCGAAAACCGTTAAAGATATTAGTATCAATCAAGTACACTTTTTTACTCAGAAAATACCCTTCTTTAAGAAACTATAATTGAAAAACACCTAATATCACAGGTAAGAAAAAAATCATAGATTTATGAAGCCCAGTGTATGCAACTAGCGCCCTCTAGTTTGAAACTTAAAAATTTCTACAAATTCTTATTTCTTGCTTATAAAAACATAATATTGCCAACTTTCAATTCGATTCATTAAACTGATTTAAAATTATGGCTTATTTTCCAGAATAAACTGTTACTTTCAACACCCTGTATCTCTAGAACGAGTAACAATCCGATAAAACTTATATGACATAATCGGCTTAGTTTGATGTCTAGTATCTCCAGTTACTCTACGGCCCATAAGTTACGGGACACCCGGTATATGGAAATACATTAACAAAACCTTAACTGTTTTTATTGGATTTGACCAACGTATCCTCCGCGAGTGCATTTTTCTTGAGCTGAACCACTCCGCTGTATAACCCGAATTTGACTGCGATTGACTTTCTTTTAGAAAATTTTCGATAGTGATAACTAGTGATAAACTCAAGAGATTTAAATCTTCATCTCAACATGTAACGATTTTGCAGAACGACGCAGAACGTACTTCTGCAGTAGTTACGTGTCTATTATTAATCACGGTCATATTTTTTGGCACATGCCCGTCCTGTAAATAAATTATACACGACAGCAAGTAGAAATGGTGAGAGAAATAAGTTATTTATGATCCGGTCAAATTACACATTCGAAAATACATAAATTTACAACAAGCTGAAAATCAGTGAAAATGTTCACAATACAATTATAAATAAAATTTGAAAGTTCCCCAACATTCCCGTGTATGGAAAAAGTTTGACTCGGGTTCAAAGGTCAAAAAAATGAGTTTGAATTTTTAACAAAACGGTTAGTTTTAATATAAAAATACTTTAGACAAGAATTGTAGATCATAAAATTATCTATAAAAAATGTGTAAATACTTTTTTTCCTACGAGCCACCGTTTCTGAGATATAGGTAACGATTTAAAAGTTGTAAAAGTTGTAATCGTCATAATATGCATGAGTACGCCACGTATATACATCTCTAGAGTTGTAATATACAAAAAAAATTTTTAAGCCAATCTTATTAATTTTAAAAGCAAAACTTTTTATAAGGAATAACTTTTTTTCGATTCGACGATTACAAGTTTTACAACTTTTTGAATCGTTATATCTCAGAAACAGTGGCTCGTAGGAAAAAAAGTGTTAATACATTTTTATAGATAATTTTATGATCTACAATTTTTATTCAAAATATTTTTATGATAAAACTTACCGTTTTGCTAAAAATCGCGAAAAAGTATTTTTTTTGACCTTTGGCCTCGAGTCAAATTTTTTCCATACACGGGAACGTTGGGTAACTTTCAAATTTTATTTATATTTGTATTTTGAAAATTTTTACTGATTTCCAGCTTGTTGTCAATTTATATATTTTCACTATCACTTTTTGGTCTAATTTGACCGGACTATTATAGGGAGAATAATTTATATGTTGGATTTCGTCTAATATGTACCTATTTCGCTATATATTGACCTATTTTCTTCCAATATGCACCTATTTTGCTTTATATTAATCTATTTTCATTCAATATGTACCATTGCGATAAAAAAAAAGTAGTACAAGAATTAGTAGTCCCAAATAGCGCTCTTGGTCTATAAGGATATCGAGAAGTGGTTATATAGTCGTCACTATTAAAACATTATAATTATGCCATCTAACTTTTTAGGGGTTACCATGAATTTGGTAATCTACTATATACGTGGCGAAATAAAAGTATTGTAATAAAGGTGCTTTAAAAAATTTACCTACCTTTTATAAATGGACAATTTTTTAAGTTTTTAAATAAAATAATAGAGTATGTATAACAACTATCGATTTATATATTGAATATAAAAAGTCCAAAAACAACAATAGCCAAAAGTGGAAAAACAGTAAAAATACAAAATTTTATCCAAAAATAAACATTTATAAATGCAACATCGTAAAATAATATATACTCAAAAGCAGCTGAATATTTAGTCATTGCGTCGTTGTTATCAATTACTTTTTGTAACTGACGCGGCATACTTAAGACTAAGCTTCTTGTATACTCTTGGCACTTGACACTATTCTGTGATCTTGGATTATATTATCCCATGCAGCGTTTATCCCCTGGCGCAGTTTTCTTCATTTCTTGGATAAAAGTCAGGTTTATACATGAACTTGGTCATTTCTCCCCAGACATTTTCTAGGGGATTGAGGTCGGGACTCTTCGAAGGCCATGGCAAAAATTGGATGTTATTTTGTCAAAAGTAATATTTTACTATGTGGGCAGTATGAATGAAAGCATGATCTTGTTGGAAAATATAATTTTGATCACCGAATATGGCTGCAACCGATGGCACCATAACATTATTTAATATGTTGCAATATGTTCCTGCAATTAGCCGCCCTTGCACAAATTGACAAACTCCTGGGCCTCTAGCACTAATCCAACCCCACACATTTACAGAAAAACGCCCACTTTGATTTATCTTGTGCGTATATCTTTCATATCATACCTTGTGTTGATGGATCTATATATTCGGACGTTTCCATTATTACAGAACTGAAACGTTTTCTCATCTGAAAAAACTACAGAATCCCACAGTTATTTTTTGGTATTCGTGAACAAATTGTACTCGTCTTTGCTTATTTAGTTCTGTTAAATATATTTTGTTTGCAGAATGATTTTTGCACATAACATCTCATTACATCAAGATGTAAAAAGTACATAAGTTTTACATCATTATAAAGGAAATTGAAAGACCTTTAAAATAAGATATCACTCGACCCCCCTTTCCATATAAGATTTTAGAGGTGGTGCTACCCCCGCCCAGGGGGCTGCACGTATTTTTGGCTAATTTTACGTCCCCCTCGAAAACAAAATCGACGGTTCTAATCGTTTTTCCAAAAGGAGCTGCCGGCAAATGTCTACGATCGATAGTCCATAATTAGAGAATTTTAGATGCTAAATTATAGAAAATGAACCACGATGGAGTTTTGACTGATATTGTATGTCTACAGTAATTTTACGGAGGAAGCACGCCGGCATAAGCAAACATTTGCTTGCGTATTGGGAGCAACATTAGCTACAACACCCAATTAAATATTTGTAGTTATTTACATAATTAAGCGAGAAGCTTCGTGCTCATTTTGCACCCTGGGGCATCTTAGAACTAGGTAAGCTGGTAAGTAAGTCTAATAGAATAAATTGTTTAATTAAGTAGAAGTAACAGTCTCGTAGCCAGAATTTTTGTTTGAGATTAGCTCAAAAGGGGATACA
Source organism: Polydrusus cervinus (assembly GCA_935413205.1). NCBI lineage: Eukaryota > Metazoa > Arthropoda > Insecta > Coleoptera > Curculionidae > Polydrusus > Polydrusus cervinus. Next base: position 17,984,091 of record OW284510.1, read on the forward strand.
CGTTTTATAGATGTCATGCCCAAAGAATCCTGTTTTGGGGTTATCAAAAAAATTCCTTAATAAAAACATGCATATTTTTAAATTTTTGATTTTTACTGAGTTATACAAGTGCACTAATATAATCAAAACCAGACAAAAAACAAAAACATTTTTATAAAATAAACCAAGCCAAGCTCTTTTGTCAGACCTAGTATGCAGTACTCGTATTTTTTCGTCACATCTACTAAGATTTTTAATAATATTGTCATTTCGTGCCATTCTTTCGAATTAGGCATTTTACTACTTCGTTCGCTGCCAGGGCCATTTCCGAGAGGACCTACAGCTTAACGTGGAATTCGAATAACGATCCTCAGTCATGCGACACCCCCCAAGGGCTATCAACCCTTGATTTCTTGCCATTGCATGACCTACCGATTGGGGAGTGTGTACCTTCTTCCGCACCCCACGAGATGTCCGATCTCATCCGGCCTGGTTACCGGCGTAGGGTGGGTTGGGAGATGATACATTTTACACTCTTCCCTACATTCTAAACCTACTAAAATTCAGACATACTTTTTTTTATTGTGCTTATGCCCTCTCCGAGGATCGAACTCGGAATGCCACGATCGAATGCCACTGCCGCAGTTTTTGATAATATTTAAAATGACATAGTACGTATACCTATAATTTCGGGGGCAAGTCCGTGCTCCAGGTTAACTGGTAAACAGTGTTTACCGGATCGTCTGTAAATGTTCAATCTTATATTGGTAAGACATTCAAACCACTCAAAATTAAAGTTAAAGAATTTAAAATTATCCTTCGCCCATATTCCGAACATTTTTGCTTACACTGTAGTTATATTGCCGCCGTGCAATGACTTACAAGTTTAAAGAAAGAAAACATTTCTTTCTTATCACTGAATATGCGTCACCAATACCTGATATTCTGCTTGTCCTGGGTTATGTTATTCATTATATTGTTTTGTGCGATAGACTCCGGTTCGTGCTTAAAAATTTTTACAATTATGTCGAAAAAAAGTCACAGTGAAATTTCGTATAGTGGTTGTGAGTCGAGGAAACGTGAAAAGTTTATGAAGTTAAAGAAAAAATGGCAAAATTGCAAAAACAAATCGAAATGTTTAGATTCTGATGAGTCAGGTAGGATACTATATATTTTATATAGCCAAGGGCATTCTACTGAATGGCCCAACGAATCTTTATGATTCTTTAATAGGGTTATTTATGTTGTTTCTGAACACATAATTTAGGCATTCAGTTGAATGGCCGCCAAAATCTTCATGATTTTAACCCAACGATTTTTATTCTTTGGCCATCCTAATTTACCTCAACTTTTTAGATGTTGAGACAGGACCTAACTTATTAGTTACGGAAGCTCAGGGTCATACACCTCCGCCAGAACAGGGCAATTTAAATTTGGTTATTGACCCGCAGGTTTCCCAAGTAGAAAACCCTCAGGCTTTATTAAACAAGGATGTAACAGAGCCACTTGAAGAGAACCAGAATAATTATCCTTTGTTAAATATTTTTGGAGTGGATCCTCCAGAAAAAACAAACCAAAATGGGGTGTTGCTTGATGGTATTGCTACTATATGGGCCCATATTATTACAAAGGGCTTAGATGAGGAGGAGAGACGACGGCTTTCGGATTTGTATCGGCCACCCAGCAACTGTAGCGTTTTGATTCCCCCAGTTCTAAATGAGGAAATAGCTGTAGCATTGAAGGACAATAAAATTCTAGAAGATAAATTTCTGCAAAAATTGCAAATGGAAATTTCCGCCGGGCTTATGGCTTTATATGCCCCAATTAGTTCATTGGTACTACAAAACCAACCACCTACAGCTACTTTAGAGAAGCTAAGATTCTTTCTGATATTTTTCATCAAATCTCGCTTCATAGAAGATTTTTGCTAAGCCTTGCTTGGAGAGCCAGGAAATTGATAAATTTCTATATGGCGAAAATTTAACAGAAAAAGTTAAACAATATCAAGCTACAAGAACTACACTCTTCCAGGTAGCAGCAGTGATAAAACCAAAAAAGAACAATTTAAACTACAGTGGCCAGTTCAACAAAAGCAGATACAAACCCGAAGCCAAGCAGTACAGACAAGCAGCGCCAGAGCCACACAATTGCAATTAGAAACAGGACAGCAGGGAGGCGGACACACTTCGAAGAGCCGCGACCGCGAAGAAAGACGGGAACAAATCCTTCAGAAGACAACCCTTCCATCAGAGGAAGTACCAACATTAGAGGTAAATGTAAATAGTGCTGGGAGACTATTATATGGACGCACGACCATCTTAGCATGTGAACAGAAGCCGATATCCTGCATAAAGAACCTCATTGAAGCAAGAGCAAGTTCAAGAAAACTACCACTAGAACCCAGGTTGTTTTAATACGTCCTCATTGGATGTAAGAAATATGTGAAAACCTTTGATAAATAAATGTAATATTGATATAACACCGCGCACGAATGTTTCAATGAACCTAGTTAGATCAATAGGGCTGTAGTTACTATACTTATTTAGTATTTACCTGAAGATGAATGAAAATTAAACGTGATTTAAATACAAATCAAGGCGATGCAATCCCAAAACTCTTTTATCATTCAATAAACGTCATTGTCTCTTAGTTAAAGACGGTTTTAGTGAAAATAATACAAGGTGACTCCTAAGTTGATACTTCTTTTAGGTTCGTATGGAAGGCATTAAAATAAACAACATTTTCAAATACCTTTTTTCAAAAAACCCAAAAATAAAGTACTTACATTCATTTATTACACTACAAATCAAATATGGTTCTGCATAACTTGCTCGTTGAATAACATTAGGAAAACTTCTGGTTGTAGAGAAGAAACATCCGCACTTTTACGACACTCACAATAAATGAGCACAATAATTAGTTCATTGTTTTCAAATTTTACCATTTCAACCAATTTATTAAAATTAATTTGCTTCAGAAAACCACAACGCGCAGCGAATTGTTAAAATAAATAACTGACGACCGATCTGTAAAATGCATGACTCACACACAAAAAACGGAGAAAAGCAATTTAAAGTAAAGGGCTACGTTTTGATTACCAGGCCCGCACTTAGATTTTTTACTTCTGTAACTCGGATATTTTTAAGTTTTTTGAAAAAATGTATTTGAAAAAGTTGTTTATTTTAATCCCTTCTATACACAGCTAAAAAAGAAGTATCAACTTAGGAATCACCCTGTATAAGCAGATAATATACAGGGTGTGTCAATAAGGTGTCGGGCTTTGATAGCACCTAAACTATCAAAGATAGGAAAAAAAGGGTAATATAAAAGTTAAATGGTTTGTTAGGATGCATAACCTAAACATATTTTAAAATCTACAGGGTGGTCCTAAAAAGTGGTACTGAATAATAAAAAAGAAAATTAAATGGGATTTCCAGTATAATTTTCCAGAATATGATTCAATAGAATAAGGACTTTGCAACCATCTTAAAATTTTTGAACTAAAATGCAACGTTGCCAAGTAATTAATTTTTTTCCGAAATTTTAGTAATTTTAAGGGTATCGTAAAAATATCATAGTAACCTGTGGATTACCCCTAGGCAAATATAATTTACATTGTGGGTACTTTAAGGTACGATATATTGATCGATAACAATGTTTTTTAAATCTCTTATACAGAGCGTTCGGTATAAGTTGGACAACTCGACAGTTTTAAAAATGCTTTATTTCAATTTTTTTAAATGGGATCCCCCTAATTTTTTTAGGCAAAAGAATTTATCTTTCGAAAACCTTACTTTTTTATTAAACATGTCATATATCTAAATATTATAGTTTTTGAAATATTTTAGGATTTGTCTTAACTTAGGGTAAAAAAGGAAAGTTCTAATTGAATAATTTAGTCAAGATTGCTTTGGAACAAAAAATAAATAATTTTCTTTATCACAGCTGTCATTGCAAAATTATTTCGCTAACATTTTTGTTTAAAATTTATTGTCCCGAACTAACTTTATCGAAATAGAAAAATATGAGTTATGATAAAGTTAGTTCAGGAAACTAAAATTTAAACAATAATTAAACACAAAATGTTGGCGAAATAATTTTGCAATGACAGCTGTGACAAAGAAAATTATTTATTTTTTGTTCCAAAGCAATCTTGACTAAATTATTCAATTAGAACTTTCCTTTTTTACCCTAAGTTAAGACAAATCCTAAAATATTTCAAAAACTATAATATTTAGATATATGACATGTTTAACAAAAAAGTAAGGTTTTCGAAAGATACATCCTTTTGCCTAAAAAAATTAGTGGGGTCCTATTTAAAAAATTGAAATAAAGCATTTTTAAAACTGTCGAATTGTCCAACTTATACCGAACGCTCTGTATAAGAGATTTAAAAAACATTGTTATCGATCAATATATCGTACCTTAAAGTACCCATAATGTAAAGTATATTTGCCTAGGGGTAATCCACAAGTTACTATGATATTTTTACGATACCCTTAAAATTACTAAAAATTCGGAAAAAAATTAATTACTTGGCAACGTTGCATTTTAGTTCGAAAAATTTAAGATGGTTGCAAAGTCCTTATTCTATTAAAACATATTCTGGAAAATTATACTGGGTGTCTCATTTAATTTTCTTTTTTATTAATCAGTACCACTTTTTAGGACCACCCTGTAGATTTTAAAATATTTTTAGGTTATGCATCCTAACAAACCATTTAACTTTTGTATTACACTTTTTTCCCTATCTTTGATAGTTTAGGTGCTATTAAAGCCCGACACCTTACTGACACACCCTGTATAATTAAATTAAATTATAGTATAATAAGTAGAAATACTCTAACGCACTTCCTCGCACTCATGGGAGCCCATAAAGTACGTTTCAAGGGGGAGGGCAACCAGCCAAATAACTGAAAAACTTCTCTTCCAAGTGAATTCTAAAGAAACGCCCCAGCCGTTCTTGTCAAAAGTGACTTAAGATAAAATTTCCTCGTCACTTATCCTTTTATGAAATGCAGGCGCGGCTCTTTCATTTTTTGGGGCAAATTTCGATTGCAGTAACCTAACAAGCAAAAATGCAGTTTACTGTATAGGTTTGCTCAGGAATCATTATTTCCCTACTAATAAACATCGTAAGATCATCAAATACTAAAATTGCATTTTTGCTGATTTTTTTTTACATTAAACAGCTTTACTGTATTATTATTTTTTATATAATTTTGTTACCTATATGTATTACTATACTATATTACCTGTTTGTATATCAAATCGATTCTTCTATCCTTTTGTTTGGAACAATGTTCTATCACTAGGTCATTAAAATTATCAATACTTCTAATAAAAGAAACTCATCGCAATATAAGTCACAGCACACATAAGTACATGTCAGAAACACACATAAACGAACTAAAAAAAATTAAGGACATACTACGTGCGATTCGGCATTCCTAATGAGACAAAAGGTTTATGCAAATGTTGCAAATACAATCCGCATATTTTGTAATAAGTTTTTCTTAGTATTCACCTAAAGACGACTGGAGATTCTTACAAGTTAAAACGTAGTGACTCTAAACAAATAAAGACAATGCAAGTCCAAAACTTTACTGCCATTTAAGTTTCTCTTTGTCTAACGCAAAGTTTTAATTGAAATGACATGATTCACGGAGCTGTTCGATTGTGTTTCCATAAATGAATATTGAACGTGATTAAACCACTGGTGCCGATTGAACGCGAAGTGTGCTGAAGGCGATGACGGATTTGTCTCTTTCCAATATCTTTTTAACTTCCGAGAGCGCGTATGTCTGTTTCGCTCTTAATTACTCATTCATTTATGTATTCTTCTAATTTCATATAAACTCATGAGGTTAACCGTGAGCTAAAACAAAATACTGCCAAGCGAAGCTTTTCAATGGTGGCTTCGATCTATATTGGGGAGTTTTTGCACGACACACTTTAAAATATTTGCATATTTGCACGATAATGAAATTTATTTGATTTGAAAAATAAATTAATTAGGCGGGTTATTGACCAAATGACCTTATGGACAAGCAGCTCCTTGTCGCTACCGTATATATAAGCCTATCTATCTAAGGGGGGGGGGGGGTAAGCAAACCTTGCTTGCCTTATTTAAAATAATATTTACATATACCTTTTTAGCCTGTTAAATATATATATTATAATATAAGGTATTTTTTTTCATAAAAACTGATTTCTTTGTACTATTACTATACAACTATTATAGTTGTCAGAAACATTTTTACCGTATTTCGTTAGAAAAAAAACATTGCTGGTTTAAGTTCGATATAAATCTCCTTCCTCAATAAAAAATACATTTGATAGTGGCTTTTGCAACAGGATCTCGTGATTAGGAATAAGATAAATGTTCTTCCCTTTTTTAGGAAACCTTACTATCGACAAGATTGATAGCCAGATGAACATGTCAAGTTTTGGTTTCTTGTGTTTCAGTTTTAACGCATGGAATCGACATTTTCTTAGGATGAATTATACGGGTGACGTATCGGATATCGGACTGCAGCATGTAGCAATCAAACTACTAATTTTAAATTTCATGCGATAGTAATGAAAGCAACATGTGCGTCTCCTACAGTGGCGTATTTAGGGGGGGGGGGGGCGTGCTGACGGGCTGCCCCCCCCACCCCTGAACCTAGGAGCTCGGGGTCTAAAAGTCCAATTGCAACCTTAATTTAAATTTTTAAATAATGTATTCTTGGCTTAGTTTACAAAGGTCTTGTAGGAAACGTTTAGTATTTAAACGTTTTCTTCTAAAAGTCATGTTTTATATAGAGATTAAGGTTTCGCAAGCATATCGTTTTAGTTATTGATTTATGATGCAATTTTATAAGAAAACGAGCAAAAAGAGTAATATTTTATAGTATTTTCTATTATATACTTGTCTGTTCCGTTTTCCCTTTTTTAGAGCTATTTTAAATCAACAAAAATATAACCCAATGCAATAAAATATTTTTACAACAAAAACAACAAACAATTAGTTATTTATTTTTAAAGAAAAAAATTAAAGTAAAAATTTTAATTGAAATATTTTTTTATTGAAGAAGTGTGATAATTTATAATAAAAAAAATAATGCGGAAAGAGACGAGAATGCTTTATTATAAATATACAAAACGGCACTTAAGAAGGAGAATTTCGAAACCTAAGAATTTGCACCAAAAACTGCTTTTAGATCTACGCTCCTAAACTACATGATTTCTGAAAAAATCATAAAATTTGGCGTGGTGAGCGATGTTTAATGGTTATACGTCTTATGTTAAAATTTTGGATTGACACCAATATTCATATTTTTTACAAATATAAAAAATGTAAAGATTTTAATAATTTTGATGAAATTTGATAGTAGTTACGTGAATTCTAAACGAATTTTGGGCGTTGCCCCGAAAATTTTTTGCCTGCGTCGCTTTTCCCCCTTCTAAACTAGATACAATATCATAAAATAAATGTAGTCCTGACTGTCCCTTTCTTTAGAAAAAAATATGTCTTACTTACGCCCAGTTAGCCCCCCCGAGCATATTTTCTGGCTACGCCACTGGTCTCATATACACTTCAAAGTCATGCATGTCATGAACTATTAAGATTTTGCCTAAATTCTATTAAAACGCGACACCAAAAAAGTTTAAAGGAACACGGGTTTGCAATATAATTTTTCTACGACTACCTATGATAATGAGAGAAAAAAGCACGGTTAATTTGGCTAGAAAGCGCCGTATATCAGGCTTGTTGAACAAAGATATTTCAATCCTAGTGTTGAAATATCAAGGCACACTATTAAATTATTTATATATTGTCACGCCCAGATTTAGGGCGTAAAGGTAGCTAAGGGACCTTAGGAACTATCAGAAAAACCAAGTGATTTAGAAAACAAATTTATTACAAAGATCAAAATAATATTTACCTGACGGGTTTACAAAAGAACTCGAAACTCGAAAAATAACATGGATTTAAACCTTTAACAATAATTTGAATGTTAAATTGTACCCACATTAATTTTGAGCTCATCTCTGGCTTCTGAATATTTCGGGGATCAACAAGTGGTTTCACAATTTTGACGTAGATTTGTCCCCACTTACGGACTCGAGCACTAGTGCCGAAAGATATATTTTCTACCAATAATGTGCCATTTCATCAAGTCAGCAATTTTTCCCACTTTTAGGGAAACGACGAACTTAGGTCGTACATCTCATTTCTGCTGACTCGATGACTCCACAATTGATAGATTGGGAAACGTGTATAACACTTCATAATTGCATCTTTAATAATTTGTTTAATAAACTAGATATAGGTTTCATGTTACCTGGAATGACCTGTGTTTAACGTGAACCATTTATTAAAAGGGTAAATATTGATTAATAAAATATTTTGATCTTATGGTTCCTTTTCGTGACAGAATTATAGAATTGTATATAACGTATTTATTTTATTTGAATTGGCTGGATTAAGAGGTATTTCCTTTATATTATCAGTTTTAGTTCCCCTCATTCTAGAGGCATAAGTCTTTTTTATCATCTAACACAAGTTAAAAAAATTAAATGTTTTAATTCCTTATATCTAGTTTTATCTTCATCAGAGGCTTAGTCTCTTTCCCTAATAATTATTTGAAGTACATTAGTAAGGCATGGAGCCTTTGGTTTGCTAACTCTAATATTGCGAGGAGGAGCATGGACATGGAACAACTCCTTAAGTTTATCAGTAAACATTTCCACCTTATCATTAATATTTTCATTGTAAAAAACTATATATAATTATAAAACTGAATATTTATGAGTCTAGGGCATGTTAGTAAAACACGACACCCTTAAGGGCCTTCAATACCAGCGTGAAACGCGGCATCGTTTCCTGGCTTATCTAATTAAAAATTTAATACAAAAATTATACTAAGGGCTTCACAAGAACTTCTCGTTTGGCGGATGATACCTTATTTTTTTTCAAATGAAAAAATTGGAAATTTATTTATAAGTTCCAATTATATAAGTTCAAATTATATCATCCGCCATTTAACATAAAAATAGAAATGTTGCGGCTATTCATGTTAATTTCTTAATTTCCATTAAAATTACAAACGATGCCCCGATATTATCTTAAAAATCTCCACTGACGCCGCGCCACTGCAATTCGTTTGTACAATATTTTGCATATATTTATTTTTTTAATGCCATCGCCAGACAGAGGTACAATATGGGCGACGTGGTGGAAATGCACTATTTGTTCGTGATGACTCATCGCCTAATGTTTGTTATTAAGTATCACGGTTATATTCATGACAATGAATAATAGCTTTTTTTACTGTCCACTGAATAATATTCCTGTTAATATCGACTTTAAAAAAAGGCAAAATAACTAATGAAATCCGTTTAAACGATAGTCGATTTAAATGTAACTATATTACGTTACAGAAAAATTAATAAAGTTACCCTAAATTTAAATTTTAAATCACATTCTTACACCCCACGAACCTTAGTCCTTTTCTTCAGAAGAGAAATATTAAGTAAACTGTATAATTTACATCCCAACAAAAGGTAAATCAGTCCCGTTTTAGCTGTCTCCGAGCTGAAACTCCAAGGGTTCATTATATATCTTTTGAATAATATAGAGCTAACACAAAAAAGTTCAGGTTTTCTTAAAGTTTTAAAAGGGTAATATTTTTGTTTAAAAATAATTTAACGTAACAATGGTTCCTTAATAGCAAACGCGACTAGAATGGTTGTAGTAACTAGTAAATTCTTTAAAAAAGCTATTTTTAATCTCGCTATTCTGTATACGGGTTAAAATCTGGATATTAAAAAAAACGCTTTCAGTAGTCCGGATGTGCATTGTATTTTCCTTCCCAGCCATTTAATGCACATATCTTTTCAAACGAAGAAAGGTTTGAATGATAGAAGAGTTTGCTCGTTTATTAATAGCTATTTATACAATAAGTTGCGAAATGACTGTCTTTTAGGTGCGTGACGTGAAAATTGTCCAACGAGGCAAAGCCTAGTTGGACAACACGTCTAGTGGCTAAAAGACATCGTTTCGTAACAAATTATATACAAGATTTTTGTGAAAGCGGAGAATTTGATAATTTAAGCTTTTATTAGTGTTTTTAAACATTTTGAAAAGTAGGCAGGCAATTTGTTTCTAAGGCATTGTTTATGCATTATTTAATGTCAAGTGTGTTGTCAAATTCGAACGTCGCGTTTTGCTTTTTTTCCCGCAAAGTTTTTCGAAAAAAATTACTTCAAATAAGTGATATTGACGAGTCTTTGGAAATTGATCTAGCTGCTGAAGCTGCGCTATCCACCTTAGTACCAAAAAAATCGAAACATTTATACGAAAAAACCTACGACAACTTTGAAACCTGGGCCAAAGAAAAACATATTGAGAACTTTACAGAAAAGGTATTACTAGCCTATTTCCTCAAGCTATCCACCACCTTAAGGCCATCAACTTTGTGGAGCAGATATTCGATGCTCACCATGATTTATCTGAACAAAAACGTAGATATTTGCAAATTTACAAACCTTGTTGCATTTTTAAAAAGAAAAGCTACTGGATATCAGCCAAAGAAATCAAAAATATTTACAAAGCTGGAAATAGAACGCTTTATAAAACAAGCTGATGATAAAGATGTTAGCTAAAGTTGTTTTAGTCGTTAAAGTATTTGGAGCATGTAGGAGGGAAGAAATCACATTTTTGAAATTAGATGCCATCAAAAATTGTCAGTCATTTATCAGTGTCAAAATTCCGAACACAAAAACTCATGTTCCAAGAATGTTTACGATTACTGAGGGATCAATAGATGGCATCAATTTTTTAGATCCATTTCATAAGTACGCAAACTGAATACGACACATCAGCGATTTTTCTTGACATATCGAAGTGGTAAATGCTGTACCCTGCCAGTTGGAATTAATACAACTGGAAGTATGCCAAAAAAAATAGCAGACTGGACTGGACTGGACTCCCCAACACCAATGAATACACTGGCCATTGCTTCCGGCGCAGCTCTGCAACAATGTTGGCAGATTCTGGAGCGGACATAATACTTTTAAAGCGTCATGGAGGTTAGCTATCAAGCTCAGTTGCCAAGGGTTATATAGAAAATTCCGTTGAACAGAAAAACGAAATAGCAAAAAGAATCATAGGGCTGAAATACGCCAAATACAAAAATAAAAGAAGTTCACTCAGAAGCAGAAGTTAGCATTGTTAGTACTAGCAGTTTATCCATTCCGACTACTAATAATTACATTGCTCTTACAGAAGAGAAGCTAGATGCCTCTAGAATTCAGTTCAACCGTTTACATAATTGTACATTTATATAATAAACAGATAATTTTCATTGATTTTAATGTTTCATTTTTACTTTTAGGCACTAGTGCCTAAAACTGTCACATTTAGACACTAGTGCCTAAAAGAGTCTCATTTCGAAATTTTAATCAATATCGAAATATGTCTATTTCGAAACGCTTTCACGAAATAGCTATTTATACAACAAGTAACGAAATAAGTGTCTTTTAGGCACGCGACGTGAACTGTCCTACGAGGCGAAGCCGAGTTGGACAACACGTCAAAGTGACTAAAAGACATTGTTTCGTAACGAGTTGTATACAATATTTTTTCTACTGAGGTTTTATAATAAAAAACTTAATTTATTTTACTAACATTTTATTACCTATGTTTCATTTGCCCCTTTCAAAAATTGACACTTGCCAAAAAAAATTAAATTATACCTAGTCTGTGGTTACGTTTTAATTGTAAATAATTACCTGCATTACTTTTAAGCACGTTGCTCCTGGTAACGCGCCTAAAAGTTTTTTAAGCACGCTGCGCCTAAAAGGAGGTTATTAAAAAACCATAATGACAATAAAAAGAGGTTATTATAAAACGTCAGTAGAAAAAATCATTTAAAAATAAATAAAGACAATGCAAGTCCAAAACCATTATTTATTAACGAAGTCATAACTACTCTCCAGAAGGGGTATTGTAAATAAGAGGTTTGGAAAAAAAGCCCTATCTTCCTTTTTAAATGTATAAAAATAAAAACTAATGCCTACGCGTTTCGGCCAAAAAGGTCACCATCAGGATATGCTGTAAGGAACAAGGTATATGTTATACAATATGAAAATAATAAAACGAACTAAAAACTTACAGGCAATAAGGTCCAATTATTATTAATAAAAACAAAACTAATAAACTTGACAAAACGGTATATATAAACTAAAATGTTCTTGTTCCGCTTCATATATTGACAAAAACTTTAGAATCTGCAAGGAGTCGTTATTTGCCAAACACATATTGAAATCAAACCATGATTTCAAGTCGAGCAAGACTTTGATATCCTCATGTTCAGGGCAAAGGACAAAAACTAAACAATCTCGAAGCTTTGGAGATTGAACGACTCATGAAAAGCCCAACGTACACAGGTAGAAATTGCCTAAATCTTGGCCAAAACTTTTTAGCTAATGAAGAAGCTTAGGAAATAAGAAAAACAATGATAAATGACGCTTTACAATACAATAAATAAATGTTAATATATTTTTGAGTCTCTGTTTCTTTTTTATATCTCCATAATATCTAATAAATATTTTGGAAAATCTTTTATTTTTGGTTAGTCTTCTGAAGATGAACCTTAAAATAATACGAGAACTATAATTTTACGAACAGGTAAAATTATTTAGTATTTTTATTTTTTTTTTGACCACATCTAGTTAATTAGCACATATTAGAACCTAAAATTGATCTAGATAGCAAACTTGAATATAGAATTGATTAAATAAACTGCTGGACAATTGCTTTCGAGCAAGCAAAATTTCGCCTAAATTTAACAGTTAATATTTTCTGAACCAGATATGATATCGATCTACGGCTTTGAATGGTTGATAGGTTCATCCCTTGGGAAACAATTGTCAATGTTGGATTTTCTTTAACTGTCAGACAATTTTATATACAGGGTGTTAAAGAAAACGATGATTTTTGCTCCAATTTTAATGGCGTGTAACTTTCACAATATAATTATATACAACGCACAGTGAGATCTAGCTACCCATAAGTTGAAATAAAGCAAGGTTTTCCAAAAAAATCGGTATTTCTTAAAATATAGCAGATATCAAAAATTTGACAAATTACTTTCTGTGCTATGAATCAGTGATTCAACTGACGTAGAGTGATAAAATTTAAAAATATTATTGTGAAAGTTACACGCCATTAAAATTGGAGCAAAAATCATCGTCTTCTTTAACACCCTGTATATAAGATTTTTTGATAGTTAAAGAAAATCCAATATTAACAATTGTTTCCCAAGGGATAAATCTATCAACCATTCAAAACCGTAGGTCCATATCATATCTGGTTCAGAAAATATTAACTGTTAAATTTAGCCGAATTTTTTCTTACTCGAAAGCAATTGTCCAGCAGTTTAGTTTGATTTTAATAAACTTCCTAAACTTATATTTGCGAAAACAATTAGCTAATTTTTTATACCTGAAGGTTATTGTAATAATCGTTCTAAAATGATCTAAAAAAAATGGTTCCATACGTACAGGCATACCTCCGGGATTTAAATTCATTATGACAATATTAATTAAATACTCTAAAATCACACAACTCCGGACTATTTACAACAACACTAATTTCAATCTGTAAATATGTAGCACAGCGTCGTTACATGCAATAGACTGAAACAATGCTAAATATTTTTCTAGAACAACACACAAAAATCTGTCCTTGGCTGGATTAAAACCATGACATTCCAGAAATAAATCATGTGGAGTAATAGTACTGACTTTGTTAGTTGAGATTTTGGCCATTGGTCAAAATAATTTTATCTCAACCCGCACATTTGATGTCTTCTTTGACCAAAATCGACTTTAATCCATTAATCACTTAAATTAACAGACATACATACAAACAGACATTTTCTACCTATATTTACCAGTTACTAAACAAACTTTTGTAGGTACCTTATTGCTGCCATACTCCATTGTTTCCTTGGAATTACATAACAATTCTTACCTTGCACCTAGGGTTTCGGGCAGAGCTGTGAGTAACTTAAGTAACTAGATACTTTTTAGTATCTATCTATCTATCTTTTAGTACTACTTAAGTAACTAGATACTTAGTAACTTAGTTCTTTTTGGAATCATGCCAAAAGTAACTGTAACTTCATTACTTTTGAAAAGTAACTTGTATCTAGTTACTTTTTAGGAGTAACTATATACTTAAAAAGTAACTAGATACTTTAAAAGTAACTAAGATGCTTTTAAAGTAACTAAGTTACTTTTAAAGTTCCTCTAGGATACCAATAATGCACACGTGCCGTCCATCAGATGATGACCAAGGGACGATCGGCGACCGTTAATCAGATTTTCACAAAGGGACGAGCGGCAAGTCGCGAGCGTCAAACAGCAAACTGGTTGGAACGCGAAATTTCTTGGAAAGCATTTTATTCTACTTGTTCGTTGTTCGAATTAACACTTCTTAGTTTAGTTTTCTGATGGTAATAGTGGTAGTGTGGACAGGAAAAGCAGTTTGGCTCATTCGGCATATGATGTAATCCATTGTTTTGTTAGGGTAAGTTAGCACAACATTCTATAAGTAAGGACTATCAAGATTAGTAAGTAAGAGTGGGAAAGTATGTAGATCGTAGGTGCATGTAGGAGGTAATCAATGAAAGGGAAAAAGACATGTCCTCTTAGATGAGAATTTTGAAAGGCTGGTACTTTTAAAAGCCAACGGGGCATTTTAAAAACGTTCTGAATTTTTTTGGTTCTTTATAAAAGTTCCTAGTATATTTGGATTTGTTACTTCATTAATATTTATTTAGTGTTGTTACTTATATTTATTTAATAGGTTTTTTGTTACTCATCTTTTCTTTCTACTTTTATTAGAAATGTATTAAGTTTGTAAGTATTCGTTATACACTTTTCATTTACATGTTATAACTACCTGGTACATTTACGGTGTCTAGTTCAAAAGCATCTTAGTTACTTTTAGAGTTTCGTAGTTATAATTAAAATAACTAGTTACTCAAAAGTATCTTAGTTACTTTTAGAGTATCGTAGTTACAATCAATGTAACTAGTTACTGTAAAAGTATCTTAGTTACTATAACTAATTAGCTTAACTAAGTAACTAAGAACAAAGTTACTTTTAGGTTAAAGTAACTATTCCTTATAAGTATCTAGATACATTTGTGCAAAAGTATCGAAAAAGTAACTAGTTACTTTTCTGAAGTAACTTGCACAGCACTGGTTTCGGGCCTTAGAAAGCGTCGGTCTCCCGTCTCCCGAGTTTCATATAAGTTCTCCCGTAAATTTAGCATTTTAAAGCAGAAGTACAAACTTTTATTAATTTCACAATGAACTGCAAGGATTTCATTAGTGCAAGACCAGACATTTTAAAAAGTGTTCGATCTAATGAAAAATACAAATATAAAATTAAATAGAAACTCTTTTATTCTGTGAAATTTTGTTTGCTTCAATTATATTTTCTGAAATTTTGTTAGCTATTAGGCCGTAGGATCTTTTATTAATGTAACCTTTGATGGATTTTTTGTTTACTTTGTATGTAAATAAACTTATTTACATTTAACTTTTTTTTTTGACATTAGACTCCCGGAATCGTTGGTAAGGAAGGTGGCAACCACACACACCTAACTCACATATAGTTAATCGAACTCTTATAATTATAAAAATCTTATATTTATTAGTCAATATGGCATATTTTTAAGTTTTGAAATTGTATTTTTTAAGTTGTCATTTGTCATTTCTTGCAATTCTTTTGAATTAGGCTATTTTTCTCTTTGTTCGCTGCCAGGACCGAGGGAACCTACAACTTAACGTTAACCTTTGGTTTCTTGCCATTGCATGACCTACGAATGGGGAGTGTGTACCTTCTTCCGCACCCCGGCTCTAAAAAATCTTCCTACTCTCAAAAGTGAGTTCTAAAAAAAAAATTCAGACCCTTTACACGCCCTACAATTTTCAAGGCTCAAAGTAAAAAGTAAGGCTCGGGGGGGGGGGGGGCGAAACTGACTCTCCCTCCCCCTGGATCCGCCCCTGTGTACAGGATTCTATTATCCTTCACCAAGTGTTTCCTAAAAGCGTTTAAACCTTCTGCTTTTATATGAATTTGATGTTTTCGCATAAAAATATTGCTTTTCTACTCCCGCATGGACATTTGCTGTTTCCTTTACACTAAAATGATTGAATAAGTGGGCTATTCCGGTTAACTGAAGGGATATAATTTCATATCCATCCTAGTTAGGATATGAAACTGACCAATCACAGTGGTCAGACCACAAATTAACACGTTGAAAATTTCATGAGTCGTTTTCTGACATTTAACAAAAGTGAGGTTCAGTTTATTTCACAAATTTGTGCTCTTTTATTATATTTGAATTAAACATTTAACGCAGAGCCTATGTATGCACCAATGTTTCCCAAAGAGTGCACGAACTGGTACGAAAATTAAAGATATAAAACCAAAATATATTTTTACCGAACTATTCTTAAGTTTTTTCGGACCGCACTTAAGATTTTTGCACGAATGCCTTTTCTCCTTTTAAAATTCTCTAGTTTTCCACCCTTTTTCTAGAGAATTACAACAAGATTTAATGCATTGAATGTATATACAAAATGAGCGTTTGTACTTATTTTCTTTATCAATATTTTGCGATGATGGGCTCTAAACCCAATCGACCAAACTTTTATTATAAGCAATAGATATAGAAAAATAACAGTTCCTTCCTTAAACGGTGGAAAATGAAGATAAGTACATAAAAACAGACAAAATTATAAGATTTAAAACAAAAAAATCCGTGTTTATAATTTATTATTTTATTCTGGATTACTAATGGTTTTGAGGTTATGTTGTTTGCTTTGCACAGAAAAAAAATGGTTTGTTCGGGTTTGTTACGCTAGCAGGCAAATGCTTTGGTTTAAAAAAGAAAATTGTCCATTTTTATTAAAAAATATATCGCTCTTTGTCTGTTATTCTGCAAAAGGCCGAGTGTGAGAAAGCTAAATGTACTCAAAGTTATTTTGTGTACATATAAGAAACACTAAAGTTCTGAGCATACTTTTTTAGATTAATTATATGACCTCTCTGAGGATCGAACTCGGACGCCACGGTCGAATGCCAGTAACTCACCGCTAAACCACTGCCGCGGTTATTTTAACCGACGATATGTCTTGAACATTTTTTTTTGTTTGTGGATACACCCATTTGCCTTGTCTCCCTTATCAAGCGGTAACTAAATGTTATCCAAACTTTTGAAGTTGAATGGTTTATTCATTAGCTTTGTATAGTTAAAGCAAACTTTAAGTTGGCTATCACGTTAGCAGACATTTGCAATGAAGTTAATTGTTTTAGAAAAAATAGTTTTCGAAAACTTATATTGGCATTAACATTTATTAGATAAAGACAAACGGATTTAAATTGAACGGCAGTAGAGTTTTGGACTTGCATTGTCTTTATTTGTTTAGAATCACTACGTTTCAACTGGTAAGCATCTCCAGTCGTCTTCAGGTGAATACCAAATAAGTATGGTAACTACACAGCTCTATTTATACTAGGCAGGATGACTAGTGGGTGGATTCATGCGTGTTGCTAGGTGATGACGCAACTGGATGAGTCATGCTTGATGAGTCATCAGCACCTGCCTAGTATAAATAGAGCTGTAGTTACCGTACTTATTCAGTATTCACCTGAAGACGACTGAAGATGCTTACCAGTTGAAACGTAGTGATTCTAAACAAATAAAGACAATGCAAGTCCAAAACTCTACTGCCGTTCAAGAAACGTCATTGTCTCCAACCTCTTCTCCAACAGACACGGATTTAAATGTTATAACATAACAAGCAATACGTGACAATCTTTTTAAAAATATTTTTGTTTGTTGTGGTTAAATGCTTAATATCAATCAATAAATATTTAGAAATCTTAAATTTATGAAATATTAAGGTAATATTATACTCTATCCTCTTTTGTAATTTATTAACTTTAAATTAAATATGTTAACTGGTAATAAATAAGAGCCCAATAAAATACAGGGTGTCCTTGAAATGACATGTACAACGCTTCACCACAAATTCCTTAACCAAAAATAAGGCGATGTAGGTAAACTTACCTATATGCGATGTTGCTTCGTTTTGTCGCTAAAGGGCGCTAGAGTTTTCAAATTAATATTATTTTTTCGGAACAATTTCTAAACGCCTTTATCGATTTCCACTAATTTTGGTACTAAGAATGACCACTATTAATAGCGTGTTTGGACGTATGCGCCATCTTTTTTTAGTACCTGTAAATTTAAAAATGGCGTGTGATTGTTAATTAAAAGTTCCTCTTTTTGTTAATCCTTGTATAAATGACTTATATTATTTCTGTTACACTAGCTGACTTCACGTCGAAACTTTTTGTATTTTGTAAAAATTTACCAAGACGTCATGTAGTTTCTCTACAAAAAAAGTATTTACGATGCAAAACATTAAAAAGTTTCGAACAATTGTTATAAAAATCAAACTAGTTCGTAGTTATTTAGAATTAAAAATGTTTTCTCGTTCTGAATAAACAGCAATGAATAATTACAAGGTATGGTAAATAATTTGTTTGCAGAGAAACTGAATGTCTGGATAAATTCTTACAAGAGACAAAAAAGTTTCAACGTGAAGTCAGCTAGTGTTACAGAAATAATTTAGGTTATTAATACGGGGGAAGGGGGGGGGGGGTAACAAAATGAGGAACTATTTACCAATCACACGCCCTTTTTAAATTTGCCGGTATTAAAAAGTATGGCGCATACGTCAAAACACGCTATTAATAGCGGTCATTCTTAGTTTCAAAATTAGTGGAAATCGATAAAGACGCTTAGAACTTATTCCGAAAAAACAATAGTAGTTTGAAAACTTTAGCGCCCTGTAGCGGCAAAACGAAGCAACATTTCAAATAGGTAAGTAGATCGCCTTATTTTTGGTAAAGGAATTTGTGGTGAATCGTTGTACAGTCATTTCGAGGACACCCTGTATATCTTACCATTTAGTATCAAAAAATTAAGAATACTTTTCTGAACAATCACTTAGTGATTCCTAATAGTAATATCAATGCTAACTTAAGATCAGTTATTTACCTATTTCCAAAAATTTATAACATTCTACCAGCAGAAATGAGAATCATGACATATTTTAATAATTTTCGCCACAGCTGTAAAATGTTTATTTCAGATAACTACCAAAAATTTAACACATTGTTTTAGATTTTTACTTTATTTTTATTATTGTAATGTTTGAGAAAGTGATTGTAATTAGAGATAACTTACAAATTTAGACTTTATTATGCACATACAGGGGTTCAGTTCCCTAGGTGCATGTTACTAATATAATGACTTAAAATAGGAATAAATTGTATTTAACATAAGGAATGTATTGTAAACCTTAAACTGAAAATATATTTGATTTGATATTTGAGGAGCAACTGTGCAAAACGCATTAAATCCATAATATGTTGTTTTGAATAAAACTTAAAAAACTAGCAAAGTAAGTTAGAAGAAAAACTAAGATTTTCATGTGGCGCAGAATGATTTATGTAATAGGATTAAAAAGGAATATTTCCTTTTTTAATCTTAATTTTCGAAATTCATGACAATATGGTATATTTTTTAGTGGATTTACTGCATATTGAATGTGGATTTATGACATTTTGTTAGGTTAGTATGGATTTATTCCTTTTTGCTTACTTCTTGTTTGGATTTATTGCGTTTTGCTTGAAGTAATTAAGTTTACATTATTTTATAGGGGCAATAAAATTTAAAACTTCAGTGCAATAATTAATAATTATATATATAAGATTATTAAAATAAAAGAATGCAAACGCTCTAAACAGAAATGAATATTCTTTTTTGGATTTATTTTACTTTGCTTAAATGCGAATTGGATTTATTGCACTTTGCTTTAACGTGCATTGGAATTAATCCGTTTTGCTTAGCTGAGTGTTTTTAATATGGCTATTTCTAATTGATTTATCGCGCTTTGATCAAACTGGATTGTTCTAATGATAGATTGACTAAAAAGCACCATATTTTTATATTCACCTTGAAAATTATAAAAAATGGATTTAATGCGTTTTGCACAGTTGCTCCTCATTTGATTTGATATTTGATTGTTTAAAGATCAAAATTTTAAATCGAATAATATAACAAATAAATATTGTTAAAGCATTATTTTCGTCATCATGTTAATTATTTAAACAATGATACCATTCATTTGCATTGTAAACAACAAAAAGGGTCTAGCGTCTAGTCTGTTTTAGGTCGTCTAGTTAGTACACAATACTAACAAAGGTTAATTTCGGAACATATTAAAGCGTATGATTTAATCTGTATTGTCAACGTAGTATTCAGTATAATTTATATGCAATTAAAATTTCTATTGCATTAATAACCCCTTAGAATTCAATTCCAAAATAAAACTAATTTTACCGTATTATATTATATATTACGTTAATATTTTGATGAACCTTTCGTTGTTTCTATTAGCATAATATGAAAGGCAACTAATTAGAAATAATTTCATTTTAGAATAGTCTAATAATGATTCGTTTTTAGAATTTAAGATGCGAGAGTCATATATTAACACATTGAACCTACACTGAGAAAAGCTTAAGCAAGAAATTCTTTGCTCAGATTATTTTGGCTGTAATATTAAATTTTCAACCTACGATAGCAAAATGAATTTCTTATTGCAAAAGAAACAATTTACCTGAAAACTCTTTATACCCGTTACAAAAACCTTTGCTATTATAGAAAACTTACAGTATGATAACAGCTAAGTAAGTATTTATAAAAAAATATTTTCTAGGACTACTATTTGCTTTGCTGAGGAAGTAATGCAGTTTGCTGCTTTTGAAAAAAATCTTTATAAAATTTTTTTTTTCTAGCGCTCTAAAGAGTTTTAAAGAGGTAGCAATATTTTTTGATGGAATTGGCAAATTCGTAACTGTTCGGTTCGAATCGGATTATTTCGTTGTGACAAATTCAGTCTGATTGGGCCAATTTTTATATTGCACACCAGTCGTCCCGTTCCTGTCTCCACATGTCTTCAGGTCTTCATTTTTTCTGATATTTAGATGCTCGTTCCTTCATAAAGTAAAATCGTCGCATCGGTGGCTGTTGTTGATGACCATTACGACTCGACATTTGTCTCATTTTTTCCAATAAAAATTGTCTTGGCTCAAAAATGTTTCCAGTGTGCAGTGCTTTATTGGATTGTGACATTAATGACAGTGTAGATTTTTAATATCAGTGTTAGACCAAAATTATTTTAGTTTTATGTTAATTTTTTTTATGTTATGTGTTTAACTGTTGTTTATTTAATAATAATTTTTATGTGAGTCAAGTTTTAGAAAAAAGAAAATTAGTAATTCTTTAGCAAGTGCTATTCATAATAAAAGTCTTTAAACTAAAAGACAACTTACCAAAGTTTTAAACACAGTATGATTTTTAAAAGGAAGATTTTAAGAAATATCGCAAAAGTAAAATACTTTCTTTTTCTAAATAAAATACAATGTAATTATTATTTTACCTAATATATATTCAGGCTAGATGAAGAAAAAAGTTTTTTCGGCATTCACTTTTGGATATTTGTTTAAATTTAAAGTGAACAGATATTTTTCAATAAGATATGTTTTAACCACTCAAAGAAAAAAGCAGTAAAATAATATTGTTTTTTTAAGCAGCTAAAACTGAAACTATTTTTAGGTTATGAAGTGTTGTTTTCTGTTGTATTAAATAATAAAGAGAAAAAAAGAATATTTTTTTTTAGTTTCAAATCTTTGACAACCTATTCAGACGTGGGGAGTTGCATGATGTAAAATATGATTTTTTTTACCTGAAAAATGAGCTTTATACTATGTTAAATTTTTTATATAGCATGGAAAATATAATTTTTAATAACACAATTTTAAATGAATCATATTTTTTTTAAACTTACGTACCCAAAGTGAAAAAACTTGGTTTATATAAATGTGTTATTAAGCAAGCATAATATGTTTTCTAGAGTATATTAAAAATTCAACAAAATATACGGCTTCTTTTTTGGGCCACACCCCACATATTATAGCAAATAAGTGGTGCTGTCATAATAAACCACTTTACTATTATTATAGCGATGCTTAGTTGGTACCTTAGCTAAAAAAGAGTTCCTGAAGTAAGTAGGTACATTCTGACCCAGCAAAGTAACTTTCTTAAAATAAATAAAAAAATCTTTCCAATATAGCAAATTGTTATACTGATATTGAAAAACAAATTCTTGTTTCTAAAACGATGCGGATGGCGTAGAAAAGTATCTTTATTGTTCTAGCAAAGTGTCTTTATAGCCGATGGTCAGTTACTTTGCTAATACAACATTTTTGTTTACTTGAGCGAAGTGATAATTCTTTAGAAAGTGACTTTATTACGACCGCAAAGAAATTACAGTCAAATGGATTTTACTGTCTCAGGTAGTTTTTCTTTTTTCCCATATGTTAGCATTTTTCTTTATAAGCAAAATTAAGACTTTTATAAGGACAGCAAGAATCTTCTCTCAGTGTATTAAATAAAATGCAAATAGTACATTTCAACATTATGGCAAATGTATGCTTCACCAAGGCGCATACCACACAGTTATTTGTCATATTAAGGTACTAAAACTTGTTTTTAGAAACATTTCGCAGAAGGGAAAAGATATTAATATTGCGGTGGAACACTCGGCGTATTTTTTCTCGAGGGTATTTTGGTTCGTGGTAGGGTTCGTGGTAGCCAATGAAAACAAAAATGGTTTGGGAAAGATCTCAGTTTATTGTTTTTCACACTTCTCCTGTAGGTACTAGAAAAATTTAACGTAGTCAGTAAGATAGGCCACGTGTGGGGGACAAATAAAAAATTATGGTTATGAGAAAAATATTAATATGTCAATTAAATTTAAGAAAACTCACCTAGAAAAATTTAACGACCAGGCACGTAGTGACTTTACTTCTTTGGTAAAACAAAACTAAGTGGCCAAAGGCTCGCGCTTTTACTAGTATTATTTTGGAAAAAAAAGATAACTGAGAACCCACGCTTCTAGGTCTTTCTCTCGTTCAGAGCAAAAGGCCCGGTGGAAAAATTTTAACCTCCGTGAAATTAACTGTCAACCAGGTGGGGGTCCAGGCGCCCAATTCAAAACCGACCAATGATAGCCGACTTCGTCACCCGCACTTTACCGGTCGCGCCGCCACACGGCTAACACGTGTACCCGACATGGGCGTAGATATGGGGTTTTGCCACATCTTCGCCCCCCTTTGAATAAGGCCTCGAAAACGTCTCTTATTTCAGTTTCGTGTAGAGGCCGTAGAAGCAATAAAAAACTTTTTTAAATGAGAAGCATGAAAAACACCCCGTTCCAGGGGACTATTACGGTGCTCGAGCACATACGTAGCATTACTTATTTTTTTCTTGACCCGATAAGGGCCTTCGAACAACAATAGCATTTTTTTCGTTTCAGCTCGAATAGCTGATGAGACGGTATTTGCTTTAAGCAAAACTAAATCGCCAGGCTGGAAATCCGCAAACGTGCGGCCGGGAAACTGTACGGCGCGGCGCGCGGCTTTACCTTTTAAAGTGGCATCGGCCAATATTAACTTTTCCTCTTGTGAGATGGGCGTGCCATTTTGCAAATATTCTGGCGGCAAGAGCGACGGCGCCGAATTTCCAAATTGCAGCTCGTTAGCAGCAAAACCCGTCGACTCATGCACGACATTATTTAAAAAGATTTCAAAATGCCCGACTTCCCAAGCCCAACGCGAGTGTTGATCAGAACAATATGTCCTTAATAGGCGGCCCAGTTCGCGCATTACGCGTTCACTTGGGTTTCCGCATGGATGCCGTACCGAAGAATATACCAATTTTATATCATGCGAACGCAGCGTCTCTCGCCAAATTTTTGACGTATACTGCGTACCGTTATCACTGAGCATGCGCGAAGGTATGCCATTTGTGAGGAAATAATCTTTCGTAAGTCGGTTTAACATAGCACGCGAAGTCGCCTTTTTTAATGGGTACAAACGAACGTGTTTTGTAAATAAATTTACAACTACAAAAAGGTACATGGTCCCGCCGCGGCTGCGTATTAAAGGCCCTAAAATATCGGAGGCCACGATATCGTCCTTATTTAACGGTATTATTTGCATTTGAGGAGGTTTAGGCAGGATACTAATTTTTGCTTTTTGACAAATTTCACAGGTTTTCAAACGCTTTTTAATTTCACGATGCATGTTATTCCACCAAACTTCGTTTTTTAATAGCAACCATGTTTTATATACCCCAAAATGTCCGAACGCATCATGATAGACATCAATAAATTCAGGAACAAGTTTACGGGGGACGCACATTAAATAATGTCCCTCACGACTACCCATTTTATATAAGATGTGATTACGTGTAATAAACTGAGACTTTAGTGATAGGTCCTCAGGCAACGCTTTTTTAATAGAATAGAGTTTTTCGTCTTCTTCCTGAAATTTTGATATGTTCCTTAATAACTTTTGAAAATCACCGGGTAATTTAATGAATGTGGATATTTGGAAACACTTATCTTTTGGTGTAGGGAACCTACCCCCCGCATAGCGACTAAGAGCATCGGCCGGTATATTATCTCGTCCCGGAATATGTTTTATTTCAAAGTCGTACTCCTGTAAGATTAATGCCCATCGTGAAATTCGATCTGACAGTAACCGACAACGGTCAATATAGGTAATGGCCTTGTTATCGGTATATAAGTAAAATTTACTACCCAACAGATATACACGCCATTTTGTCAAAGCAAAAAGAACTGCTAAAATTTCCTTCTCGGTAGAAAAATATCTTTTTTCCCTATCCAGCAGCAATCTCGAAGCATAGGCTACCACCCTACGCTCACCCAGGATCAGCTGATAGAGAATGGCAGCAATCCCTACGTCACTGGCGTCGGTTTCCACATAGAAACTCTCACTAAAAATGGGGTGATAAATAAGGGTTTCCTGCTGCAAAAGAGCTTTAAGATCTTGGAAGGCCGCTTCCTGTTCCTCGTGCCAGGTCCAGGCCACTTTTTTTCTTAGTAATAAAGTCAGCGGCGCCGAAAGTTCCGCAAACCTGGATGAAAAAACCCGATCATACTGACAAAGACCTAGAAATGCCTGCAGTTGCTTAACATTTTCAGGACGTTTGTAGTCCCGTAGTGCTTGTATCCTCTCTGGGTCTGGCTTCATCCCATCTCCATTTACGATATAACCTAAATAGCGTAACTCAGTTTGAAAAAAAAAACATTTTTCCAATTTCACCGTCAGTCCTGCCGACCCTAGGCGACTAAAAACTTGATCCAAGTGACTTAAATGGTCCTCGAAAGTGTCGCTCATCACCAGTAAGTCATCTAAGTAGTTAAGTAAGAAATCCTGAAAAGGTGCGCCAAACATAACGTCCATGGCACGGCTAAAAGCGCTAACTGCCGTTTTGATACCAAAAGGGAGGACACAAAACCTATAAGTTTGAGTACCGACCATAAAACCAGTATATTTTCTATCATCCTGGTGCAACGGGATCTGCCAGTAACCATGCGTAAGATCTATACTCGAGAGAAACTTTTTTCCTGACATTAACCTTACAATTTCCTCAATTGGTTTAGGTAACTCGAAATCTGGTACCATTACCTCATTTACACGCCTTGCGTCTAGACATATTCGCACGCTACCGTCTTTTTTTAGGGTGGTCATAATAGGCGAAATATATTGTGAAGAGACACGTTCGATGACTCCCCATTCTAACATTTGTGTTAGTGTTTTCTGCACGGCTTCTCGATGAGCCACCGGTATCGGATACGGTTTAACAAAAAACGGCGAATCATCTAATAATTTAATTCGGTGTTCGTACATTTTTGTGCGACCCGGTATATTCGAAAAAATATTGCCGAATTTCCGTAATAATTTTTTTAAATGCTGTTGTTGTTCAATAGAAATTGATTCAATTTTATTTGCAGTATTGTTCACTAATTCAAAAGAATTTATTTGTTGACAAAGTTTAAAATAAAAATCCGGTTTTGGAATTTTATTCTGCAGAAGCGATAAGAATTTATCGTTTTTATTTACAATGCTGCAAATGCCCGGCGGAACATTGTCCTCGCCGTGCTGATATTTTTTTTCTGGTACAATAAAAAATTGTTTATTGCTTTTTATTACTAAATGTTTTTCAGGTAAATTTATTGTAACCTGAAAAAACCTTAAAAAATCACAACCTAAAATAACTGAATGCATGAGATCCGGTATAATTAAAACTTCCTGTAAAAACCTTTGACTTTCTATAAATATTGGTATTTCAGCTTGTAAATTAACTTTTTTGAATTTACTTTTAAAAGCACCCACAACTCGTATACCCGTACATTTAATATGGGGTATCTTCGGGTGAAAAGCTGTTAGCTGTATCCAAATTTCTTCTGAAATGACAGAAACCTGGCTACCGCTATCAATCAAAGCTGTAAACCAAAAGTCAAAAATTCGAACGTTAATTTTAGGCAAAGAGTCGTCCAATATTCCATGCTTAAACTCACATTCTTCTAAAAAATCCTCTCTTGGATTATTGGACAACACTTGTACCTCCTGCGCCCCCTGCATTTGTGGCGTGTCCCTCAAACTGGGGGTCAGTTTTGAGGGCCTTCCCAGTTTTCCGAACCTTCCAGGTCCACTTCCAAGGCAGAGATATGTGGCCTTGTGTTCCTGGAAAATTGGGGTTTAGGAGCCCCATTGGAAAAATTGGGTCTAGGATTTTTGTTATTTGCATATCCTATATGTTTCTTATTACTGTTATCAAAATAGCTATCCGCCTGTCTCAATCGTTCTAGTGCCCCCGTTAATGTTTGCACCCCTATTAATATTGCTGATATGTTTGGAGGAAAATGTCGGGCTATGATGCAAAGTAGCTCCGTAGTTGTATACGGTGGGTTTAAATATTTTGATAAGCTTACATATTTATTAAAATGTTCCGTAAGGAGTCCGCCATTTTCCTCGTACCTATCTGCTTCCAATTTTAATTTTATTTTTATCTGTCGGTCTGCGCCCCAAAAATTCTCTAAAAAAACTTTCTTGAATTCCGTATAATTCAGAAACTGGTCGAAGAAAGCGTCCCACCAGGTTTTGGCTGACTTTTTGAAACTGCTATTTAGTATAAAGGCTATTTTTGTATAAGGTAACGTGTTTACGTCTACTATATTTTCTAACAGGTGCAAAAATTCCACCGGATGTATACTACCGTCATCCCCAAAGTGGGGTAAAACTTTTGTTACGTCTAATAACGAATTATTCGTTGTAGAGTTACTCGTGCCTGTTACATTTTGTTGATTATTATTACTATTGCCTAAATTTACTTGATTTACTGATTGTACTATTAAGTTAATAAGTCTTGCCAACTCCTCGGGTGAGTACGGTGGTGTATAGGCCAGCTGCACTGGCACACCATGTGGT
The DNA here is from genome assembly GCA_935413205.1 of Polydrusus cervinus. Taxonomy (NCBI): domain Eukaryota; kingdom Metazoa; phylum Arthropoda; class Insecta; order Coleoptera; family Curculionidae; genus Polydrusus; species Polydrusus cervinus. The sequence continues at coordinate 18,011,577 of OW284510.1, forward strand.
GCTTGAGGTGGTGTATGGGCCAGCTGCACTGGAACACCCAGACCTCCAAACCTTCCTCCATGTGTACGTTGCGGCGTTCCGTCAGAACGATTAGGATTAAATTGAACGTGGTTACCTTGTCCCTGTGTGTGTTGCTGGGCGGTGGTGTTGGTTGCATTTTGCTCTTCCCTTGGGAAACCCATGAATGGTGGCGATGTTTGAGGGTGTGGGAGACTGTGGCGTCCCCGTCCTTGATTCGGCGTGTTCGTTAGAACCATTGTTCATAGGCCAGCTCCTAGTTGGTCGCCAAGTTGCGGTGGAACACTCGGCGTATTTTTTCTCGAGGGTATTTTGGTTCGTGGTAGGGTTCGTGGTAGCCAATGAAAACAAAAATGGTTTGGGAAAGATCTCAGTTTATTGTTTTTCACACTTCTCCTGTAGGTACTAGAAAAATTTAACGTAGTCAGTAAGATAGGCCACGTGTGGGGGACAAATAAAAAATTATGGTTATGAGAAAAATATTAATATGTCAATTAAATTTAAGAAAACTCACCTAGAAAAATTTAACGACCAGGCACGTAGTGACTTTACTTCTTTGGTAAAACAAAACTAAGTGGCCAAAGGCTCGCGCTTTTACTAGTATTATTTTGGAAAAAAAAGATAACTGAGAACCCACGCTTCTAGGTCTTTCTCTCGTTCAGAGCAAAAGGCCCGGTGGAAAAATTTTAACCTCCGTGAAATTAACTGTCAACCAGGTGGGGGTCCAGGCGCCCAATTCAAAACCGACCAATGATAGCCGACTTCGTCACCCGCACTTTACCGGTCGCGCCGCCACACGGCTAACACGTGTACCCGACATGGGCGTAGATATGGGGTTTTGCCACAATATTTATTTTAAGATATGTGTATATATTGCTTGAAATCATATTGCAACTTTGAAATATACACACATTAAATAAAGAAATGTTAAAAAAAATAATAGAACGTTAAGGGTCATTTAAAAAAGAAAAAGGTGATTCGACATAGGCACAACAATTACACATACAAAATAGAGATAACAATATATTGTTGTTTTAACAAAAGCAATTTATTAGCACATTTTTATCATTGAATATAAAGTTTAGACATCCATTTTGCGCTTCTTAGCCTGCCTTTTGAAAGCAGCCTATGAGGCACTGGGGCATCTCTCGTAATAGTAGAGCAGTAGTCAGCTAACATTTCATAGTTCCATTTTCTCTGATACCGTCTTGCCATATTTGAAATTTTTTGGTGGAACCTCTCACCGTTTTCGTGTTGCACCACAAGTTTATGGAAAGTAATCCAGATAATAATTCAGGAAATGCATTTTCATCAATATATATTTAGCAGGTTTTGATAGCACAAAAGAACTTGCTTCCATTATAGAGTAACACAGCATTAGACTTTCTTTTCAGCAGTCAATGAAAAGTCTTTAGTCCTTTGGATCATAGTTGTAAAGGCGTTTTGCGATCCGTATTAATTCCTATCTATCTATCTAGCTAATCTATTGCTCACGTCGCTTATGCGTGATTTGCTGCATGCGACTATAGGACGAAAAGTACTTTTCCAACGGAGTCTCGGGCGCCACCTCTTGGATTAATGTGGTAAGAGGCCCACAGTTACCTTCGAGTAGCTTTTAGACAGTGGAGAAAATAATCCAGGCGTTCAACTGCGTATGGTGCTAAGGAATAATAAAACAATCGGTTTTAAAACATTTTGTATTCAAAGACTTTTACATTAATATGTGCCCCATTTACTATCGGTTTAAAATGAATGATCTTACCAGTTAAAATAAAGGAAATAACAGAGAGAGGAGGATTGTATACGTTCTTTGTCTGCGGTCATGTATCTTTTAGTCATTGACCAATCGCGGCTAAAAATAAATGATTCCGGCTTTGACGTCCGACGGCTTGATTAAATTAAAGATTCGCGTCTTCAGGTTCGCAAGCGGTCCGGCGGTCAACTTAATAACAGTAATACATAGACCCGCGGAAATAAAATCAGTACAAAGATCTGCAAGCGCGGTCGCAGCTTAATTAATAGGATAAAGGTCAGGACGGACTACGGTGACGGACTTGCAGAGATCAGAAAAGGATGCGGCCTATGTTTGAAAGAAAAGGTTTACGCGTTAAAGCTACTTGCGAATGCGGATGTTACTACGTCAAGCGGTATCGGTAAAAAGTTCCAGAAATAAACGACAATATGACTAGCAGTTCAGTGGCGGTCTTTAAATAGTAGATCGGTTTTACTTTACGCATGCGTGACTGCGTATGAATTCCGCGGACCTACACGTTCTGGCTATCTAACAGTGTATAGAAATTACAAGTGTATGAGTAAGAGAAGGACGGTGTGATGTATGTGGTATTGTGTATGTTGTGTCGGTGTGTGTGTATGAGAGAGACAGATAGTCTATTTTCCCGGTCTGAATTTACATTAAGCAAATCAGAGTTCCTGCAGCAACTCGGACTTGCATAAAGGTGATAAAAATGAATTTGCGGCCCGTTGTATTAAAACAAAACAGAGCTACTCGGCTAAGATGACCTGGAGTAGTCCGGTTCTGCATGGGAGAGGAAAAGAGATACGAAATTGTCGGTGTCATGTGTGTGAGTGTAATGGCGGTGGTAACCGGTGATATGAGAATGATACAAATGAACGATTTAGCCTTTGAAATTTAAAACGAGACAGAACTACTCGGCTAAGATGACCTGGAGCAGTCCGGTGTCGTATAGTTGAACTGTGGCTTGAATCAGAACGAGACAGAACTACTCGGCTAAGATGACCTGGAGCAGTCCGGTATCGTATAGTTGAACTATGGCTTGAATCAGAACGAGACAGAACTACTCGGCTAAGATGACCTGGAGCAGTCCGGTGTCGTGTATGAGAGAAACAGAGAAATAATTATTCCGGTTTAATACGTGTATATGAGAGAGAAACAATATGACAGAGCTACTCGGCTAAGATGACCTGGAGCAGCCCGGTCTTATGTATGTGAATACCATAAAACAACCCGGTATACGCGTCAGAATGAAAGAAAACATTATATTGTCAGTAGGTGTGAGTGAGAAAGCGGTCAGTAATGCCAGAATGTGTAGTATAGAACGGCGGTTTAAATATCTATTAATAATCTACATTTTACTGCTTACCGTTAATTTTTACTTTAACCCGGATGGTCTCGGTATTTGTCCGGAGCTAGTCAAGAGAATCAACCGGTTGCGGTGTGAGAGTATCGTACTCTGATTGTAAGACGGTACGATCTCGCTAAGGAAGGCTCTCAGCCGGGATGGTCCCCTTCCACTCGGCGCGCGACATCGAGAAGTACCGATGGCGACGGCGGTTCCGCGCCGACCCGTAGTCAGAACAGTGGAGAATGAAGGAAAACTAAGAAAAGCTATTTCCCGGTATTTCGCGATGGAAAACTTTAGAAAATTAATCAGTACAATTAAAATGAATTATTTACAAACAAGAACGGACTTCGTACGATGAAAAATAAGAAAGTTAAGAACGGATACGTATACAACCCTGTAAAAATTATGTAACTTCGTTACACACCCCCCCTTCTTTGAAAAAAATATTTTTATTTACAAAAGGAAAATATTTTCTTATTCTAGCCCTACTGCGGAAGGTCCCTAATAATTAAGATTACAATTCAGAAAACTATCGCGGATCTAAATAAAATCAAAATAATATCTCATTTCTTCTTTGGACTGGTCTAGTGGTCCGGGTACTGCAACAAGTTCTCGTACACGTAGCGGTGGAAAACCGTGCAAAACACGATGCCTCACCGTCTCTGCTTCCTGGGACTGGAACATCACATAGGGCTTCACTAGGTTAGGGGTGTCGGCTTGGGCGAAAATTACTTTAGATGAAAAAATAATTCTTCTTACATACGGTGAATTTATAGTGGATTGAAGGGTAGAAATTTCGCTGCAGTGGTGTTTCGATACTCTTGATACGACCCATCTTTGTAATCACGATTGAACAGCAGCATGATGGTAATGGTAGCCGTCGTTGTCGGAAAAAAACTTCGGTGTTCATAGTGTCCCATCTTGGCAGCAAAACAAAATTCAACAGTGACCCCGGCTTTCAGAAGACGACGATGACTGGCTCCAGTAATTTTTAACATACGGTAGAAGCTTTTGGCCATCAATAGAGTTCCTTGCCTGGGGCTCCTTATAGAAATTTCCTTTGGGCTAGACAGTCAAATAGCAAGTCGGGTAGAAGCACATTTCATTTTCTGGGATTTCCAGAACAGAGTTACCATTACTATAACGGTTTGGTGTTCTCCTCGAAGTTGGCTACTTAAATCAAAACATCCGGAGTGATCCTTATACGTGGGTAATTAGGTTCGGTTTCTTCTTTCAAAAAAAAATCTGACGTGATCCAAAGATGCGGTGTATTTGCAGCGGCTACTTTTCGGCAGTAATATAAAGGTGACAGATAAAGCGGTTCCATCATATATTTTGGTAGAACTTCCAAGATGGTAAATTATTGCTCTTTCTTCGATAGTAGCGGTCTGGAAAATACTGGTTTAAGGTGCCGAAAATTTACAGTATTTCGAAGCGGTGGTAAAGACAGCTACAAAAGTTCGGTGGTGCGGTAGGAACTTTTTGTATCGGTTAGATACAGATTGGTGCGAGTAGTAAGCACCTTAAAAGAACGCATACTCCTCTCTCTTTCTTTTTGACGGTACGCGATTGCTTTGAACGGCCACGGCGTGGTGAGCTAAAATTGACGGACTTAAAATGTTTTGGCACATGCGCTAAACGGCACTCGATAAAATTTACGTCAATGGATCATTTTTCGACACGGACTAACCTAAACTTAAAACTAAACAGGGATTCTTACCACCTGGGTTCCTCTCTGAACCACGGTAATACCCAAAATATACCGCGACTTTTCACTAAGCCCGCGGTACAATACGGAAATAACCTAACAGACCTAAACCTAAAAATGTCGAAAACTGGATTCCCTACCTTCGGTTTAATTTTTAACCTCGGTACGACGGTATTTTACAGAAAATTTATTTCGCGCATGCGCAGTACGTCCCTGCTCGGGCGCCAAATTTTGTAAAGGCGTTTTGCGATCCGTATTAATTCCTATCTATCTATCTAGCTAATCTATTGCTCACGTCGCTTATGCGTGATTTGCTGCATGCGACTATAGGACGAAAAGTACTTTTCCAACGGAGTCTCGGGCGCCACCTCTTGGATTAATGTGGTAAGAGGCCCACAGTTACCTTCGAGTAGCTTTTAGACAGTGGAGAAAATAATCCAGGCGTTCAACTGCGTATGGTGCTAAGGAATAATAAAACAATCGGTTTTAAAACATTTTGTATTCAAAGACTTTTACATTAATATGTGCCCCATTTACTATCGGTTTAAAATGAATGATCTTACCAGTTAAAATAAAGGAAATAACAGAGAGAGGAGGATTGTATACGTTCTTTGTCTGCGGTCATGTATCTTTTAGTCATTGACCAATCGCGGCTAAAAATAAATGATTCCGGCTTTGACGTCCGACGGCTTGATTAAATTAAAGATTCGCGTCTTCAGGTTCGCAAGCGGTCCGGCGATCAACAGAGCTACTCGGCTAAGATGACCTGGAGTAGTCCGGTTCTGCATGGGAGAGGAAAAGAGATACGAAATTGTCGGTGTCATGTGTGTGAGTGTAATGGCGGTGGTAACCGGTGATATGAGAATGATACAAATGAACGATTTAGCCTTTGAAATTTAAAACGAGACAGAACTACTCGGCTAAGATGACCTGGAGCAGTCCGGTGTCGTATAGTTGAACTGTGGCTTGAATCAGAACGAGACAGAACTACTCGGCTAAGATGACCTGGAGCAGTCCGGTATCGTATAGTTGAACTATGGCTTGAATCAGAACGAGACAGAACTACTCGGCTAAGATGACCTGGAGCAGTCCGGTGTCGTGTATGATAGAAACAGAGAAATAATTATTCCGGTTTAATACGTGTATATGAGAGAGAAACAATATGACAGAGCTACTCGGCTAAGATGACCTGGAGCAGCCCGGTCTTATGTATGTGAATACCATAAAACAACCCGGTATACGCGTCAGAATGAAAGAAAACATTATATTGTCAGTAGGTGTGAGTGAGAAAGCGGTCAGTAATGCCAGAATGTGTAGTATAGAACGGCGGTTTAAATATCTATTAATAATCTACATTTTACTGCTTACCGTTAATTTTTACTTTAACCCGGATGGTCTCGGTATTTGTCCGGAGCTAGTCAAGAGAATCAACCGGTTGCGGTGTGAGAGTATCGTACTCTGATTGTAAGACGGTACGATCTCGCTAAGGAAGGCTCTCAGCCGGGATGGTCCCCTTCCACTCGGCGCGCGACATCGAGAAGTACCGATGGCGACGGCGGTTCCGCGCCGACCCGTAGTCAGAACAGTGGAGAATGAAGGAAAACTAAGAAAAGCTATTTCCCGGTATTTCGCGATGGAAAACTTTAGAAAATTAATCAGTAAAATGAATTTAAAGCTGCCCTTAATACATAGTCCAAATTTAAAGCTGCCCTTAATCCTTCAATGTCCCTAGGCTACCAAAATATTTTCCATGTTAAAAAATGGTGTTAGGTTTTTTTTGACTGCTTCGGTACACAGAAACTTTTACTTCATCTTAAAGTAAATGCCATTGTTACAATCGAGAGGCCAATAGTTCTGCACTTTTCTAAGGGCAATTCCAAGTCCCTTGTAAAGTCACTAAATTCACTTTGACTTAGTTTGTGAGGCATTTTCCTGGAAGTTGACAGACAAAATCGGAGTCTTGCGATTTTGATGGGCTGGTGACCTTTTCCGGTACACTACCGTTTAAATCCGTTGGATCATCAGAATCAAGGGAATATTCCTAAGGTGGATTAGTAACAGGCAACTCGTTACTATGAGATACGAGGCGTATGACGGATTGTAAATTTGAATACTGTATCGCAGAGCTGTTTTTATCCGAAAAGCCTTTTTTAATGGGATATGTCAAATAAATTTAGCTGTCAGTAGCGTGGTCTTACGGTTCTCGCTAGATTATAGGAACAGCGACGGGCATCTTACTCTTTTTTTCCACTTAGCCTGCCGAAAATGTTGGACGCACATTAGTAGCAGCAGATATGAGGACCCCAAATTTTTTATCCTGGTGTCCAATTTTGCAGCCAAAATACAAGTGGTAAGCCTTGCTTATTTAAGGACTAAAAGTATATTTTTGTTTTACGAAAGTCACTTCACCACATATATAACAAAAACGATCCGGCTTATTTACACAAACTCGCGACGTGTTTCTCAAAACTTTCTAATTTCTCAAATACGAACAGCTTTCGATTAACTGGTAGTTGAAATACAACTAACTAACATTTTAGGATTTATGTTATATGTATTTGAATCCCTTATAAAGTACACCTGGTATAATAAATTCAGTACATTCAGTTTTCATTTAATGGTCTCCTTTTCCCACATCAAGGGCAAGTAGGTAATTATCATAATTAGTATGGATCTATAGAACCCAAGCCAACTGAGAGTTTTACAAAACAGATTGTTAATTATTGTAATAAAATAATTAAGATTTTAATATTTTGGTCTCAGAAACATTTTTGCTGTTCCCCAGTGTTATTACAGAAAAACACATATTTAATGATGATTTAATTAATATTACACATGATAGTTAAAAGTGAAAAGTTATCTTATTATGGAGACTTACAAATAAATAAAATAAAAGAGACTGGAAAATCGTAAATTACAAACGAACCTATTTGCCTTTTAATAAACAACTACCTAAATAATCACTAATTTTTGAATTTAATGTTAAAAATTCTGGTAAATACGATTTTACCTGAATGGTTGTTTCTTTAAAATCCCACACAGCTTATATTTTACAACAAAGCCTATTAAAAACAAGGTCACGTCTTTTAAATAATTCTTTCTTCGGGACGCCACTACGCAGCGCTTTGACAACAAACAGGCTAGCATAAAAATATTCTTTTATTAAGATATTTTTATTATTGAAGTTTTCAGGCCAATTTGTATGCCTTATTATTATTATTATTATTTTAGAATATTATATTCTATATCACGAGCATGAAATGAGAAACATTTCTCAGGAGTTTTAATATTTGCAGAATACGACAATCAAAGGAGTAGTCCCTGAGCTAGGCTACTAAGCTAGAAAATATAATTGTGTTTATTACTAGAGCTTTTGGCAAAAAATTATATTTTTAATATATTCATGAAAAATAAAATCATTATTCACTAGTTTCTTAAAGATTTTTAGGAATTCTAGCTACAATTATTTTATAATTGTGGACAAACTTCAAAACTTCATCTATATGAAAACATTCACATTGTTGAATAATATAATATTAAAGAAACGAACATTTCTTAAGGTTTTGATCAGAATTTATAAAAAAAAAACGCACGTATACAAAAACGATGTTTCTTTCATACGTAGACAAACACTTTTTCTAGCCATACAAATATTCGTTTGGTTACATAAATTGTTGCTTTTAAATCCAATATAAATAACGTATTATACAACAAACACAAAACCAAATTTGCCAGTCATTTTACGTCATAGAAGGGTTTGAAAGGAAATAACAACACATCAAATGTATTATTTCCTAGTCCAACGGCCTTCAAAAATCCATTATATAAGTTTTATGTACAATACGAACAAAAATCTAGAAGATCATTATAACTTTGCATTAAAGAACTTTTAGAACGAAACATAATAATAATTACTTTTCTTTTTGGACCTTTCTTTTTATTCGTTGATCACTGAGATAAAGAAAAAGAAACAAAATAAGCTTCTAACGGTTCTAAAGCTTTAAAAAGTAAATAAAAGCTTTTTGAAGTAATGGAGGATTATGTTCCCCTTTTAATATGAAAGTTTTAAAAATCAGCATATAATGGACATTTAAAAAAATTATTTTTCTTTATATTATTTAATAAAATAAAACAAAGAAAAATTCGTTAGTTAGTTACCTAGATAGGTAATAATGTTAAGAGCCTTTTATACATTTAACGAAACAATATAATACCATATAAATAACTAATTAAGAATAGCTATAATAGTTTATATGTTTTACAATAAAATTTAGTAAAAGCAAATAATAAATAATAGTTATTATTACAAAATATAGTAATATTTAAGTTTAATAACTTTTAATAGAAACTATTATAAATATTACAAAATAATACCCGCCACTATATGAACTATAATTAAATTATTCTGGAATAAGGTCCTTTATACTATTAGAAATTATAAGAAATATTTTTTTATTTCTTATAAGTTGTAGAGGAAAGTCAACAATAATGACACCTATGAATAACATTATTTGTCAATGTTTTGATTAAATTTAAAAAATTAAACTAAAAAGAATATAAAAAATTGCGGCGGTTAGTCACTGGCAGTCGACTGTGGTGTTCCGAGTTCGATCCTCGGAGTGGGCATACACACAATAAAAAAAAGTATGTAGAAAATTTAGTAGGTTTAAGAATTCAGGGAAGAGTGTAAAATATATCATCTCCCAATCCACCCCATTCACGTCGATAACCAGGCCGGATGAGATCTCGTGGGGTGCGGAAGAAGGTACACATTTCCCAATCGATAGGTTATGCAATAACACAAGAAACCGAGGGTTAGCCCTTAGGGGGAGTGTCGCATGACTGAGGATTATGGTTCGGAACCCACGTTAAGTTGTACATCCCCTCGGGAATGGGCCTGGCAGCAAACGAAGAGGTAAAAAGCCTTATTTGAAAGAATGGCAAAAAATTACAAGAATATTAAATTTTTTTATATACAGGGTGATTCCTAAGTTGATACTACTTTTTTAGCTGCGTATAGAAGACATTAAAATAAACAACATTTTCAAATACCTTTTTCAAAAAACTCAAAAATAAAGTACCTACATTCATTTATTACAATACAAATCAAATACGGTTCTGCCTAACTTGCCCGTTGAATAACATTAGGAAAACTTCTGGGTGTAGAGAAGAAACATCCGCACTTTTACGACACTCACAATAAATTAGCACCATAATTAGGTTATTGTTTTCAAATTTTACCATTTTCACCAATTTATTAAAATTAATTTGCTTCAGAAAACCACAACGCGCCTCGAATTGCCAAAACAAATAACTGACGACTGATGCGTAAAATGCATGACTCACATACAAAACACGGAGAAAAACAATATAAAGTAAAAGGCTACGTTTTGATTACCAGGCCGGCACTTAGATTTTTTACTTCTGTAACTCAGCTATTTTTAAGTTTTTTGAAAATGTTGTTTATTTTAATGCCTTCTATACACAGCTAAAAAAGAAGTATCAACTTAGGAATCACCCTGTAATGTAGGGATTTTAGACTATACAAGAGGACAATAATAAAATATTAATATAAATATGTCATAGTTATTATTATTTACAGTGGATACTTTTTGCTGTGTAAAACACTAGCAGAAATGTACATAACTATTTTTATCACCTAACTGACTTTATGATAAATTCTTTTTAAATCGCATAAACTACCCTTTTAGCTAAAACCTTAAAGACGGCAGGAATAATATTTTTATGATTTTCAGGCACAGACTGTCCGAGAAGGAAAAACATTACCAATAAAGGAAATTCAAGCTCGGTCTCGGTGTAATAAACTTGAAGTGGGAACTGAAAGTTTACAGCATCTTTACTGCCATCTGTTCCGTGAATATTGCAATTGCGATTTTATATAAGGGAGGACAAAAACTTTACTGCCGTCTTTTATTTAAAGATTACAGATTTTTACGGTCTCGGTTTGGAATTTAAGTCAGTGGTGGGGGTATCAGATCGAATCAAGTTTATGCGGTTACAGAGCATTTCTTAATTTTTTCACAAAGCTAAATTTAAAAAAAAATGTCTGCATTTTTTTCATATTATTAAGATTTACGGGCTTAAACTGTTGGTTGGTTTAGAGTTACTTCGATTTCTCAGTAGATACATAGTTTTATTAGTTAACTTAAACAATTTGTTTTGTATCAGAATATTATAATTTTTTAAATAGTTTTATAATACCTTATTAACAACCAATTGTCTGTCTTGTTCACTAACTAAGTAAATATTAGGCATATCGCGATTTTCCTCGTTAGTAAAGTGCATTTTTTAAATTGGCCCCGAAACTAACTAAAGTCATGTCTAAGTTGAGAATAGTAAACTGTTTGTATAGCAAGAGTGGATATCGCACGAGTCCATATCGCACGAGGAAGTAAATTGAGCACGATGGACAATCCACTTGAGTAGTACCGGGTGGACAACTAAGAATGGCTGCCGGCCATATCTCAGAAACTAGTAATCGTACAGCATCCGGGTAAATTTCTTTATGATAAAAGTGCCAAAGAGAAAATGCTGGAAATTATTTTTAAGTTCCGCATTTTGCCGCAAGAGGACGTAATTGAAAAGTAAATTTTAAAATTTTACATATCTCCGAAAATTCCACATTAAGGTATATCTTTGATAACACCATTAAAAAACTTGGACAATTATGCATCATTTTGGTCTTATGCTCATTGGCGTACCGACTTTAAGAAGAGAGGGGGAAGCTGTTGAAAGTGTAATCAGTTAAATTGCTGTAACTTTTAAACGACTTATCCGATTTTAGCAAACTAAAGACTGTTTGGAAGAGAAATATATGCACTTTCACCAATCGTATTTAGTTGTTCATAATAGTTCTCAAAAGAAATGCTAGAGGGCGTAATTTGCAATAATAACACATTTCTTGATTTTACTCCGAAAAAATAAATCATATGTTATAATTATAATACCATAGTCGAAAAGTACATGAAATTTGCTAGAAAAAATATTAAAACCGTAGCTCGATATCTCCGTTCGTTTCAGCGTTATCGCCAATAGAATAATTTTAATAAACTTTAAATTAAGAAGCAGTTATATATTTTTTAGAAAAAAAGTGGTACGCCACTGATATTTTTCCAAGTGGATATTATTTTTGATTAGCATGGTCAATACTGCATAAAAATGGTCTCTTGCGTTTTTCTTCTCAGGCACATCGTTCTTAATTAAAATAATTAAATTAAATTAGCTCTACTATTATTATTAACATTGATAATGCAAAATTTTGTTTTATAAAAATTGGTGGAAATGACCAGCTTCATTTAATAGGCATGCATGAAACTAATTTATTTTAATTAAGAACGGTGTGCTTGAGGAGAAAGACGTAAGAATCCATTTTTATGCAGAATTGACCAGGCTAATTAGAAATAATATCCACATGGAAAAATATCAGTGGCGTACCACTTTTTTTCTAAAAAATATATAATCGCTTAGTTTTTAAAATCATTCTATTGGAGATAACGCTGAAACGAACGGAGATATCGAGCTGCGGTTTTAATATTTTTTCTAACAAATTTCATCTACTTTTTGATTATGGTATCGTAATTATACCGTATGATTTATTTTTTCGGAGTAAAATAAAAAAATGTGTTATCATTGCAAATTGCACCCTCTAGCATTTCTTTTGAGAACTATTATGGACAACTAAATACGATTGGTGAAAGTGCATACATTTCTCCAAACAGTCTTTAGTTTGCTAAAATCGGATAAGTCGTTTAAAAGTTACAGCTATTTAAATTATTACACTTTCAATAGCTTCCCCCCCCCCCTCTTATTAAAGTCAGTACGCCAATGAGCATAAGACCAAAATGATGCATAATTGTCCAAGCTTTTTAATGGTGTTATCAAAGATATACCTTAATGTGGAATTTTCGGAGATATGTAAAATTTTAAAATTTACTTTTCAATTACGCCCTCTTGCGGCAAAAAACGGAACTTAAAAATAATTTCCAGCATTTTCTCTTGGGCACTTTTGTCATAAAAAATTTACCCGGATGCTGTACAATTACTAGTTTCTGAGATGTGGCCGGCGGTCATTCTTAGTTGACCACCCGGTACATTCTACGACTCAACCTCCGAACTTCATTTAATAAAAAATTAAATGTGGCATCATAACTAGTCTTTTTAGTGGCCCGTGAACTTGTGAGAAAGATAATAAAAATGAATTAAAGAAAAATTAATATCGTTTTAAAATCCATGGACACACAACATATTTATCAATTTGGGTCATTTCCTATATTTACACAAAAATGACTTTAAATATATATGTATGAATATATCTTTCTCACATTCGGCCTTTTGCAAAAAAACAAACAAAAAACGATTTATTTACTAATAAAAAATGAACAATTTATTATTCTCAACCATAGCTAGTTTGATTAAATTGTTCTGCTGAAATGCACAAAAGAAAAAAGGGTTTGTTCGGTTTTTTTTTCTGTTTGTGTAAGAATTATAACTCTGAACACTACAACAAAATTGGTGTAAAATTCGTTTTACACAGTTAAAAACGGTGTTTGTACTTTAATACTTTTAACGGTCGCTGTGGTAAAGTTTTTCAAGATTATCGCTAATTTACAAACTACAAACTAGAAACACTGTTAACGTGGAAACAGAAGTGTAAATACTGTAAGTAAAAATAAAATAACCTTAAAACCTTTAGTAAAAAAGGATTTATTTTTTTTCAAGAAATCTTATAATTTAGTCTGTTTTATCTGGTTTTATGTACTCGTCTTCATGTTTCACCATTTAAGGAAGATTTACCAGTTATTTTTCTATAACTGTTGCGTATAATAAAAGTTTTAAGGTCGATTGGGGTTGGATCCTTGTTCTAAATATATCGGAAAATATAACGGTTGTCAAATATTTGCACGGCAAAAAACCAAGGTAAGTATAAAACGTTTATTTTGTAGATATATACTACCTTTTATGTAAAATACTGTAATAATTGTCTAGAAATGAGTGGAGAACTAGAGGTTTTTGAAATACGAAAGTGGATCTGTGCACAAATTTTCAGCTTGGTCAGAAAATAACCATAGTTTGGTAGAAATATATTTTGGTATTTTACCTTTAATTTTCCCACTCTCATGCACTCTTTAGGGAAAAATTGTGTATGCATAGAATCTGAAATAAATGTTTGGATTTAAATTAAAAAAGAACATATTTTATCTGACAGATTTGCATTTTTTTGAATTATATTCTTAACCTCATTTTTGTCAAGTGTCTCGTAATATTTACATGTAAATTTAGTTTCTTTGTAATTGATCACTGTGATTGATCAATTTTATATCCTAACTAGGATCGATATGAAATCATGAATGCTCAGTTAACCCCATAGCCCACTTTCCCAATCACTTTAGTGTAAAGAAAACAGCTAATTTCCATGTGGGCCTAGAAAAATAATGTTGTCCATTGTCAAAGTTATGGCACACTTTGTTATTTTTCAAAGTCAATGCCTACTCTTTAATTAATAAAAACTTTAAATAACTCTCATGGCAAACAATTTAGTGACAAGTCATTAGTTTCGGGAGGTAAAAAATTGATTTTTTCGCTTTTTTTCGGATATTTTCGGAAGTAATTGAAATTTTGAAACTTTGCCTTCATTAAGCCAACTCTCTATCTGTAACAGTTACCGAGATAGCAATGCTAATGCAGTACATGGTTTCTGGAACGAATTCACTAGAAGTGTGGGAAAAAATATTTTTGAAAAACGCAAAACACGTCGATTGCGATGTTTTGTGAACTTCACATTCTTAATAAAAGTTTGTTTTTCAAACTTCTTAAAGAGCTGCAATATAACCCTCCAGTAGGCATGGTGGCACTACAGCCTGGGAACTCTTTTTTTAGGGCGTGCGCAGGCGCGTGTCATCTGTCATACGTCATCCGATATACGTCATATGTCATACGTGGTTTAAAATACCCATTCTCAAAGTTCCCACGCTGTAGTGCCGCCATGCTTACTCCCTACTTAATTTTTTTTTTTGGGAAGAGACCACGTGTGTTTTTCTATTGTTTTAATATTACTTTGTTTATCAATCATATTTTTCCTATTAAAATAAATAAGTTGGGTTATGTTTCACCCTTTTAAGGAATATGAAACCCATAAAACATTTCAATCGACTGGTTTTGAGAACTCTAATTAGGCAGAATTCTCATATAAAGACATAACGTTCTCTCTTATAGAGACAGTGAACTATTTCGCATAATTTATTAGTTCTTTACCGGATTTGTTTTTCATACTTTTCAGAGCGTATTTATTAAGATTTTTTTTTCTGAAGTCTTAGATTTACACCTCACAAACTGCAATCTGAGACTCTCTCTTTTACCAAATAAAGAATTCTTTTGTTGCCTCTAACTGTTTTACTAGCTTTTATATTTGTTCTTAGAAAAGGATAAAAAGTTTTTGACTTTAGGATACAATATCCTATTTTTACTTAGATACTTTGTTGTACGAGGTCTTGACAAAGGCATAGAGCTAGTGTGTGTTCCGTGAAAATAAAAGTATCAAATAAAAACGTGTTTAGAGAGAATATAAGAAACCTCATTTTTTTGCTGGGGTTGGCGAAAGAGCCAGTATACTTAAACCTATATAAGGCCCATGTATCCCCTATCATCTGGTTAATGTTAGCCAGATGGGACCTACAGCTTAACGTGGAATCCGAACCACGTGTTTGCACTAGTTATCCTTTTTGTTTTCAATTTGAAGAAAATAAGTGAATGACAACCCTAAAATTAATTAGTAAAGTTATTAAAACAAATTTATTAACAAATATCGTCAGTGTCTGTTTAAAGGTTGGAGACAATGACGTTTCTTGAACGGCAGTAGAGTTTTGTTATTTGTTTTGAATCACTACGTAAGCATCTCCAGTGGTCTTCAGGAGAATACTAAATAAGTATGGTAACTACATAGCTCTATTTATACTAGGTAGGTGCAGTGACGCATGACTAGTAGGCAGAGTCATGCGTGTAACAACTGAAGTACATACATTTTACATCATCATAAAGGGAATTAAAAGACCTTTAAAATAAGGTATCACTCAACCACCTTTCCATTTAACATTTTAGGGGTGATGCCACCCCCGCTCAGGGGGCTGCACGTGTTATTTTTTTCCAATTTAATGTTCCCCTCGAAAACAAAATCGACGGGTCTAAGCGTTTTTCCAAAAAATAACTGAGCTGACAGTAAATGTCTTTGTTTCGTTTTCGATGCGCCACTCTGTATATATCCCTTTACAGGAAAAACGATAAGATTTTTTAAAAAATGTCGTAAATAAAATATAATATCAGTAATTTAATTTAACATTTTAATACAATGCTTTATTCGTTTTTTTTTAACTAGGGTTAACAATAGCCCCACCAAGCTATGCAAGGTGCCTGATACATAAAAAAAAATACTTTTTTTATTGAAATGAAATAATAAACTGCACAAAGGAATTATGCCACAACTTAAATAAAACTTTTAACAAACTAAACGAAAAAAAAGCTTTTAAAACTAAAATTTAAAAAAGCAGTAGTTTTCTCTTTATTGTACGTTTCTAGTACTTTAGCTCAAACTCCAAGTATTACAAAGCATGGCGATTGGCAATTCTGACTGCAGTATATTTTTCATTCCTGCAAGAAATGCGGGGGGGGGGGGGGGGAGGTGTTTTAATATTATCCATGTTATAAATGTTGAAATTCCTTTTTAAATGATATTTTTATTATAGTTTTTCTGTAATTTTTCTTTGTTTGATACCATCGTTAATTAATTTGCTTCTTTAATTTAAATAACAAAACATTTTAGCTAGCAAATGTTTTTATATTGGAAAAGCCTGAAAAGCGATGAATATGTTACAATTTAATTTGGTCCATGGATTTGCCAACGAAATTAATATTTCCTCATTTGTTGTTTTTTAATTTTTTTAACAAGTTCCCGGCCAACTAAGAAAATTACTTATATTGCCCGATTTAAATATTTTTAAAAAATTTAAGTGTGGAGTTTCGAAGTTAAGTCGTAAAAAAAAATACTGTACAGCTCGAGTGGATTGTCCATATTTCCCTAGGAAGGCAGAGCACTCCGCCTACGGCGTCATGTTCAATTTATTTCCTTGTGCAATATGGACTTTATATCCACTCTTATTGTACAAACTACGATTATAGTATTCATCATGTTTAGCACCCTCAGAAATTAAAACAATAGGAAATTTTGACCGTCGACGGTACCAATCGGTCAATACTTTAAGTTTCAATAAATTTACCTAATAACTTTTAAGGATCTCTTATACTTAAGTCACACACCATAAAATCATACTGTATAAGAAACTTTCATGGGTACATTGATATCTTATACAAGGAAGCATTTCCAGTTTCAAACCAACAATTTTGAAATAACTTACGAACTAAACTTTATTTCGTTTATTTAAGGTAAAGTTTAATTACTAAAAATAAGCCAAGCGTAAGATACTTTAAAAGCCAAAATTGTAGGTAGTAATTAAAACTTTTAACTAAGTTATTCGTTTCGTATTTTCTTTATCCTTAACAACAGTGGCGGTTCATGGTCAAGTTTACAAGGGGGTCATATCCTTACTTGTATTAGTTTAATATCTGATATATTTTTAAAATCTCGAAAACAAATCTTAATTATTAGAAAATTGGGCTTAAAACGAAGAAGAATTTTAAAATCGTAGAAATGTCAGAAATGGTCGATTTATAATGTGGGATTAACAGCAAAGCTTAATTTAAGAGTAATCCATCCGGTCATAACTTGTTACGAGTCTGTTTGAAGGTTGGGGACAATGATGTTTCTTGGATATAGAGGAGTTTTGAACTTACATGTTCTTTATTTGTGTTAAATCACAACGTTTCAACTGGCCTCTAGTCGTCTCTAGATGAAGACTATCAAGTTTAATCATCATCATCATGAGCTAATGTAAGTTTTCCCATTTAAAACTTGCATCGGCTGATTAAAACGTGGTTAAAGCGCATGCTTTCAGGTAAGTTTTCTTGAAATTGCACCTAGTGTAAAAAGGCCTTAACAGTGTAACATCGGTTTAATATCATATACATTTTTTATTCAAAGCTTTAATTTACTTTAACCGTAGATTGCCAACCTACGTAAAATTTACGTACAGTTTTTTTAATCTGAAATAAATGGCCTATTACTGGTATCCTCGTTCTGCCGCTCAAGCAGTGCATCTACCATCACCATAACATTCGGTTGCCGACGTATTTCTGATGTGGCATTTCTGGTTGCATGTAACCGAATAAAGAATGATTGTTGGCGCGTAAATTTTACGTATAGATTTGTTATGAATGCGCTAAATTCGTATAGACGTGTTATGAATGCTACTAACTAATCTTTTTATGTGCATTTTTTGGTTATTTCGTTTGTTTTAGATTCAGGAAATCAGACACCAATTACATCTGTGATAATTTTAAATTAAATTCTATTTTGGTAACAATTTTATTCCTACGATTTTAATGACGTATAAATGATAATACACGGTAAAAGAACTCCCGGTACTACTCTATACTCCCTTATTATAATAGACTTCGATTTATCTTGTCATTTACAGTACAAAGACGTTGAAAGAGAAAAGAAAAATTAATAAAAAACTCAACAGTCTCGTTCTCGACATCGTAACACACTATTACTTGTAGCACACAGTATCCTGGTAATATATTTTCAGAAAGGAACTAATCCATTTTACTTGTTTTAAAGGAAGTCTTACTTTCTGGCAATGCGAAGTTATTAAGAAAACTCTGCAGAAGTATTTGTAATGTGTTCTTCTGCTGTCAAGATATTTATGTTCAGCGTCGGAGTTAAAAAATATTTATAAGAAACAATGGGAGAGAGTGAGGTTAAAGTTTTTCCTAAAACTAGGTAGCTTGTTTATTTATAATATGTCGACAAAAAATATTTAAAAATATATAACAAAAAAAAGTGTGTAAAGTTGTCATTTTTTGGCCTTCTTCGATTGAGGAGTGTGTACCTTCTGTCGCACCCCACGAGATATCCGATCTCATTCGGCCTGGTTACCGGCGTTAATAAACCGCAGTTTGTAATTAAGGGGGATTTCTACTATGATGGTTTCAAAAAAATCGAAATTTGTTTCCGACGTTTTTCGACTCTCTATAGCCTCTAGAATAACACTGTGTAAACGTTTTTACCAAATCTACTCCAAAAAAAAGTTATATCCAATTTTATGATTGCCGGTCAGTTCTCACCACTAGCCGCTTTTGAGTTAAGGCGCGTTCTCAGAGCTACGTTCTGTCGTCAGCGACATCATCTCGACCAATCAGGATCGTTTACGTCATAACCCCTAATCCCCCACCACCGACGGACGGTGTCGTTGAATTATTTTAAATTTGTTTACGGGTGACCACAGCTGTCGGCGCGACACTAATTGAAGAAGCGGGGATATGTCGCCTGCGACCGTTGAGACTTTAAAGTTGTTTTTCTCGAAACCCTGTTTTTCGCGTTGGCGGAAAGTATTTCGGTATGTTTAAATTATCCGAATTTAATGATTTTGATCTTAAAATGCTCAAAATACAAGTGGTTATAGCCTCCTCTAGAATCAAGTATTTTGCGATATTACAGAAAATGTTACGGCACTTAAAATACAAAAAAAATGGTGGATTTTCAAAAAAAAATTAAATTTCGCGCCATTTTAACAGTTACTCGCGTTTTGACTTGATTCTAGTGGGGGCTATAACTACACGCTTACAATTGAAGAATCTGGGTCAATATTATTTTTGTCATGAATAGAAAAATTTATTTAAATTCCGCCAGCAAGTTACGTTTTTTTTGAGGGGGTAACTTCAGCACCCTGTAGCACCCTCAAGTTTTTAATTTTTTGGGGGTTGAAACATTTTTTTTGGTACATCTTATCTTTAATAAAAAGAATTGAATACTTGTTTTTCTGCATTTATCTTATTATCCCCAGAAAAAAATTGTAAAGAAACGATGAAAATAGGACCATCACAGTAGAAATCCCTTTTAAGTTAAAAATAGTATAAATTAAGAAATCATTTCTTTATTTGATAACTGTATAAAATATATAGATCCAACAATCATTCGCTTCTTGTTTACAAAGAGGCGGCATTTATTGCCGTCGTTTTTATACAGAAGACAGAAATGTAAGCAATAATGTTATATTAATGCCGCTCACTTTACTCTTTTCTCACTGCCCATTATCCAGGGGTATAATACAATGGAACTTTTATATCGTTCTCTTACTTTTATCAAACAAAAAATTGAAAAGTTATTTTAAAGTTTCAATTATATACTTCCAAATTATATCATTCGCCATTCAGAACATAAAAATAGAAATATTATTCATGTAAATTTCTTATTTTCCATTAAAATTACAAACGATGTCACCAATATTGTTACATGGAATTGGAATACTAATACCTCAGAGGAACTAAAGACATTTGATATTTTTATTTGATCCTTCCATGATTGTCAAGCCTTGAATTTTTATACAATAACCCTGGCAATGTTAAAAATAAATATAATAATACAAAAATCGAGATCATTATCGTAACATGTTTGATATTTAAAAAAAAGTATGCCGGTATAATAGAAAGCAAATAGCTTTTTTCTGCCAGGTAAGTCTGGAGTTATGGAAAAAATGAGGATTTAAAACACTTTACATACTCATCATAATTGAACACAAAATATGTTAACTTACATTTTTTAAAGGCATGCCTATACCATAAACGTCTTTACTTTTTAGTTAAAAAAAAACTTAAAGACACTGTTTAGTTATTTGTTGGGTTAATATTAATACTGAAAATAATTTTAGAAAGAATGCTTTAAAATAAACCATTGCAGCAAGTTTGTACTTTCGATATAGATATATAGATACTGTCTCTGTTTGTTTAAAGGTTTAAGACAATAATATTTATTGAATGATAAAAGATGTACTTGACTTGCCCTTATTTTTTGTTGAAATGTAGTGATTAAAAAACAAATAATTACAATTACAGGTCTTAAACTCTTGGGGACTGTTTTTCTAAGTAACCTGAAGATGACAAAGTACTGTTGGCAAGTTCTAATAATAAATTATATAAAATATAGAAACGATAGAAATTATTGAAAATATAAAAATTATAGAAACTATACAAACTATAGAAACTATAAAGAATATATCAAATTTGAATGCTGTCTAGTCATATAAAATATATTAACTATAGAAAATATAGAAACTATAGACAGACAATAATAGAAAATATAGAAAATTTGAAAAATATAGGAATTATAGATAATAAGAAAATATAGAAAATCTAGAAATATAAAAAATATAAATACTATAGAAAATATAGAAAATATAGAAAATATAGAAAATACAGAAAATCTACATATGAGAGGAGAAAAACAGTTACAGCTGTATTCACTAACGGCTTCTAAATTTAAAACAGTCCTAAATTGACAGTTCTGGTTTTCAAATGACAAGTGTCAGGGTAAGTCAACCAAATGTTCTATTGTAAATATATAACCGGGTCAGTATGATTATGAGAAAATTATTTCTGCCAATGCCATGTATATCACAGACAAACTTGCTGGTGTATAGACATAGACATATTTTTATTTGACCACATTTTAGTAAATTACAAATTGTAGCAAGTCACATAAAATTATAAAGCACCGATGAGGGATGCTTCTTACTACATACAAATTTATATTTAAACACATTCTTGTATAAGAAAAAATAAACACACTTTGTAATTTCACATTAATAACAAACAAAAGTCATAAATCAAATGTTGAAGTTTGTGAATTAACATCAAAGTATTCTTTCACTGAGTAGAAAGCATGTGATTTACGAAATTTCTTAACTACAATTATAATTTTTTTTTCATTGTAGTTTTTAACCGTTGCAGGAAGCACATTGTAAAGCTCTATTTTAAGCGAATTACTTATAGATTTAAAGTCTATACCTGTTTGGTCTAATAAAATGAACCGACCTGGTACCATAATGGTGAATATCTGAATTAAGCTGAAAATTATTATTATGAATTTCAATTAATTGGTGCAAAATAAATAGTGATGGCAGCGTCAACATTCTCGAATTAATAAAATGTGGCCTGCAGCGGTCCAGCACACCAACACCCGTAATAACTCTCACAGATTTTTTCTGTAATCTAAAAATACTTAAGGAATTAGATGAGTTTCTCCACAAAATGACTCCATAAGAAAGGTGGACGTGAAAAAGTGAATACTAGATATTTATCTCTGACTGGTGATTTAGAATTGCTCTTAATTTTCTTATTACAAAAATTGCCGAGACTCGATATGAGGAGTCCAACTAAGAGTGTCGTCGACTATTAAACCCAGCATCCTCACATTCTGACCCTCCATAACGTCACGGCCTGTGGAAACTATAATTACTTGGGTTTTATTTGTATTAAGTTTTAGACAGTTTTGTGTAAAGCATACTTCGGACCTCTTAGCCAGAAGATTACTAATTAATTGTAAGTCTTGGATATTTTGAGATGACACAACTGAGTTGTATTATCTGCAAAAGGAAAGCATCCATAGAGAGAGAGAAAGAAAAACAGGTCATTTATATATATATATATATATCACAAAAAGAAGAGACCCAAGAACGGATCCCTGGGGTACTCCATTTTCGATCAATCCGAAATCTGACACATTATCATTGAGAGAAACACACTGTTTTCTCTGAGACAAATATGATTCTAGCAGGCTTAAAGGGTTTTACCCCTAACTTCATATCGATACAATTTCCTCAAAGTCAAAGGCTTTGACAGTGGATCGATCGATGTCGATAGTCTAAATTTAATATCCTTTATTGAATACCGGTTTTACGGTTTACCTGATGTATCATTAAAATACAAGAGACAAGGATGGAAAAGTGAAAATAATGGTATAAGAACTTTTACCAAGAGTTTCCTTTGACGTTTTCTGTTCGAATAAAATTGAACATCCAAACACGGTCCTGGCGACTTGTCAAAGAAATACTTAAATAAAATTTAATTGCCATGACGTGTTTTAAAGGAAATGGCTTCGAGTCTCGCACCTCGAGTAGCGTCTTTCGTGACAAACATACAACTAGCATTTAAAAATAGTAAATTGTTATCTGCGTTTCTGCACGAGTGTGTTTTTACTTCACCCCAGGAAGAGCTTAAAATTATTAGCAATATGGAAGCTTTTCCGTGTAGATTTACAACTGTGCCATTAAAATGTATGTTAATGTGGTAAATTTTACGACAGAAGACTTCTATTTAATTTTTAGTATCAGTACTAGATACAATGTAAGCTTTTGTTTTATACCTTTACAAATAAAGGATATCGAATTTATCATTATCAATGTTTTAAAATACTTTTTCCGAAAATCGATCAGAAATATTGACCTTTTTGATAACAGTTCCGAAAGAAAAAGTTAATATTTCCTTATACTTAGTCGTTGCTAGGCAACGGAAAATAACTGTTAGGAAATATTTACTATTGTACTTTAAGGAAATATTATTTCTGTACGGCTACTTGTAAACTAAACTACTTGTAAAAAAAAGCTTGATAATTCAATATTACTGGGTTTCCATAGTTACAACACAAATATTTAATGGCATCCTTTATTTGTGAACAAAATTAATAATATTTATTTCAAAATTTTAACAAGTTGATTGTATAAAGTTATGTCCTTTTAATAATTTTCGATTTACGGAAAAATAGTATGTATCCTCGTAGAAAAAGCCACATTCCCGGGCTCCGTATTGTCAGTCTCGGCTTGCGTCTCGACATACAATTTTTACGGTCATCCGGAAATGTTAAGCTTTTCCTACTAGGTATAAAATGAACTATTTTTATTAAATATTGCCCTCTTATGTAAATATTCTCATAATAAGAGACATGACAATTTTTGTTCATTAGCACACATCCCAGTCAAAAGAATTTTTGGAAAAAAATGGCTTTGCCTTGAAATTTTGTAAAATTTACACTGTTTCTGTTACCATATCACTATTATATTATGGCATAATGTATATTGTGGAATTAAAATGGATACAAAACAAAAGTAATCAATTTGCTTTAGAACCTTGAAACCGCGTTCAAATATTTTTAATTCATTTCAAATATACACTAAAAAATATTCTTATGCGTTTCAACATGCCAGCAGTTTAGTTTAATTATGTGTTTAAAGCTCCATTAAGATGCTTTTTTATTCCTTTTATCACATTTGCTTTCCTGAAGATGAATGTTTTTACATTCGAAACATGTAGATAATTTATAAACTAATGTTGGATTGCACAAAAAATTTTCACCAGTATGATTGTGAGAAAATTATTTCTGCCAATGTTATATATGTCACATTCAAACTTGCTGGTTAGTTAATTAAAATTCGTTGTGCAACCTGACAGTGTCTATATTCTTTTCATTTTAATATTTAGTTCATGCATGGATTCGTCTATCCTTTATTCCTTTCGAAAGTAATTTAATCTTATTAATGATTAATACATAGAGCTGTTCAGTTAGTTCTATATTAAAAAGCATGTCTGTAGTGTTGCTGTCAAGTTTTCTTTTTTAGGAAATAAAAGTAACTTTGTAGCATTTCTCAACATAAAATTATTTAATTAAAAATGTTTAAAGACACTAAAAACAAAATCAAATTTTAGTTCTAAACAGGTTTACAGAAAAACAAGTTTTGCACGAATTCTATAAGAAGTGTGTCAATCTTTTTATGACCAATTCACTGCAGACAATGGAAGTAATTGGTATTTCTGCATCGTTTCCTTGTCTATTCCTTGATATGTTGCAGAAAGCTTTATCTCCTGGATCGTCAGTTTCAGGAAAAGTTCCTGAAAAGAAATAAATTGAATGAGTGGCTTGCAAAAACTATATTGTCACATTGTAGGCAGGAAGTACTAATAAAGAAACGATATTTTTATTACCTTCGAGCTTTGTTTTGTTATAAATCTATTACTAGCGCAAGTTTTATTATGTGTGTAGGTTATTTGTTTTCAACCACTTTTATATTAACAAAACACACACGTCCACGGGCGGTCCCAATGGAAAGGAAGTATATTTTCACATAAAAAAGAGCTCAAAAACTTATTTAAAATAATATTTTACGGTATATTAGGTGGGCTGAAAAGTTCGTCGGCTGACTCATAGATGGCGTTACTAGAATTAAATCCATGTGATTTTTACTTAGTACTAACCTTCAAAAGATACGTGTATAAATTTCACAGCTGCCGGATAATTAGTTCGTGATATATAGCATTGTGATTGAAGCAGCTTTTGTTATTGTGAAAAAATGGATAAAAAAGAATTTCGTGTGTTAATAAAGCATCGCTTTTTGGCGAAAAAAAATACTGTTGAAGCCAAGGCTTGGCTTGATAAACATTATTCGGACTCTGCATCAGGAAAATCAACGTTGAGAAGTGGTTTACTAAATTTAAACGAGGCGAAATGAGCATCGAAGACGATGCACAAAGTGGACGCCCCAAAGAGGCTGTTACCGACGAAAACATCAAAAAAGTCCGCAAAATAATTTTAAATTATCGTAAAGTGAAGTTGATCGTGATAGCTGAGACTTTAAAAATATCATATGTTGGAGCGTTTTAAGGATGAAATCACGAAAAAACGGTCTAATTTGAAGAAGAAAAAAGTGTCTGTTTCATCAAGACAATGCACCGTGTCACAAATCAATGAAAAAGATGGCAAAATTATATGAATTAGACTACGAATTGCTTTCCCATCCACCATATTCTCCAGATCTGGCCCCCAGTGACTTTTTCCTGTTTGCAGATCTTAAAAGAATGCTCGCTAGAAAGAAATTTAGCACTAATGAAGAGGTAATCGCCGAAACTGAGGCCTATTTTGAGGCTAAAGAGAAATCGTACTAGAAAAATGGCATCGAAAAATTGTACGACCGCTATAATCGTTGTATCGCCCTCGAAGGCAACTATATTGAATAATAAAATCGATTTTGTCAAAAAAACATGTTTTACTATGTTAGCCTATGAACTTTTCAGCCCAACTGTTACATGGTGTCACTTTAAACTTAACAGTTGTATTGTATATTTGCCTTTTGCTTTAAAGTTCACCACCGATTTTAGAGGTAAGAATGCAGTATGACATTGGTTGACAATGGGGTATTTAATTTTAATTGAAACATTTTTTTATGGAAGAAGTGTGATAATTTACAATAAAAAAAATAGTGCGGGAAGAAACGAGTATGCTATATTATTAATATATAAAATGGCACTTCAGAAGAAGTATTTCAAAACCTAAGCATTTGCACCAAAAACTATTCTTAGATCTACGCTCCTAAAATACATGATTTCTGAAAAAATCATCAATTTTGGCGTAGTGAGTGATATTTACTTTATTTTTAATCAAAGAAAACCGAGCCCAAAAAACGCTAAAGAGCCAGCTAGGAATATCAAGAAAAAAGTAAAAACAAATGTAAGTCAACCATACAGAGGGGGAGAGGTAATTATTTTAATTTTCGAAATTTGATAGTAGTTAGATGAATTTTAAACGAACTTTGGGCGTGGCCCCGAAAATATTTTGCCTGCGGTATTATAAATTACATGTAGTCTCGACTGTCCGTGTCTCCAGAAGAAAAATGTCCTACTTACGCCCACTGAGCGAAACGTTAACTAAAAAAAAATGCAAGGACAATGGTACGTCACACATCTTTTCTTTACATTTGCAATGGATTTGTCTTTTGCATTGAGGTGATTCTTGTGGCGATGTCTGTCATGTGTAATAAAAACGCAATTTCGCATTCTGTAGATTTGCGTCAGGTTATGGATGAGTTCTAAGGGACAAAATTGTATCATCATTGTCTAAATGGTCCCAGGGAACCCAATGTTCTAGCGTCCCTGTGTATACTTTAAAACAATAGACACTATCCTATTTACTAAACGTTGATTTTCTTTCTTTATTAATATTGCGAACAAGAAACTTTTACTATTATAAAATATGTTAAGCAAACTTTAAGTAAAGAAAATAATAATTTTTTTGATTTTAATTTAGCTAGCGAGTGAACTAAGTACAAATATATTTTTTATTTTCTGCAACTGTTATTGTGATGTATCACAGTTTCGTTTATATATTTAATTATTAAATATCCTAAATTCCGGTACCTTCAGTAATGATTGGGCTCTACGTACCCACATACGCGGTACCTAACACTGTAATTGTTCCGAATGTGCGAATAAAATAGTAACGGAAATATTCGTATTATTTCTTCCCTGCGGACATTACAGTTATTTACAGATATTATAATGAGGGCTAACGAAATTACAAATGAGTGGCAACGTTGTACGTACCATATTATGTTGGGATTCGAATCGATAATATTTTCACATTGGCGTGTGGCGCAAACAGTCTTTAGGGGTCGCATACCGACTAACCTTTTAAACGGTCGATTAAATAAAGGATGGAATGTTTAAAGTATGCAGCTTTTCTTTCGGGCACCCAACGAAATACGCATGCACTTAAATATACCTAATAAGTAATAAGCTAGGAGGCTCAGCCTCAACTTTGCCATTTGTAAACAATTTTTTGTTTTACAATAAAATCTTTTATTATTATTATTATTATTATTATTATTATTATTATTATTATTATTATTATTATTATTATTATTATTATTATTATTATTATTATTATTATTATTATTATTAAGTATTATTATTATAATAATAGAAATAAGACCTTGTATGGCAGTAGAGTTTTGGATGGGCTCATCTCTCTCGCCCATAATCGCCAACATTTATATGGAATGGTTCGAATCCGAAGCAATAAAACAAGCAAAGAAGAAACCAAAAATATGGCTTAGATATGTGGATGACACCTTCATTATTTGGAACGGAAACGAGGACGAACTCAGAGAATTCTTACATCACATTAATAACTTTGCACCGACAATTAAATTCACCATGGAAAAAGAAGAGAACAACCAATTACCTTTCCTAGACGTCAATGTAGAGAAAAATGGCAACACCTTCCTAACCTCAGTGTACAGAAAACCTACACATACAGGGCAATATCTCAATTATACATCAAACCACTCAAACAACACAAAACATGGCATAGTAAGAAACCTTGTGGATAGAGCAATTACTCTCTGTAACTCAAACGAAGCTCTCAAAAGAGAAACTAACCACATCAAGACCGACCTCAACAAGAATGGCTATCCCATGAAACTGATTGACACAATATTGGAAAATCGCAAGAATCGGCCAAACACACGTAAAGCAGAGAAAGAGATACAACCAATACTCAATATTCCGTATGTCAAAGGAGTATCTGAGAAAATAAGAAGACTAGGAAAACGATACAACATCGAAACAGTATTCAGCTCTAGAGACACTTTAAGAAGCCACCTAACGAAGACGAGACCAGTAAGCCAGAAAGACAAGAAAAATTGTGTCTACCGGATCCCCTGCGAATGCGGCCAGTCTTACATTGGTGAGACACTAAGACCACTAGAAGTAAGGATTAAAGAACATCGGAATAATACCCGAAAAGGAGAGACCGAAAAATCAGGTGCAGCTGACCACGCCTGGACGCACGGCCATCATATCATGTGGACAAAAGCGGAAATCCTGCAAAAAGAACCGCACTGGAGGAAGAGGAAGTTTAAGGAAGCTGCTACCATACACCAAAATCCAGGTTGCTTTAGTAAGCCTTCATTAGACATGAGAAACGTCTGGAAACCCTTGTTAAGTAAATGTAATCTTAGAATAAGACCACCCAAGAGTTAAACGCATGATTCATCGAGCATGACGTCATCGAGCATGACTCATCAAGCATGACTCATCCAGTTATGCGTCATCACCTAGCAACACGCATGACTCCGCCCACTAGTCATGCGTCACAGCACCTGCCTAGTATAAATAGAGCTGTAGTTACCGTACTTATTCAGTATTCACCTGAAGACGACTGGAGATACTTACCAGTTGAAACGTAGTGATTCTAAACAAATAAAGACAATGCAAGTCCAAAACTCTACTGCCGTTCAAGAAACGTCATTGTCTCCAACCTTTAAACAGACACAAGACCTTGTATATTGTATTACTCAATAAACAGTAAAATCGTAAACCTCTCTTTAAAACTGTTAAATAAGTTATAAAAATATATAACTACGAATAAAATAAAACCGTATAAACTTAATTGATTTGAAGGAAAACAATTTCTCTAAATCTTCCAAAATCTTGTTTCTACTGCAATTTTTATAACAAATGTACTGCAGACAACGAAAATAGTTAATTGCTGTACTTCCGGAATGTATTCTTGATGATATCCTGCAGAAAACTTCATCTCCTGGCTTGTCAGGTTTAAAAAACTTTTCTGAGACAATAAAATAGATTAGTTTGTTGCAGCCATTTATACTATAAATAAAAGTTTATTGTTTGGTCCATTCGAAATTGCAAATAGTATATTACGTCTGTTTAAAGGTTGGAGACAATGACGTTTCTTAAACGGCAGTAGAGTTTTGGACTTGCATTGTCTTTATTTGCTTTGAATCACAGCGTTTTAACTGGTAAGCATCTCCAGTCGTCAGTATTCACATAAATGAGTAAATGCTTTACAACACGCAATACGTACTATACGTATTCTACGACTCTAACTAATAAATTAAAGACAGCGTTGCCAGATGATTTTTTTTTATTTCCCTAGATTTTTGACCAAAAATTCCCTAGATTTCCCTAGGCAATTTTTTTTTATATTTTAGGGAGGAGGGGATAATGAATTTTAGTTTTTTTAGCTTTATTATCTTTAAATACCTAACAAATGTTCTCTTTAAAAAAGTAACAAAAAACTATACAATAAACATATACATATTCTAAATAAATTAAACAAACCACTTTTTTTAAATTTATTGGTTTTCTTTTTTCCCATACAAATTTCTGAAATATTTCTGGGTTAATCGTTAAATTAAAACAATTGTTTGTCGTTATTTTAGTAGAGGGAGATGATTCGTTCACCATCCACCATTTACACCAAGGCCTCTGCGCATGCCCAGACAGTGCGCAGGCGTGTGTCATATGTCATACGTCATCTGTCATCTGTCATACATCATCTGTCATATGTCAAATGTCACACTCTTGGACGTTAGCTACTTTGGCATTAGCTACTTGGGCGTTAGCTACTTGGGCAATAATATTCTTTATTGACCACGTGTTAAGGATGATGTCATATTATGTTTAGGAAAAGATGACGGCTGCCACCTGTCAATTAAGATATGTCAAGACCACCTGTCACTTGTCAAATGCTAAAATTAAAATCCAACACGTAGGTCGTATTTAGGATGACGTAATAAGTCGTTTAAAGAAAACCCGAACGCGATCGGTCAACTGGTTTGGAAGATATAGTTTTTTGCGATTAGTGCCCTTATGCCTCGAGACGAAGCGCTGAAATTCTGGTTGTAGACAGAGGTATATTGGACCTATCTAGAAGTGAAAGATTTTTTCAAATATCTCAAGTACTAACGGCGTTAGATGTATTAAACCATTAAGGCCTTAACACAGCACAGTCGTGCAAAGCACTGATAATGTTTATTTCTTAGTAGGAATATACCTCGTATATTAATTATATTTACAAATTACTGTACCACCAGTAAAATCGTCAAAGTGTCAAAACGGCACATCTAAAAATTTTAATTTTTTCAGTATTTACATTAATAATCTATACCTATACAACCTCATAATCAAAATACATCCAAGTATTCGAATTATCAGTAAAACCATAATAACTGTCAAAACGGCACCTCAGATATTTATAATTTTATCTAATATATTCATTATTAAGCCATACCTATAGAACCCCGCAATAAAAAAATAAGGACATTTTGGAAATGCGCAGAAGCCGAAATCGGTGTTTCGGAGTTAAATACGAGGAAATATTATGCGCATATAGCGAAAAAAGTACCTTCGGTACTCCGGATGCCAAAGGGCACCTTTTAAATATATATTTAAAAAACACTTCATTTCGACATTTTTGGGAAAAATTAAACGAAAAACATAATAGGGCAGACGCCGTAATACATTCTATGTATGAAACAATAATCGAGAGAATATCTATTATAAAATATATTAGAATCTTTAGATATCACGCTTTAGTAAAAAGACTTGTTCTAACAAGATGATGATCTCATCAAGCGAAAAAATCAACTTGTATGTAATTAATATGCAAATCATTAGTGATCGGAGATTGTAAGTATTTTTCCAACTATCACGCTATGATGACCTCAACACGAGGAGAAAGTCACCCGGCCTGCAACGTGTTTCGCGGATGTAATTAATATTCAATGTCGTGACTGGTACGTACAAAGTGAAGGGTATAGGGTATAAATACAGTGGAAAACAGGCAAGTAGCATCAGTTATCATCGAGCAGAAGTCGTGACTTGTTGTAAAGATTAACAAACAGTGTAAAATTAATAATATCGTAAGTACCATATTTATTATTATATATATATTATATTGTGTGTTATTTATCTATCTGAGCCATGCATTAAATAAAGAATTCGTTCTAAACAATCAATATCTGCATTATTTAAGGGTAATATAGGGTGTAAAAGAGTACTAAAGGGTATATAATATATAAGTGGTTATTAAAGGGTTATATCGATGCTCGCCAAATATTATGTTATGATGTGAACGCTAATTATTATTTAAAACAATTTTGCAGAAAATGTTTGTTTGTGAACACTGTAAGCGCTCCTACACCAGAAAGGACAGTCTCAAACGCCATGGAGATTGCAGACGTGAAGCCAGAGTCTGCCAAACTTGTGAAGCCAGTTTTGCATCAGAAGGGGCTCTTCGGCGACATCAGCAAGAAAAACAACATAGAGCCCCCAAAAGACAAACGATGCCTTCACAAGGACCCATGGCCAAGAGGGCTAGACTCGTTTCGTCAGATGGTAAGTTATTGCATAATATTGTGTAAGATTAGGTATTACATCATATTGCGTAAGATTAATCAGATATTGCATCATACTGTGTAAAATTAGATATTTTATCATGCTATTATAAAAAGCGATAAGACACTCCTAGGCAACCCGTCTAAATTATTTGCTATAACTACCTACATATGTCTCGCTCTTATATGAACATCATCAGAGAACAGGAAATTAAAACAAAACAATACGAAGGCGTCATTACAGATATTTTTAAGTGTAATAATTGTATAAAAAGTTATCTAAGCGAATATTGTAATTTATTTCAGAACCATCAACGTCAGGTTCATCTATGCAGCAGAGGCATTGCAGCGATTGCAAGCTAGATGTGCCTGTCTCCCGCTGGTCCAGCCACCTAAGGACCTTACGTCATCGGGAGAACTGCTGTGCAGTGCAGGAGGAAGGTGTAGAACTAATTAAAACATCATTCCGGAGCCGAATTGCTACCTATCGACTTTCCACAAACCAAGATCCCACCAACGTCCCCAGGTTCCTGGCTCATCTAAAAGAAAAATTTACAAGGTTGGTGGGAGGCATTGTTTCAAAATATGAACAACTGAAAGTCGGGGTAGAGCTTTTCGGCCGCTTCCTCCTGCAGACGAACGAGTCGGCTGAGGACAAGTCCTTTAACACAAAGTATGTGCTGGTGAATGGAGCGACGGACCTGGAGGAGCTGTTTGGACAGTTTACTGCCATCCTGGACCGTAAATACTCTGAATTTGCGGAAAAGGACAGTGGTAAGTACTATTGTAAGCGTTTAAAAAATATTAACTAGCACATTTTTAATTCATTATACTTAACAATGTTTCTATTGTTACAGGGTGGACTCTTCAACAGCTCCTACACCTAGAATTAGGCATTAACAAGATCAATCCTCTAAAGGCATCATCCTACATCCCGCTACCAAAGGAGATTGAAGCAAAGAGAGCTGTTTTAAACATTCAAAACACAGACCTAAAGTGTTTTATGTGGAGTGTCTTGGCAGCCTTGCATCCGGTTCATTGGACTCAAAATGCAAATAGAGTCGCGAACTATATGCCTTTTGAGAACGAACTTGACTTTACAGGTATGGAATTTCCGATTAAACTTAGTGACATAGCTAAATTTGAGCGCCTTAATAATATTTCTATCAATGTTTATGGTCTAGAAAAAGTCTATGACAATGGTAAAAATAGTATTGAAGTCGTGGGTCCCTTATACTTTACTACATCTCGTAAGGAGAGGCATGTAAATTTGTTATTAATTAGTGATGATTATGAAAATAGTCATTACTGTTTAATAAGAAACATGTCTCGACTGGTCTCAAGTCAATTATCTACACGTCATGGTATAAAGTATTTATGTGATGGTTGTCTAACTTACTTTTATTCAGAGCAAAAATTAAAAGCTCATCAAGAACATGATTGCGGACACGTTTTGGCTAAAGTACCGACAACAGATTTAAAAAAGAATAAATACGGAGAAGAGGTCCCCGAGAATATTTTGAAATTTACAAATTTTGAAAAGAAATTAAAGGTACCTTTTGTTGTTTACGCTGACTTCGAGACAATCCTTGAACCCTTGGATACAGAGCAAAATGAGTTGGACCCTGATACATCCTATACTGTTAGAACTCATAAACATGTACCCTATTCCTTTGCATACTACATTAAATGTGATTTTGATGATGCCTATTCAAAGTACCAAAGTTATAGAGGACAGGACGCACACAAAGAATTTGTAAAACGGCTAGATGTTGATTGTAAATCAATATATAACCATTTTATGAAGGAGGTGGTGCCTATGTTACCTATAACAGCGGAACAAGAGAATATGCATCGACAAACACCAACCTGTCACATTTGCGAAAAGCCATTTAATGTAGAGGCAAACGATAGAGTTCATGATCATGATCATACAACAGGGCTATATCGAGGCCCCGCCCACTCTGTATGCAACCTAAATTATAAAATCCCCAATTTTATTCCTATTTTCTTTCATAATATGTCTAATTTTGATTCCCACCTCTTTGTCAAGGAGTTAGCTTGTGCTGAGGAAAAGTTGGACGTTATCCCTCAAAATAAGGAAAAGTATATTTCCTTTACTAAACACGTCTTGGTGGATAACGTCGAAAACAAGAATGGTAAACAACAACAGGTATTTTTAAAATTACGCTTCCTGGACAGTTTACGTTTCATGGCTACAGGACTGGATAAACTCAGTAAAAATTTAAAATCAGATCAGTGTAAAACGGTGCGAAAATATTTCGAGGATGATAATAAATTTGAACTTATTCGACAGAAGGGTGTCTTCCCGTATAATTACGTAGATTCATTTTCAAAATTAGACGAAAACAGGCTTCCATCGCATAAAGACTTTTATAACCAGCTTAAAAAAGAGGACATCTCCTCCGATGATTACAAGCGTGCTTGGAAGGTGTGGAATTTGTTTAAATGCAATACTTTAGGCGAATATTCTGATATCTATTTAAAATCCGACGTATTAATTTTGACAGATGTCTTTGAAAGTTTTAGAGACGTGTGTCTGGCTACTTATGGTCTTGATCCTGCGCAGTACTTTACTGCGCCGGGTCTTTCGATGGAGGCCGCCCTTAAAGCGACATCCATCAATCTTGAGCTTCTGACCGATCTAGACATGGTGCACTTCTTTAAACACGGTATTCGCGGAGGAGTCAGTCAGTGTAGTATAAGGAAAGCTTTTGCGAACAATAAATTTATGTCTAATTATGACGCTACCAAACCCACCTCTTACATCATGTACCTGGACGCTACCAATCTATACGGAGCAGCCATGTCTCAATTTTTACCAACGGGAAGCTTTAAGTGGTTAAACGAAACCGAAATTCAAAATTTAGATTACCTAAATATCGTGAAAGATTCACCAACAGGATACATTTTAGAAGTTGATTTAGATTATCCGGAAGATTTACATTCTTTGCACAATGAGCTACCCTTTTGCCCAGAATCCATTGCACCGCCAGGGTCTAAATTCCCGAAAATAACAAAATTAATTCCAAATTTCATGAAAAAAGAAAAATATATTATTCACATTCAAAATTTACAACAAGCTTTAAATTATGGCCTTCAGCTTACAAAAATTCATCGTGTAATATCCTTTGACCAATCACCCTGGCTTAAGAAGTACATCGATCTAAACACAGCGTTGCGAAATCAGGCCAAAAATAAATTTGAAAAAGACTTTTTTAAACTTATGAACAATGCTGTGTTTGGCAAGACAATGGAAAACGTGGAGAAACGGGTAGATGTAAAGCTCGTTACCCATTGGGAAAATATTGGTAGGAGGTTGGGGGCCGGAGCGTTAATCGCGAAACCTCATTTTAAAGATCGAACCATTTATAGCGAAAACCTGGTAGCAATCCAGATGAAAAAACAAAAAGT
Organism: Polydrusus cervinus; assembly: GCA_935413205.1. NCBI lineage: Eukaryota > Metazoa > Arthropoda > Insecta > Coleoptera > Curculionidae > Polydrusus > Polydrusus cervinus. Next base: position 18,046,775 of record OW284510.1, read on the forward strand.
GGTGTATAATAAACCCATTTACGTGGGTTTTTCAATCTTGGAAATATCCAAAACAATTATGTATGACTTTTTGTACGGGTACATTAAGCCGAAATATGGCAACAGCGCGGAATTGTTATACACTGACACCGACTCCCTAATTCTAAAAGTAACAACAGATAATTTTTATGATGATATGACGACAAATTTAAGCAGATTCGATACTTCCAACTACTCACAAGATAACCCACATAATGTTCCTGTAAACCAATCTATACTTGGTAAAATGAAAGATGAGTATGCAGGAAAGATTATTTGGGATTTCTATGGAACCGGGGCGAAAGCATATTGCGTTAATGTAGAGGGAAAGTTGACTAAAAAAGCTAAAGGGGTTCCTGACTACGTCACCCAAAAAGAACTGACTCTTGACGATTATAGAGAAGCGGCTGACGTAGAAGGAACTCAGATTCATCGTAGAATGAACACTTTCCGTTCGCATGAACACGATATGTATGTCGAACTTAAAAATAAGGTAGCGCTGTCATACGCGGACGATAAGCGCTTCATTATACCCGGTTTCGAGCACACGCTTGCTTGGGGTCATAGAGATATAGTATTGTATGAGGAATCATCGGAAATTCCATAAGCTAAGACTGACAATAGCTATCTTTGTTTCAATCTTCTTGGATAGCTGATGGTTTTAGAGGGTTGTGATATTAGGCTAGGTATTTATTATATTATTATTATTATTTAATTTGTTTATTTATTGTATTATTATTAATATTATTATTATTATTATTATTATTTATTATTATTTATTGTATTAATATTTATTGTATTATTACTTATTATATACATAGATGAAAATGTTAATTTTTTGTATTAAAATGTGTATCATATATACAAATAAACACAGGATTTCTTTGTATTCAAATTTTTTGTCTTATTTTACCCCCTCTCCCTCTTCCCCACTAAGGAAAAAAACAGATGTAAATTTTTAACATTTATTTTACAACAGTATAATATTCAATGTTTAGTTTAAACAATGCAGGTATATGTCTTGCAAATAAACGAATTAGCTTGTCAGTCCATCGAAACAAATATTTGTCTGTCATGGCATCTTCAAACTTGAGGCTTCGCTTTTCGTCATTACGATGAAACACCAAAGTGTACTGTCCAATAATCATAAAGATGTCAACCCAGTGAGTGTTGAAACAATCAAACGTGCTTATGAATTCTTCAAATTCATCACTAGAAAAATAAATCTTGCCATATCCAATAGTGTCTATGATTACTTGTTTACGCTCTTTTTCTGTAGTGTTAAATATAATTGTTATGTAATCATCAATTTCATAAACTCTGCTTGGCTTGATCTTGCGTACAATATCATCATTATCCTGCTGACATCGAGAAGGAGATTCAAACACTTTATCCCAAGCGGATGATGAAGAGGAGGCCGCCATTGATTAGTATTAGAGGTTAAGTTTTAACAACTGTCTAACCAAATATTTATGATCTTCGTAACACTTGATATCTTTTTTCAGCCTACGTATTTTTCGCAGATGTTCTTGGAGTTTAACTCTAAGATCGACTGCCTTTGCCATAAGCTGAAGACTAAATGACTAAATTCCAACTTTAGCGCTAAATATTTCTTTCGTAAGGTATTACCCGTCTGAATAATTATTTGCTTAACATCCTTACCGAGATTCTTTTAAATAAGAAGCCATAACAGATAAAACAGCTAAAATCAGGTAAAAACCCGATAAAAACAGCTAAAAACCCGCTTAAAAACAGCTAGCGGTTTTTAAAAAACAGCTAAAAACCACTAAAAAAACAGCCCTGTTTAAAAACAACCCTGTTTAAAAACAGCTCCGTTTAAAAACAGCCCTGTTTAAAAAAAAACCCTGTTTAAAAAACAGCCCTGTTTAAAAACAACCCTATTTAAAAACAGCCGTTTAAAAACAGCCCTGTTTAAAAACAGCCCTGTTTAAAAACAGCCCTGTTTAAAAACAGCCCTGTTTAAAAACAGCTAAAACAGCCCTGTTGTGTTGTTGTTGTTGTTGTTGATTCGATTTGTTAGGATATGTCTATGTTCAATGATGTGCTATGACTTAGGGAATTAAATACCTAATAAACATGCTACGATACCGACTATTATTAATATCATTATCTTTAACAATGACTAAGAATCCAAACATATCTTATCAATATTCCGAACAAACACGTTTAAAAGTACCGAAGGACGTGCATGTATTAACATGCTCGCTGTAGGTTTATTTCAAGCGAAAATCATTCGGGCTGAATCAAATCAGTGCCTTAGCATTATCAAGAACCAGTTTTAAGTATTTTTCGATAAGTTTGTCGCAAATAGAATAAATTAATATCATTGCTATTATAACCATATAGAAGGCATAATAAATTTGATAATTCAGTATAACCATTACACTTCTAACATACGTATTTAACTGGGATTAGCATAACAACTATCGCTGTTTCTCTAAATATAAACTAAGGATAGAAGTATTCAGTTAAAACATTTATATAGAAATATTTAACTGAATTACTAGGCCAACAAAATTAATACAAATAATTTTATTTTTATATATTTATTTCAACATCATTCAAATAACAATATCTAAAATTATATAATACCTTTACATTATTCTGTGAACAATGCCACACACTTGAATCAGAATCGTGATTATAACATTCTGTTTTATTCATAAATGTGCTTAATTTAAGATTATCTTATGGTTATTAATTATTTTTATCTTGGTAAATGAAAATGTTATCTATTCAAACTAGATGGCATTGGGAACGGAAACAGTTTTGAAATTATGTTTGTATACTTCCAGCCAGAACTTGATTTAATATGTGCATTTTTTCTGAACTTTGGTTTATGTAAATTTGTAAGTAATATTAATTCTTTGTACAACTTTAAGTCTTTCTGGGAATATGCTTTAGGATACATACTCGTTAATAAATCCAACAAACCGTCGGATAGTGTGTATGTTTCATTATCAAACACCAATTGGTCATTTTGAAAGTCAACAGGCACATTTCCCAGTGTAATAAAACGTAGAAAAACTATCTACATCAATGCCACACGACCAAAGGCTCACGAAATTTTGTAAAAATTTTGGGAGAAGGTCGTGTGGCATTGATGTAAATAGTTTTTCTACGTTTTATTACACTGGGAAATGTGCCTGTTGACTTTCAAAATGACCAATTGGTGTTTGATAATGAAACATACACACTATCCGACGGTTTGTTGGATTTATTAACGAGTATGTATCCTAAAGCATATTCCCAGAAAGACTTAAAGTTGTACAAAGAATTAATATTACTTACAAATTTACATAAACCAAAGTTCAGAAAAAATGCACATATTAAATCAAGTTCTGGCTGGAAGTATACAAACATAATTTCAAAACTGTTTCCGTTCCCAATGCCATCTAGTTTGAATAGATAACATTTTCATTTACCAAGATAAAAATAATTAATAACCATAAGATAATCTTAAATTAAGCACATTTATGAATAAAACAGAATGTTATAATCACGATTCTGATTCAAGTGTGTGGCATTGTTCACAGAATAATGTAAAGGTATTATATAATTTTAGATATTGTTATTTGAATGATGTTGAAATAAATATATAAAAATAAAATTATTTGTATTAATTTTGTTGGCCTAGTAATTCAGTTAAATATTTCTATATAAATGTTTTAACTGAATACTTCTATCCTTAGTTTATATTTAGAGAAACAGCGATAGTTGTTATGCTAATCCCAGTTAAATACGTATGTTAGAAGTGTAATGGTTATACTGAATTATCAAATTTATTATGCCTTCTATATGGTTATAATAGCAATGATATTAATTTATTCTATTTGCGACAAACTTATCGAAAAATACTTAAAACTGGTTCTTGATAATGCTAAGGCACTGATTTGATTCAGCCCGAATGATTTTCGCTTGAAATAAACCTACAGCGAGCATGTTAATACATGCACGTCCTTCGGTACTTTTAAACGTGTTTGTTCGGAATATTGATAAGATATGTTTGGATTCTTAGTCATTGTTAAAGATAATGATATTAATAATAGTCGGTATCGTAGCATGTTTATTAGGTATTTAATTCCCTAAGTCATAGCACATCATTGAACATAGACATATCCTAACAAATCGAATCAACAACAACAACAACAACACAACAGGGCTGTTTTAGCTGTTTTTAAACAGGGCTGTTTTTAAACAGGGCTGTTTTTAAACAGGGCTGTTTTTAAACAGGGCTGTTTTTAAACGGCTGTTTTTAAATAGGGTTGTTTTTAAACAGGGCTGTTTTTTAAACAGGGTTGTTTTTTAAACAGGGCTGTTTTTAAACGGAGCTGTTTTTAAACAGGGTTGTTTTTAAACAGGGCTGTTTTTTTAGTGGTTTTTAGCTGTTTTTTAAAAACCGCTAGCTGTTTTTAAGCGGGTTTTTAGCTGTTTTTATCGGGTTTTTACCTGATTTTAGCTGTTTTATCTGTTATGGCTTCTTATTTAAAAGAATCTCGGTAAGGATGTTAAGCAAATAATTATTCAGACGGGTAATACCTTACGAAAGAAATATTTAGCGCTAAAGTTGGAATTTAGTCATTTAGTCTTCAGCTTATGGCAAAGGCAGTCGATCTTAGAGTTAAACTCCAAGAACATCTGCGAAAAATACGTAGGCTGAAAAAAGATATCAAGTGTTACGAAGATCATAAATATTTGGTTAGACAGTTGTTAAAACTTAACCTCTAATACTAATCAATGGCGGCCTCCTCTTCATCATCCGCTTGGGATAAAGTGTTTGAATCTCCTTCTCGATGTCAGCAGGATAATGATGATATTGTACGCAAGATCAAGCCAAGCAGAGTTTATGAAATTGATGATTACATAACAATTATATTTAACACTACAGAAAAAGAGCGTAAACAAGTAATCATAGACACTATTGGATATGGCAAGATTTATTTTTCTAGTGATGAATTTGAAGAATTCATAAGCACGTTTGATTGTTTCAACACTCACTGGGTTGACATCTTTATGATTATTGGACAGTACACTTTGGTGTTTCATCGTAATGACGAAAAGCGAAGCCTCAAGTTTGAAGATGCCATGACAGACAAATATTTGTTTCGATGGACTGACAAGCTAATTCGTTTATTTGCAAGACATATACCTGCATTGTTTAAACTAAACATTGAATATTATACTGTTGTAAAATAAATGTTAAAAATTTACATCTGTTTTTTTCCTTAGTGGGGAAGAGGGAGAGGGGGTAAAATAAGACAAAAAATTTGAATACAAAGAAATCCTGTGTTTATTTGTATATATGATACACATTTTAATACAAAAAATTAACATTTTCATCTATGTATATAATAAGTAATAATACAATAAATATTAATACAATAAATAATAATAAATAATAATAATAATAATAATATTAATAATAATACAATAAATAAACAAATTAAATAATAATAATAATATAATAAATACCTAGCCTAATATCACAACCCTCTAAAACCATCAGCTATCCAAGAAGATTGAAACAAAGATAGCTATTGTCAGTCTTAGCTTATGGAATTTCCGATGATTCCTCATACAATACTATATCTCTATGACCCCAAGCAAGCGTGTGCTCGAAACCGGGTATAATGAAGCGCTTATCGTCCGCGTATGACAGCGCTACCTTATTTTTAAGTTCGACATACATATCGTGTTCATGCGAACGGAAAGTGTTCATTCTACGATGAATCTGAGTTCCTTCTACGTCAGCCGCTTCTCTATAATCGTCAAGAGTCAGTTCTTTTTGGGTGACGTAGTCAGGAACCCCTTTAGCTTTTTTAGTCAACTTTCCCTCTACATTAACGCAATATGCTTTCGCCCCGGTTCCATAGAAATCCCAAATAATCTTTCCTGCATACTCATCTTTCATTTTACCAAGTATAGATTGGTTTACAGGAACATTATGTGGGTTATCTTGTGAGTAGTTGGAAGTATCGAATCTGCTTAAATTTGTCGTCATATCATCATAAAAATTATCTGTTGTTACTTTTAGAATTAGGGAGTCGGTGTCAGTGTATAACAATTCCGCGCTGTTGCCATATTTCGGCTTAATGTACCCGTACAAAAAGTCATACATAATTGTTTTGGATATTTCCAAGATTGAAAAACCCACGTAAATGGGTTTATTATACACCACTTTTTGTTTTTTCATCTGGATTGCTACCAGGTTTTCGCTATAAATGGTTCGATCTTTAAAATGAGGTTTCGCGATTAACGCTCCGGCCCCCAACCTCCTACCAATATTTTCCCAATGGGTAACGAGCTTTACATCTACCCGTTTCTCCACGTTTTCCATTGTCTTGCCAAACACAGCATTGTTCATAAGTTTAAAAAAGTCTTTTTCAAATTTATTTTTGGCCTGATTTCGCAACGCTGTGTTTAGATCGATGTACTTCTTAAGCCAGGGTGATTGGTCAAAGGATATTACACGATGAATTTTTGTAAGCTGAAGGCCATAATTTAAAGCTTGTTGTAAATTTTGAATGTGAATAATATATTTTTCTTTTTTCATGAAATTTGGAATTAATTTTGTTATTTTCGGGAATTTAGACCCTGGCGGTGCAATGGATTCTGGGCAAAAGGGTAGCTCATTGTGCAAAGAATGTAAATCTTCCGGATAATCTAAATCAACTTCTAAAATGTATCCTGTTGGTGAATCTTTCACGATATTTAGGTAATCTAAATTTTGAATTTCGGTTTCGTTTAACCACTTAAAGCTTCCCGTTGGTAAAAATTGAGACATGGCTGCTCCGTATAGATTGGTAGCGTCCAGGTACATGATGTAAGAGGTGGGTTTGGTAGCGTCATAATTAGACATAAATTTATTGTTCGCAAAAGCTTTCCTTATACTACACTGACTGACTCCTCCGCGAATACCGTGTTTAAAGAAGTGCACCATGTCTAGATCGGTCAGAAGCTCAAGATTGATGGATGTCGCTTTAAGGGCGGCCTCCATCGAAAGACCCGGCGCAGTAAAGTACTGCGCAGGATCAAGACCATAAGTAGCCAGACACACGTCTCTAAAACTTTCAAAGACATCTGTCAAAATTAATACGTCGGATTTTAAATAGATATCAGAATATTCGCCTAAAGTATTGCATTTAAACAAATTCCACACCTTCCAAGCACGCTTGTAATCATCGGAGGAGATGTCCTCTTTTTTAAGCTGGTTATAAAAGTCTTTATGCGATGGAAGCCTGTTTTCGTCTAATTTTGAAAATGAATCTACGTAATTATACGGGAAGACACCCTTCTGTCGAATAAGTTCAAATTTATTATCATCCTCGAAATATTTTCGCACCGTTTTACACTGATCTGATTTTAAATTTTTACTGAGTTTATCCAGTCCTGTAGCCATGAAACGTAAACTGTCCAGGAAGCGTAATTTTAAAAATACCTGTTGTTGTTTACCATTCTTGTTTTCGACGTTATCCACCAAGACGTGTTTAGTAAAGGAAATATACTTTTCCTTATTTTGAGGGATAACGTCCAACTTTTCCTCAGCACAAGCTAACTCCTTGACAAAGAGGTGGGAATCAAAATTAGACATATTATGAAAGAAAATAGGAATAAAATTGGGGATTTTATAATTTAGGTTGCATACAGAGTGGGCGGGGCCTCGATATAGCCCTGTTGTATGATCATGATCATGAACTCTATCGTTTGCCTCTACATTAAATGGCTTTTCGCAAATGTGACAGGTTGGTGTTTGTCGATGCATATTCTCTTGTTCCGCTGTTATAGGTAACATAGGCACCACCTCCTTCATAAAATGGTTATATATTGATTTACAATCAACATCTAGCCGTTTTACAAATTCTTTGTGTGCGTCCTGTCCTCTATAACTTTGGTACTTTGAATAGGCATCATCAAAATCACATTTAATGTAGTATGCAAAGGAATAGGGTACATGTTTATGAGTTCTAACAGTATAGGATGTATCAGGGTCCAACTCATTTTGCTCTGTATCCAAGGGTTCAAGGATTGTCTCGAAGTCAGCGTAAACAACAAAAGGTACCTTTAATTTCTTTTCAAAATTTGTAAATTTCAAAATATTCTCGGGGACCTCTTCTCCGTATTTATTCTTTTTTAAATCTGTTGTCGGTACTTTAGCCAAAACGTGTCCGCAATCATGTTCTTGATGAGCTTTTAATTTTTGCTCTGAATAAAAGTAAGTTAGACAACCATCACATAAATACTTTATACCATGACGTGTAGATAATTGACTTGAGACCAGTCGAGACATGTTTCTTATTAAACAGTAATGACTATTTTCATAATCATCACTAATTAATAACAAATTTACATGCCTCTCCTTACGAGATGTAGTAAAGTATAAGGGACCCACGACTTCAATACTATTTTTACCATTGTCATAGACTTTTTCTAGACCATAAACATTGATAGAAATATTATTAAGGCGCTCAAATTTAGCTATGTCACTAAGTTTAATCGGAAATTCCATACCTGTAAAGTCAAGTTCGTTCTCAAAAGGCATATAGTTCGCGACTCTATTTGCATTTTGAGTCCAATGAACCGGATGCAAGGCTGCCAAGACACTCCACATAAAACACTTTAGGTCTGTGTTTTGAATGTTTAAAACAGCTCTCTTTGCTTCAATCTCCTTTGGTAGCGGGATGTAGGATGATGCCTTTAGAGGATTGATCTTGTTAATGCCTAATTCTAGGTGTAGGAGCTGTTGAAGAGTCCACCCTGTAACAATAGAAACATTGTTAAGTATAATGAATTAAAAATGTGCTAGTTAATATTTTTTAAACGCTTACAATAGTACTTACCACTGTCCTTTTCCGCAAATTCAGAGTATTTACGGTCCAGGATGGCAGTAAACTGTCCAAACAGCTCCTCCAGGTCCGTCGCTCCATTCACCAGCACATACTTTGTGTTAAAGGACTTGTCCTCAGCCGACTCGTTCGTCTGCAGGAGGAAGCGGCCGAAAAGCTCTACCCCGACTTTCAGTTGTTCATATTTTGAAACAATGCCTCCCACCAACCTTGTAAATTTTTCTTTTAGATGAGCCAGGAACCTGGGGACGTTGGTGGGATCTTGGTTTGTGGAAAGTCGATAGGTAGCAATTCGGCTCCGGAATGATGTTTTAATTAGTTCTACACCTTCCTCCTGCACTGCACAGCAGTTCTCCCGATGACGTAAGGTCCTTAGGTGGCTGGACCAGCGGGAGACAGGCACATCTAGCTTGCAATCGCTGCAATGCCTCTGCTGCATAGATGAACCTGACGTTGATGGTTCTGAAATAAATTACAATATTCGCTTAGATAACTTTTTATACAATTATTACACTTAAAAATATCTGTAATGACGCCTTCGTATTGTTTTGTTTTAATTTCCTGTTCTCTGATGATGTTCATATAAGAGCGAGACATATGTAGGTAGTTATAGCAAATAATTTAGACGGGTTGCCTAGGAGTGTCTTATCGCTTTTTATAATAGCATGATAAAATATCTAATTTTACACAGTATGATGCAATATCTGATTAATCTTACGCAATATGATGTAATACCTAATCTTACACAATATTATGCAATAACTTACCATCTGACGAAACGAGTCTAGCCCTCTTGGCCATGGGTCCTTGTGAAGGCATCGTTTGTCTTTTGGGGGCTCTATGTTGTTTTTCTTGCTGATGTCGCCGAAGAGCCCCTTCTGATGCAAAACTGGCTTCACAAGTTTGGCAGACTCTGGCTTCACGTCTGCAATCTCCATGGCGTTTGAGACTGTCCTTTCTGGTGTAGGAGCGCTTACAGTGTTCACAAACAAACATTTTCTGCAAAATTGTTTTAAATAATAATTAGCGTTCACATCATAACATAATATTTGGCGAGCATCGATATAACCCTTTAATAACCACTTATATATTATATACCCTTTAGTACTCTTTTACACCCTATATTACCCTTAAATAATGCAGATATTGATTGTTTAGAACGAATTCTTTATTTAATGCATGGCTCAGATAGATAAATAACACACAATATAATATATATATAATAATAAATATGGTACTTACGATATTATTAATTTTACACTGTTTGTTAATCTTTACAACAAGTCACGACTTCTGCTCGATGATAACTGATGCTACTTGCCTGTTTTCCACTGTATTTATACCCTATACCCTTCACTTTGTACGTACCAGTCACGACATTGAATATTAATTACATCCGCGAAACACGTTGCAGGCCGGGTGACTTTCTCCTCGTGTTGAGGTCATCATAGCGTGATAGTTGGAAAAATACTTACAATCTCCGATCACTAATGATTTGCATATTAATTACATACAAGTTGATTTTTTCGCTTGATGAGATCATCATCTTGTTAGAACAAGTCTTTTTACTAAAGCGTGATATCTAAAGATTCTAATATATTTTATAATAGATATTCTCTCGATTATTGTTTCATACATAGAATGTATTACGGCGTCTGCCCTATTATGTTTTTCGTTTAATTTTTCCCAAAAATGTCGAAATGAAGTGTTTTTTAAATATATATTTAAAAGGTGCCCTTTGGCATCCGGAGTACCGAAGGTACTTTTTTCGCTATATGCGCATAATATTTCCTCGTATTTAACTCCGAAACACCGATTTCGGCTTCTGCGCATTTCCAAAATGTCCTTATTTTTTTATTGCGGGGTTCTATAGGTATGGCTTAATAATGAATATATTAGATAAAATTATAAATATCTGAGGTGCCGTTTTGACAGTTATTATGGTTTTACTGATAATTCGAATACTTGGATGTATTTTGATTATGAGGTTGTATAGGTATAGATTATTAATGTAAATACTGAAAAAATTAAAATTTTTAGATGTGCCGTTTTGACACTTTGACGATTTTACTGGTGGTACAGTAATTTGTAAATATAATTAATATACGAGGTATATTCCTACTAAGAAATAAACATTATCAGTGCTTTGCACGACTGTGCTGTGTTAAGGCCTTAATGGTTTAATACATCTAACGCCGTTAGTACTTGAGATATTTGAAAAAATCTTTCACTTCTAGATAGGTCCAATATACCTCTGTCTACAACCAGAATTTCAGCGCTTCGTCTCGAGGCATAAGGGCACTAATCGCAAAAAACTATATCTTCCAAACCAGTTGACCGATCGCGTTCGGGTTTTCTTTAAACGACTTATTACGTCATCCTAAATACGACCTACGTGTTGGATTTTAATTTTAGCATTTGACAAGTGACAGGTGGTCTTGACATATCTTAATTGACAGGTGGCAGCCGTCATCTTTTCCTAAACATAATATGACATCATCCTTAACACGTGGTCAATAAAGAATATTATTGCCCAAGTAGCTAACGCCCAAGTAGCTAATGCCAAAGTAGCTAACGTCCAAGAGTGTGACATTTGACATATGACAGATGATGTATGACAGATGACAGATGACGTATGACATATGACACACGCCTGCGCACTGTCTGGGCATGCGCAGAGGCCTTGGTGTAAATGGTGGATGGTGAACGAATCATCTCCCTCTACTTATTTTGTATCCAGGACACTATAACTTTTTAATAATTTTTGATTTCTTCTTTAGGTCTTTCTTATAGACAGAAATAACGACAATGTATTATAAAAATCGCAAATTTAAATCTTACTCCACTCTGGGATTCCCGGTAGTTTACCGCAGGGGAATCACCGAAATACCGAAATTGCACGATACACAATAAAGCGCTCCGAGACTAATAGTCAGGGAGCCGGAGCCCGGAGAATCTCCGAAATTTCCCGATACATAAACAATTGCGTACTAGATCTGTATGCTGTTTTATATCTCAAAACGTAAAAAAGATACATTATTTGCTATTTTTTATGTAATAATTAGTATTTATATAATATTATTATAATATTGAAGATATATTTTATCTAATTCAAAAATTCCCTAGAATAATAACTGAATATAATTCCTTTTTTCCCTATAAGCCGCAAAATTCCCTAGAACTAGGGAAATTTCCCTAGGTCTGGCAACCCTGATTAAAGATCGATTTATAATTTATAAAGTATCGATATGAACTTTAAATCTCAATTAATTACAATGTGACAATGTGTCACATATTCAAAACGCAAGATAGAAAAATGTCACGATTTGAGTTGAGGCTAACTTGATTGTTATACTAGGCATCATAACGCACAGTTCTTGTTATTGATCAATTTAATAATAAGCAAACAATCACTCGCTAAATCATAATATTTATTTATCTACTTTCATTTAGTAATATGAATTTGACAGTCCTGTAAATCGTTATGTAAGGGCATCTTATTACAGCACTAGTGCTGTAATAGATGCCTTTACGGCACTGCTGTTATGGAAAAAACGGTTATATTAAAATTTTGCTGTTAAATAAAACCACACTTTTTAGAAGAATGATTTATTATTAACAATTATAAAATTAATTACCAATTATTAATTAAAATATAACACTTAAGGTTTATTATAAACATTAATAATACACTTTTTACAGTTAGAAATTTGTATACCTGAAGTGGATGTGAGTCCTTTACGTTCGAATTTCCAATCATTAAATCCGTGTCTGACCCCATGATCTTCTTTGCTATTTGTTTCTTATTTTCTAAAGAATTCTCAACGTAGCCTTCTGCCGTAGAAGAGCATTTCCAGCCCCCACTACACTTTAACATCTGCATATCTGCACCACCATCAACTAGAATGGTGGCTGAGGACTTCCTAAAACAATGTCCACTGTATCCTTCGGGATTATTCAATCCACGTTTTGTTGCAATCTTTTTTGGTATACTTCTAAAACTATTAATTCCGACAGGCTGGGAGGTGCATTTTCCTTTTCCATAGAATACAAAAAACCGCCTGTGAGTTGCATTAAGAGGACGAAGTTTAGCATACTTTCGAAAAATACTTACAGTTGACACCGGTCACATTTCCTTCTGTTATAACAAATTCTCGCATAATTTTGGTTTTCGAGAATGAAATCACAATTTTTATATACAAATCATTGTGTTCAATATGATCCAACATTAACTTAGCTAGTTCTTCGCGCCAACAAGCCACAAAAATGCCAATTATCATAACAACCTTCATAAGTAAATATGTTTCATCATCTGCAGTACTAAGAAACATACATACGTCTTCCTTTGTGAAAACTTTGGACTTTTTGGCCTTGTAACCCTCTGAACTTCTTTTCAAAAATGCGATTAGTTGAGAAAATCTGCTTATATCTTGATTTTTCTTGACTGAAATCATAGTTCTCAACATTGAGTACTAAGTCCATAGTGTAGATGGTTTCTGGGAGCGTTGCTTTATGGAAAAATAACCGAAAAGAATTTTCTTAGACACCTCCTTTATTTTGTTAGCTTTGCACCAATCTTCAAACTTCTGATATTCCAACTCATACCGCGCCTTGGATTTTGTCGGAACTAAACTTGAGATCGCTTCGTTTGCCGCTGCTTCTATATTAGAGGGTAAACTTCCATCAGAATCGCTCATTTTGAAAAACGTGTTTGATATTTTTGAATTTGTTTGACAAAGTTTCGACAGTAACCATGCGAAACAGTAACTATGCGAAAGGTAACATAAAAAACTTGATTAGTAAACTTAATAGCAGGTGCATTTTTACAGGTGCATTTTTATTTTAAAAAATGCCTTTTGCCAAATATTTTTATTCATAGATGAAAGTAGATAAAATTTTATACAATATTCTTGTTGTAAATTCATATTACTACACTCGATGTTTTATTAAACTCGGTTGACGCCTCGTTTGACAATTTTAACATCTCGTGTTGTAATATGAATCTTTACAACACTTATATCGTAAATAACTATTATTAAATCTTCGAAAAGTACAAAAATAATGATATGAAGAATTGAACTACATGTAAGTAGGTACAATACAATAGAAAATTGTAATTACTATTGACAATCTAGCTCTAAATCTATAAAACTGCTTTAACAAATATAAACTTTTTAAATTTTTGTAGCTTTTCACTCAGAAATCTTGTTTCGGGTCGATGTAACAGACGCGGATAGACAATGTTCGGCCCAAATGTTAGGTGGAAAATTCGAAGTTTTGGCAATGTAGCTGTCGACGAGAGAGTAATAAAATTCCGTGAATTTTGTATTTAACTGCTTGATTTTTGCGAATTCAATAACCAAAATGTATTCTACTTCAGGATAATCAAAAAATATAGGTTAAGCACTTCTGTTTTATTTTTTTTTGCTTTTGACATTCTAGCTTCAGAAACTGTAGGAGAATTATAATTTCCGGGCAAGGAAAATATCCCTCATCATATTATACTGGAGGCTTGGTAACATTTTCAAAATTAGTTCATTTTTAACCAATTAATAAATTTTGTGGAAGTTGTCCATCTCTCAGTAGAGTGATATTATAAGATAGGGAAAAAATACACACAGTCTGCTCCACTTTTTTATTAGAGGATTGGAATAATTAGGCTGTATTAAAGATTTGATTTTTAATATTTGCATAAACAAAAAAAGAGATTAGATTATGGAAATGTAGTAAAACCTATTTCTTACCTGAGAAACAGAAAAAAGAAAGAAATAATTGAGAATTTATTCATTATTATTGTGATTAAAATTAAAAATTAAATTTCTACCTTCTTTTTAAACATTTTTAATTTTTAATTTTAATTTTAATCACAATATGTGAATAAATTTCAATTTTTTTTTCTTTTTTCTGTTCCTCAGGTAAGAAATAGGTATTCACTATATTTCATTTTTCTAATCTCTTTTCTTCTTTATACAAAAATTAAAAATCAAATCTTTGATACAACTTAATTATTCTCTTTTAGTTAATCATGCAATGTCGAGGGTTTCTCTTGATGTAGTACATTATGTTAGGTTAGGTAAGAGTGGCAGACCCTTGGTTCTGACCAAACAGTCTCACGTAGTCCTGATTAGGTCCGTTGTGATACCACACGTGTTCCGTAGAACTCACCTTCATCAAATCTCTGATGGTTAGTGCGACGTAACCGCGGAAGGATTTTAACAACTCATTCAAACCAGCCACAACTGTTCAGAAATCTGCTCAGCCGTCCAAGTTGTAAGTTGCTTAGTTCCTTAGTAGTACATTAGTTTGATACACTGATGACGATTTTTGCCTTCTAAACATGTACAATATTAAGGCTTTTCTAAAAATCCTCTAATAAAATACTGGAGCAGACTTTGTGTAATTTTTCCCTTTCTTTTAATTAATAAATTTTGCCTTGTGGATGCAATTTATGTGTTAAAATTTCTACCTGCCTATTCCGAGGTGCAATTCGATATGGCCGGTTGTCAGGACTCTGGAAATGATTATCATCAATCTGGATATGGGTATTTTCCAAGAATTTTTTTTTTATAACATCGGTCTTCAAGTGTCTTCATCCAAGCACTTTTATCTATTTTCAAAATATTTTAAATCAGGGAACTTTTAAAATTAAGTTATTTAAAAATAAATCCTTAATTACCTTACCTTTGCCCTTAACCAAAACCTAATCTTGTATCTGTCTATAATAATATCCAAAACAATAAATTTTTTTAAATGGTGTACTGCACTTAAGCCTTTTTTTCATTCTCTGTCTCTTATTTACACGAGTCAGAAAAATTTTCTCGAAGAAAGAAACCTGGATCAGTTTCCCGAAAGAAATATATTGCCAGCATTTTATTCCACAAGTATATTAGAGAACGGGACGTGGTTTGATTACCTACCTTCTCCGGCTGATCTTTGTTTTTTTGTGGTCAACAAGAACTTTTTTATGCGTCCATCGCCGCATTTGTATTTCGGCTATTTTTCACTTTCAGCTGTTACTAATTTTCTCGAAACTAATTGTCTAAAATATTAAAATAAGTCTACCAAAATAAATGTTTACTTAGAATGTTGTCTTTCTATTTTAGGTCTCATTAATTGTAAGATTATTCTACTATAAAGTAGTAGAGTTTAGTGTCCATATAATTAAATACAAAAGAAGGTTTTTTAGCGGCAGGCGGACAAAGTAGTGCATCTATCTTTTGCATTGAGTACACAGGGACGCCAAAGGTAATGGGTTCCCTGGGGTACAGGTAGACAATGACAGGCTGTTTTGTTCTTATTAGAACTCATCAGAATGCCATAACCTGTAAGCGACCCCCAGTACAGCGAGACTATGCTTTCAAGGCATTTTTAAGAAATAAAAACGCGATGAAAACCCAGTAACGCCATCTATAGGAATCAACTCAATCCAAAAGATAGTTGTGACGAAGCAACAATAAATCAAATACGTTAGGCCAACACACCAGTATAGGCAACATTTATCGCATCCCCCAATTTTTCTACCGATTTGTAGATTCAAATAAGTTCGCGCTGCAGTATACCCACTGTGCGCTGCCAACCCGTAATGCCTTGAAAGCATAGTTTCGCTGTACTGGGGATCGCTTACAGGTTATGGCATTCTGATGAGTTCTAATAAGAACGAAACAGCCTATCATTGTCTACCTGTACCCCAGGGAACCCATTACCTTTGGCGTCCCTGTGTACTCAATGCAAAAGATAGATGCACTACTTTGTCCGCCGGCCGCTAAAAAACCTTCTTTTCTATTTAATTATACGGACACTAAACTCTACTACTTTATTTTAAAAACACGGCATTGTATTACGGGTTGGCAGCGCACAGTGGGTATACTGCAGCGCGAACTTATTTGAATCTACAAATCCGTAGAAAAATTGGGGAATGCGATAAATGTTGCCTATACTGGTGTGTTGGCCTAACGTATTTGGTTTATTGTTGCTTCGTCACAACTATCTTTTGGATTGAGTTAATTCCTATAGATGGCGTTACTGGGTTTTCATCGCATTTTTATTTCTTAATAATATCCTGAAAACAGAGTCTTGCTGTATTTGGGGTCGCTTACAAGTTATGGCTTTCTGATGAGTTCTAATAAGAACGAAAAAAGCCTGTTATTGTCTACCTGTGCCCCAGGGAACCCATTACAAAAGATAGATGCACTACTTTGTCCGCCTGCCGCTAAAAAACCTTCTTTTCTATTATTCTACTATATAAAATAATGTCAGCAATTGGGATATAAAAATGAAAGGTCATGATGTCTGGCTCCTTCAAAGCCTTTTTTAATTAGAAAAATTAAAAAAACAATACCTGCAGGAAACTAATGATTTTTGAAACAAATACTCTTACAAAAATGGGCAAGGTCATCTACAGGGTGCTACAAATTCGCGTTCGTGCATAGGGATCTCGAAAACGGTAAGAGATACGAAGATGGTTAAATTGAGGCAAAGTTGCGTATTTTGGGGCTTAATAATTAGGTAAAAGAAAATTCTAAATATTTCGAATACTTTCGGAGATATATCCGAAAAAAAACGAAATTTTCAGTTTTGGTTTTTAATTTTTTGCGCCATTATTTTTGACTTTGGAAAAAAACAAGAAACACTTTTTTATAGCCGTTTTTTACGATCTACAACATGGTTTTTTAAATTTTTAAATGCGACGTTTCGTTCTTTGAATTCCACCATCAAGTCAATTTTTTTTAAATGCAGACCTGAATTTTTTTTTACGGGTTAAGGGACTAGACTTTAGAAACCTAATACAATTAAAACATTTTAAAAATTTTAATGTTTCGTCATACATATTATGTATACAAGGTGATTCCTATATTGATACTTATTTTTTAGCTGTGTATAGAAGGCATTAAAATAAACAACATTTTCAAATACCTTTTTTCAAAAAACTTGAAAATAGGCGAGATACAGAAGTAAAAAATCTAAGTGCGGGCCTGGTCATTAAAACGTAGCCCGCTATACTTTATGTTGTTTTTCTTATTTTTTATTAGTCATGCAATTTACGGGTCGTGTTGAGCAATCCGCTGCGGTGTGTTTTTCTAAAGCAAGTTAATTTTAAATTGGTGACACGTGAAAATGGTAAAATTTGAAAGCCATGAACTAGTAGATATGGTGCTAATTTAGGGCGTGTCATCAAAGTGCGGCTGCTGCTACTAGATTTTACGCAGAACGCTTTCCCTTGCGGGCTCATCCTACACCCAGAAATTTTCTTAATGTAATACAACGGGCAAGTTAGGCAGAACCGTATTTGATCCATAGTGTAATAAATGAATGTAAGTACCTTAAAAGGTATTTATTTGAAAATGTTGTTTATTTTAATGACTTCTACACACAGCTAAAAAACAAGTATCAACTCAGTAATCACCCTGTTTTTTACGTCTAACTATTAATCATCAGCAATTAATGATATGTGAATGTATTAAAAAAAGAATGGTATATTTTAAACTTGTGACTGTAATTTTTAATATTAATTTATAAAAATATTATGCACAAATTACTTTTAAAAAAAGGTTGGTATATAAAAACTCGGTGTCTTACTCATTCCAATGATTCCCACCAACCCATTTTGTTAAAAGATATTTTTCCAATTTTGTAGGTTTACAATTGTACGAAAAACATGTAATATTAGAGACCATTTATATTGACCCTTGCCAATTTATATTTGTGTAGATATCTACGTCAAATTAATAGAATTTCTTTTACATATATCAAAAAGAAATATTCCCTGGAGGATCTGGCAAAAGTGCTTAGACTAATCGCTATTAATGGCGAATGGCATAGGTAAACAATCTAGGTCCATCTGTTGATCTAGGTTGTTGATTTGAACCCTTCCATACGTAATGTGTACTAAATTTAACGTAAAGAAATTCAATTGCATATTTTCTTGTTATCATATAATCATATTCGTCATGTTGGTGTGTGTGCTGAGCTAATTTTTTACGTTTTTTTTTATTTCTTCAGGGATAACTTCATATAAACCCTTTTTTTGTGTACTTGATTTGGATATTTTAATCCATTATACAGCTTCTTTACACATATTCACCTCTGACAAGCCAGCGCACTATGGGTTATCGACTCCAAATATTTGGCCATAAAACTGTATGAATTAAAAAAGGAACTGATGATATAACTAGTAAGATGTCTGCGTTTACTTTTGAAATGACAAATTATGGTTTTAAAGCTATCATTTACACGATTTTAATTGAGATAGTAAAGTAACCTCTACAAATATATCATTCTTGTCTATATTTCCGTCTTCTGTAAAATACACCAACAAGAAATATAACAACGATGGTCTTGACTTGAAGACGACTGGAGATACTTACCAGTTGAAACGTTGTAATATAAAACAAATAAAGACAATGCAAGTCCAAAACTCTTCTATCGGTCAAGAAACATCATTGTCTCCAACCTTTAAACAGACAACGATGTTCTTGTATGAAGAATTTAACGTGGACTACAAGAAAACACTATCTACGTTACTCCAATAAACATTCTATTGGCCTTTACAGCCCATTTTTCGTTTCTTATTGGCTGAATCAGTTAGAAATTAATCATCATGCAAAATTCAACCAATAGACCGTATTTCCGACCGCTCGAAGTCGACGCACCGATACGGCTTCGATCCGTTCTTATCTATATATTACGTAAAAAAATGGATAGTACAGAATCGTAATAGGGTCTGGCAACCAGCTACCCCTTACTACGGCAGGTAAAATTGTAACAAAATGTATTGAGTCAAAAATTCATATAGCCTCTTATTTTACTATTTACTTAACATATTACAGGCAATTGTGGCTACTGTTTTAAGAATTATATTTATTGATTTCAGTAATAACATTTTTCCAGGAAAATAATTTTTATTCTAATAGTTAGGTATAAAATATTATAATATAAGAAATCATTACTTTATTTGATAGCTGTAAAAAATATAAAGGTTCAAGAATATATCGCTTCATTATTGGGAGTCCGTACACGACCAGATATCAATCATAAAATGAACGAAGTAAAACCATTTGTTAAAATAAATCAAAATAATAATGTAATTATTTTGTAATAATAATAATAAGGGAATGACGGTACTAATACTATCGTGTAAGGGAAAACTTCATAAATTAATGGGGTTGATATCATTCAGGACTGTATATTGGGCGTGTAGGTGTAATAGTTCACAAAGAGGTCGAGAAAGTTCAAAGAAGCTGCAGCTATACACAAGAACCCAGATTGTTTTAGTAGTTATAAGAAATATATGAAAACCTTTGTTAGGCAGATGTAATCTTAGAATAATATTGAGCAGAAACTGAACGCATGACTGCACTCATCTCAGTTATGCTCCAGTGCATCTAGCTAGTATTAATAGAGCTGTTGTAACTGTACTTATTTAGTATTCACCTGAAGGCGACTGGAAATACTTACCAGTTAATACGTTGGGATTTAGAACAAATAACAATGCAAGTCCAAAACTTTTCTATCATCATCATTTTTTCCAATCTTCAAACAGAGCAAATAAGTTTGTTCAATAAAATAGTTTTGACCAGCATTTGGTCAAAATACCCCATAGCGCAGCGTGCGGAAGGTATTGCCACAATATTATGAATTTATGATCTAAAGTAGAAAACTCGATCCTGGGTTATAAATATAACGAGCAAGGGACAAAGAAAATTGACAAGTGACCAAATAATGCTGTTGTGGAACTAAAAAAGGTCATTAATTGTGTATTATGGAATGACATTGATAAATTGACATGCTAATCTACAGGGGCGTATTTATATACCCAATCTGAGAGGAGAGGTGGTAAATAAGAGAATGTCTATATAAAATCTAAGACTTAAGAAAAAGTTACGGTCTACACCTATCTTGAGCATCATGTCGTTTTGTGAAAAATGTATGTGTAAAACTTTAGAGCGTAGCCATTTAGCCAGAAGGAACGCGATGGCGGAGTTCTCTATACCAAAAAAGCTAATCCAGATGACTAAAGTCTGTATGGAGGGCGGAGTATCTAGAGTACGAGTAAATAACAGTCTGTCCGGCAGTTTTGAAATACACAGTGGACTTAAACAAGGCGACGCCCTCTCACCACTACTTTTTAATCTCGTCCTGGAGAGAGCCGTAAGATCATCTGAAATAAAAACCGAACTACTAACAACAAAAGGTCCCAAACTACTACTAGCATATTATGCAGATGACATCGATCTCATTAAGGACTCCGCCGTAACCGTAAAAGACATTTTCAGCAAGATTGAAAGAACAACAGAAGAAGTAGGACTAAAAGTCAATGAGGATAAAACTAAGTACATGTGTATAAATAGAATGGGACGAAGAGATAGATTAGGACAAAACGTCATAGTCAACACTTTCAATTTTGAAAAAGTAGAGCGTTTTAAATACCTTGGCGCAACAATTACTGCCGACAACGACATCAGCGAGGAGATCAAAGGTAGAATTCAATCTGCAACCGCTGCCTTTATGCACTTAACAACCTCATGAAGTCAAAAAACCTAACAAGAACATCGAAAATCAAAATCTACAAAACCGTTGTCAGGCCAGTAATAACATATGGATGCGAAGTGTGGACAATGACCAAGGCATACAAAGAAAAATTTAGACGTTTTGAAAGAAAAATCTTCAGGAAAATCTTTAAACCACATCACGATCCGACCACAAATCGATACCGTACTAGAACGAATATCGAAATCCAAGAGCTTTACAATGCTGCTGATATTGTGCAAGAGATTAAATCTCAACGATTAAGGTGGGCAGGCCACGTACACAGACTTCATGACGAAAGACTCGTGAGACTAGTGTGGGAGGAGGTTCCAGCAGGAAAAAGACCACTAGGATGTCCCAGAATGCGTTGGAGAGACAACATCAAATCGGACCTCCAAAAAATGAATATTCCGTTTGACCACCGACTAATGGAAGACCGTGTCAGATGGAAAGATAAAGGGTTGTAGCGCTAGATGATGATGATGATTTAGCCAATCTATACCCGAAACACGTACTACCTTGGCAGCACAATAATACATTCACATTGAAATCGATTTTTATAAAACTTGTCCTTCTATAGACTTTTTTTATTAATTAAAGTACTTCGGTAGACACCGTATGGCAGCTTCGTGGTAGCGATAGCGAAATGACATTTGTCCGCAAGCGACCCGGGTTCAATCCCCGGACGGGTATCTTCTTCTTTAGGTGCCTTGTCCGCCTCGGACGTTGGCAATCATCAGCGCTATCTGAACCTTGTCTACAGCTCGACGGAACAATGTGGTGGTGCTCACTCCATACCATTGCCTTAGGTTTTTTAGCCAGGATACTCTTCTTCTACCCGGGCCTCTCCGTCCTTCGATCTTCCCTTCAATAATGAGTTTTAAAAGTCGATACTTGTCATTCCTCAAGATGTGACCAAAATACTCCAGTTTGCGTTTTTTTTAGAGTGAACAGAACCTCCAGCTGTTTATCGAGGCGTTGAAGTACCTCGGTGTTACGCACTCTTTCTACCCAGGAAATTCTTAGGATCCTTCTGTACGTCCACATTTCAAAAGCCTTCAATTTCTTGCACATCGCATCTGTCAAGGTCCATGCTTCCATTCCATAGAACAGTATGCTGAATACGTAACAGTGAAGCAATCGGATGCGCAGAGGCAAGCTTAAATCTCTACTGCAAAGTACATTACGCATCCTCAGGAACGAAGCACGAGCCTGTTTCACTCTTACACGAATCTCCTGCATACCGTCCCATTTTTCGTTTAGCTGACACCCAAGATATTTAAAAGTTTCTACTCGCTCGATCCGTTGGCCGTTGATTTCCAGCAGTCCATCCACGTTGTTTGACTTGGTAACTGTTAGCCACTTGGTTTTTTTCACGTTTAGGCTTAGTCCGGCCTCTAAGCTTGCAGCCGTTACGCGGCTAACTAGTTCCTGGAGTCCTTCCAGGGAGTCGGAAATAAGGACAGTGTCGTCCGCATACCTCAGGTTATTGATATTAATCCCATTGACAGTGATACCCTCATAGCATTCGTCTAAAGCTTCCTGAAATATCCTATCGGAATACAGATTAAATAACAGTGGCGACAAAATGCACCCTTGACGGACGCCTCTTAGGATTTTTATCTCGTCAGATGCGCTGTTATCGATTTTCATATGAGCAGTTTGATTCCAGTAAAGGTTGGCTATTATTCTGAGGTCTCGTTCTTCTAATCCTATTTCTTTGAGAATATTGATCAGTTTTTCACGTTTAACTTTATCAAAGGCTTTTTCGTAGTCGATGAAACATGCGTAAACGGTCACCGATATGTCCCGGCACCTTTGGATTAGAACCTGTATGCTGAATAATGCCTCCCTTGTCCCGAAGCCATTGCGAAAACCGAACTGGGAGTCACCCATCGCTGTCTCGCATCTCGCATTATTCTCTTATGTATTATTTTTAGGAAGAGTTTAAGTACATGGCTCATTAAGCTAATAAGACGATAATCGCTACAGTTCTTGGCTTTCGCTTTTTTCGGAAGCGGAACAAAAGTGGATTTCAACCAATCAGTAGGTATGTTGCCGTTTCGGTATATATGGTTGAATAGTTTTACTAGGATGTCAAGAGATTCTTCGTTCTGTAATATTTTTATAACCTCGATATAGACGTCATGAGGACCACTTGCTTTCCCATTTTTTGAATTTGACAGGGCACACTGAATTTCTGCTTTCGTTATATCCAAGCCTTGACCTTGATTAGAGAATTCTACCTGGAGTTCTGGACGATTGTCGTGAAATAGCTGCTCGATGTACTTGCACCATTCCTTCAATTTTTCTGTAGTGTCTAGTATCAGCCTGCCCTGCGCGTTCTGCAATGTCGCCATGCTCCTGTTTCTACAAATACCTGCTGCTTCCTTTATCTTCTTGTGCATGTTTAAAGTGTCGTGTTTTGCTTCCATTGTTTCTATTTCTTGGCATTTCTCAGAAAGCCATTTTTCTTTTGTTTCTCTTATCTTGTTTTTAATTATGCGGTTTAGCGCTCGGTATTCGTTGTTCCTGCCCTTGTGTATCCGTCTTTTTTCCATCAGTTCGAGAATTTCGTCCGACATCCATGACTTCCTCTTGACGTTTCGCTGGGGTTTGAGGATTTTGTTGGTACTCTCTGTGATCGCATTTCTTATATTGGTCCACAGTTGGTCAGTCTTCGCTGGCTCCGTTATGTATATCGCATTCAGTCTAGAATTTAGTTCTTGTTTTAGTGTGTTCGTTATATTTAGGTCCTTTAGTTTTGACACGTCTGGCTTATTATATCTGGGTTTTTGCAAACATCTTTTGAGTGTAAGTCTTACTGTTGCAACGACCGGATTATGGTCGGAGTTTATATCTGCCCCTGGGTATGTTTTTGCGGACTTTATGCTGTTTCTGTATCGCTTTTTAATAAGTATGAAGTCTATTTGATTGCGAATAATTCTTTTAGGGGTATGGGCGCTAGATGTCCACGTATAGAGCCTTCTGGTTGGATGTTTAAAGAAGGTGTTTGATACAATGAAATATTGTTCCTGGCAGAACTGAACCAATCGATCTCCCCTATCATTTGCTAATCCTAAACCATATTTACCAGTAATATCCTCCCGTGGGATACTTCCTACTTTGGCATTAAAATCGCCCATAATAATGGTCACTTCAGATTTTTTCGCTAACTTCAGGGTATCTGTAATTTGTTGGTAAAAGTCTTTTATCTCTGCATCAGTGTGGTCACAAGTCGGTGCATAAACCTGAA